>CM037858.1:51858982-52220387 GCA_021292105.1 Anadara kagoshimensis
CTATTATTCCGATTTCCTCAACCATCTTGAAACAGAATATCCTCAATATAAGTGACAGAACCTTGACTGGGACAAGAAACACAATTAATGTATCTATTAACTAATGTCATGAACACAATGAACAAAAAACTCATCTTTGCAGCAATAAGACATGGTTTCAATTTTCACAATAATTTACTCTTTACTCACAAAATTTAGTCAATTTTGTAAAGGATTTATTTGAACACAAGAGTATTTGGCACAATTTCTAAAAAACAGCAACTGATGTTACTATGAGAAAGCTTATACTGGGATATTTTAGATGTGCACTGTCATTAAGACAAACCAAATGCAACTAATGTAAATTTTCTCACAAAACTGACCTGGTTTCACTATCGTGGAAATTAGTAGTGTACCACTATGATTAATATTTAAAGGTTTAGCTTGTTAATCTGCAATAAGCCAAAGGACATAAATATAAGCATTTCATATCTATACCAGTTTGACAATGTTTCTACTATACATACTTACCCAAACAAGCTCCTCTGTGTATGGTTCTCTCCGTTTTTGTATTAAACACCACAGATATGATGCCCCCTGTATGAGTTTTACAATAATTTTCTGATACACCATTACTAGGATCTTGCATTGGTGTGCTGGTACGTCTGAAAATAGAATATAAATGAGTAAAATAATAATAATGCCACATCCATTTACATCAACCAGAAGCATACCCATCAATGTACAAATACAGTAACAAACCCAAAACCAAAGTAAAAACTTTAAACACTGGCAAGTTAAGTTAAACATGTAAACCTCCACCTGGGACATATTACAAAAGTAGCACTCACACTTAAAACTCCTCTGCACATGTAATAAATACAGGTGAGTTTATACTCTGATGTATATTCATCACAATGATGAAACAAATATTGTTTATTTATCCCTAAAACTCAATACTTCCATATTCAAAATCTTTTTCCTCAAACATTAAGACAATGTTTGCTCCAACATCACTGAACTGGCTCCCTTAATAAGTAAAAGAATCCTGACTGGGGCATAAAACACTATTACAAAACTCTGCCTAAACTCCAAGTTCCTTTATGCAAATATTGAAATGTACAGGGTCATGCAATAAAGCCTTACTAGTACCATCAACCCCCCCCCCCCCCCACACACACACACACACACACACAAACACACACCAAACCCAATCCTCAATAAGTCAGTTTACAAGCACATGTCCCTTTTTACAAAGCTATCCTAAAAGCAATCTTAAATGCATATGTAAATTATGACTGAACAATTTATCTATGGCAAGGCTTATTAGTTTAGAATATATACATGTATATATATAATGTACAATAATATCTATAATGTGCTAATTTTATAATTTGTATTATATCATTATGGCAGTGCAAAGTCGTGAAGTAATTCATTTCATTTTTTGCACACCAAATATAAAGTAAATACCAAAATGCTGATGAACTGATAAACTAATCTACACTTGAATTATTTAACATGGCTTGCTTTTATGCAGAAGCAATATAAAATATACACTTAATCTTGTGAAACAGAGAAAAAGCAGAAAACCATTCAAAAATAAAAGTGTATGCATAATTAAAGAAAAGCAAAAACAAAAGTACAATTGCAAATATTTAACAATATTATTAATTTAAATTCAAGATAAATCAATTACATGGACCATTAGCACCCTGTATAAGCTGTCTGTCACCATTTATACATCCCCTCACAAATTTGTATATGAAGACCTTTACAAGTTAGCTAGTTCTTTTGTTTGTTGGTCTCTTAGAATGCTTTAAATGTGATTTCTTGGTCATTTTTGATGAGAGGAGTGGAGTAATGGTATTTTACACCCCAATAAAGATTTTTTCACTGATATTGAGAGAGTCATCTTGGGATGGTGGAGGAAACCAGACCATTTTTGATGAGATGGGTACCATTAACATCAAGGATTAAATTTAACAAATATAATTATGTGCAGATGCAGTCAAGTTGACCTCTGTTTTACTACAGTCCCTTTCAGAATACAAGCACTCTAGTAGCCCATAGTTCTCCAAAATACCACTGAAATACCAAGCTGGGTCCTTTTTGGAGCCAAAAATCTGCCTCTTTCACAATTCAAAGTCTTAGGGTTTATTCACAATCACTTTGTCAATAGTATTTATAAACAGTTTTCTATTACTTTCATTGTATTTTTCTTTTTCACAATTTTGGCCATTATGATGCTTACAATTGCAAAAGCTCTGGTTCCAGTCAACAAATGGCAGAGAGAGCCCTGATTGCTAATCATACTATCAGCTATCAACTTGTACCAGGCAAGAGTAATTACCATTTTCAAAAATACATCATAATTTTAATTTAGCCATCAAATATGGCATACTAAAAATTTTGTAACTTGGGTAATATAACCTTAAGAAAGCAGCCACTCACTAAATGTTGATTTAAAACACAAGTTCTTTATAATGCGAAACTATATACCAATATATACAATAAATAAGAAATATACATAAATAACAAAACATATGTACAGTAAAACCTCAATTCATTTGCAATAATATGTTCAGTCAAATTTTGGCATCATAAAGGGTTGACAATATTCAAACGAGTCTAAGAAAGAACTAGAACTGTCTCTTGAGAGCCAAATACCCCCGACCCTAATATTTAATGTTTTCTGTGACCTTGGCCTTTCCCATATGATCTTGGTTCAAGGTCATGACACACCTTTGGACCATGAAGATTATTCATGTGAAGTTTTATGACAGTCGTCTAAAGCACTGATGAGATATGGCCCAGACACAATTTTACACGGACAGACAGACATTGTGATTCGAAATTTTTGGAACTTCAAAATTGAGTAGCAATTAGCAAAGTGGCAAAACTATTGATGGACCTTATAAAGAGGATTTACCGGGTCGATACTAAAGGAAATTACAATGAGGTTATAGTAAGGTGATAAATGATATGGCAAAATTATCAAGGGGCATTATAACAAGGTTTTAATGTACACACTTATAAAGCAACAAGAATAATACAATTAGTAATAGATAAAACTGATGGGCTGTAATTTCTGAGTATATAATTTATAATAGACAAAACTGACTTACCCTCCGATATTAAATAGATCAACGCTCCTAACATTTGATAAATCAGAAATATCCGTATTAATAGAAAAAGTTTATTTTTCATTATTTGGATTATTTAGACAGAGCATTTTCTCCTATAAAGGTCAGGAAAATCCTGTTATGTTTTTTCTGTCTTGCCCAAGTCCTAAGACAAGCTACACACACTAAGGGGTCACAATGTCACTTCAAATGCGATGCCATTGATTCAAAATGCAAAATGTAGCATTTTTATGTAAGACTTGTGACACAGTTCTACTCAGGATGAGTAGATTGTTACTACTTACAATCTCCCTAGAGGTTTGTGTGGTGTTTGAGCTAGCCATATTTTTCCTGTTCACTTTTATTTTATAGATGATTACACAATTTCACAATGCAAATTGAATTTCTCTGTTGCAAGTAAAGCAGTGGAGTAGAGTTATGGTGTTAAACTCCCTATCAATAATCACTTATATTGAGGCAGAGATTGTGAACTCTTGGATAGTGGAGAAAACCTGAGTACTCAGAAAATCACCAACATTCTGCAAGTGAACTGACAATATTTCTCACACTTGGATCTATCCAAGAGGATTCCAACTTAGGTAACGGTCTGTAAACATTCACACTAGACCTTAAGACCATCAAGCCCCCTTTTGTCTTCGTATTGTTTTGTATGTGGACTTCAATATCAAACTAAAGAAATCCTGCTACCACAGAAGGTATAGTGTGTCAAGTTTGACCTGGCCATTTGACCTTTAAATTAATTTGAATATTAGATCAGGTACCCAGTAATAGTATCATCTATCCTTATATATCTGCTTATAAAGCCCCAACTTTATATAATATGTCTGTTTGAATATTTAAATTAATGGTCAAACGGCCAGGTCAAACTTGACACACTAAATCATTAATACAATATAAATCAGTCTTTACCTCTGTCGCCTTGGTTTCTGATCACCCTGTTTGTCACTATTTTGTCGAATTATCAACGGTGATGGAGATATTGATATTCTCGTCCTTCTTCTTGGAGAACCAGGAGTCCCTATTGGGGAACACATTGGAGGATTATCATTTGAAGTTGTAGATGATTCCGAACTTGGAAACTCAGCATCATATCCCTGTGAATATTCAAGTACATGTAGCTTTAAAGTTTATAAAGAAATGAATACCTAAGTCAAGAGATTTTTAAAGATCTCCAATAAATCTGTAATGTTAAAAAGTAAATACTATATTGATTCAATTGCAAAGCAAATTCATTGTTAAACGCCTTTAAAGTAACAACAATATATTGATTAATTAAATAAACTTTGAAACAAACAAGTATAAATGAAGTTAATGCACCAGTCTTTATCAAGTTAATACCAACAGACATTTGTTTTATTCTGGTAAAATATGACTTGTGTCATATCTTCAGTAATATGAAATCTGAAGTTCTTATTGTTTGTGTAGTAATAGTTTAAAATTATCTATGGAAGCAGCAAAAACTATTTTCAGACCCTATCCATAATTAGTGTTGATTATATACATGTTTACTTTCGCTTACAAAGACTTTTAGTGGGTAGTTTAAATGTAAGATGTAAGACCTGTTTTGTTTCATCTTTCCTTTTCTTTGTTTCTTCCTTTAGAGCTTCTTGTCGTCGCTGTATTTCATCCACAAGTAACTGCCTCTGCAAAAGAATAACAAAAGTAAATCACAAAAGAGTGACCTCCTTCAATCAAATTAAACACTGGAGTGGAGTGGAGTAATTGAGTTTTGCACCACAGTAAAGATTTTTTCACTTAAATTGATGCAGTTAGTTCATGGAAGGTGGAGGAAACCAGAGTGCCCAGAGAAATCACAAACTTTTTGCAAGCAAACTGTCCCAAGTCGAATTCAAACCTAGGTGGTTAGAGGTGGATGTAAATGATTGAAAAAATAGAATGTTTTCCCCATGCATATATCCACCACCATCAGTACAGTAAAGCCTTGTTTTAATGCTCCTGGTTAACTTTGCCAACATACTTATCACCACACTATTTTGAAGCTTAAACCCATTTCTTCTATGTTTTTTTTATAAGTTTCTCTCAATTTATCACCATACCCTTTATAATGCAAAATTTTACTGAGCAATGGCAATGAGTTAAGGATTTACTATATATTTTGTTTCCTCTTCCTATGACATTTGTTTGACTATCAAACTGTTTTTTCAAACATATAGAATAATCATGTACAATGGGTTTAATTCCAAAAAGATGGTCATATCGCTGTATGTACCTCCTTTTCTTCCTTTCTTTTCATTAGTTGTAATTTTTTCTCTTGTTCTTCGTTTAGTTTTTGTTGTTCTTTCTCCTTATTTGACATCATTTCCTCGTAGAATGACTTTGCTGGAGGTTTATTGTTGTCATGTAAAAACTGTTCTATATGTTGTGCCAACTCTAGCAACATCACCTTGAATATAAGTTGAAGACAAAAGAGGAATATTTTTCAGCAAAAATCATTTAAAATCAAACATATCACTGGTAAATATTTAAGAAACAATCAACATCTACAAGGTATATTATCAAATAATACACAGTCAAGAGCTCACATGTGGTAGAATACATTATATAAATATTACATTTCTGATAGGGTGACAGTCCATATTGTCACCCAGAGAAATTTCATTGTCAAACGAGGCAAAGCCCTGACTTAAACAAAAAGCATTGAAATATAAACCGAAAACTTTTTCCATGGATTTACATTTTACAATTTATTTGCAAAAAGGTTCATTGATACAATCCAGCTGTTTCCGTTATTTCCACTGAAATTACATTATAATGATACTTTGTGAAACATAACATGGTGCCACAAGGTGAGTAAGGGAATGTGTCAGTAACATGGAACAGCCATGGGTATAGTGTTTGTTTTCCAACAATTGGCTTTCCTTGCAATTCATATGAAGCAAAATGCAGGTCATGTTAGAATGATTTTATAACACATGAACAACTAATAACACTTTGAACTCTGAGGTATGACCAACAACTATGGTAGCTCAGTTGGTGGAGTGCTGGCTCTGTATGTGGAAGGTTGTGGGTTTGAACCCTGTTTGAGGTCTAGCTCATACTTGAAAATAGGTAGTGACTATTCTTTCACTAAGCACACAGCATTTGGAAATGAAGTCACAGGGTCCTGCGGAAGAGACCTTAAAAACTTATGCCATGTGTCACAACAGGTGTGGCACATTAAAGAACCCTTCCTGCACATTGCCATGAGCACACTGCAAAGGTAAAAATTTCTGCAACTTCACCTATAGCTGGTGACGTCTCATTTAAAATGAAACATTCTTAACTGAGACTTAAATCCATATTCAATCAATCAAACTAAGGTATGGTCAATCACACACATTACTTACCTCTCCTATTAACATTTCTGACTTCTGTTTCAGATCACTTTCTAACACTGCTATCTGATTATTAGACAGACCTTTAGCATTTTCTAGTCTTATTTCAGGAATCCTTAAATAACACAAAATACAAAATTAAGTAAATTAAAGCATCATTTTGGGGGGGGGGGGGGGGGTGAATTGAGATAACCATCATATTACAGGGTTCAACAAATTTTATCCAGACCAGACCAGTTGGGCTAGTTCTTAGAATTTTTACTAGCCCTGACTTACATTCTACCAGCCCATAAAATAGCCAGGAGACTTACAACCCTGTGGTGTGTTTTATCTCATCTTTTTTCAGACATTACCCATTGAATAATTTCAAGGTTAGCTCTGCCATTCGCCAATTGCTAATTTTCAGGCTCCAGAAGCTTTTGGATGATATTTTTGCTCCAAAATTTATATCAACTTTGTGATGAGACAGACAAAAATCACTTTTTTCTTTTTTTTTTTACACAAGTAACAAATATTAATTAAGATCAATCCATACAGCAGATTCAAAGAACTACATTTATGACATTTTTGTTACTTTCATTTTCTTAATTTTTCTGGTCTTTTAAGATTTAAATTTAAATATGAAAATATTATAATTTTCTAATTTTTTGGCTCCAACTTTTTGAAAGCCAGAACTAACCCTGCATTTGCTATTACAATGTGTTGTTTTCTGTTACACTGGCTTTTACCATGTACATGTATATTTTTCAGCTTCAAATTTCTTCAAATTAAAATATAAAACGACTATTGTGTTTGTTTTAATTAATCCATTTATAAATTATTAGAATTAAATTACGGTTGGCGAGTATTTTGCTAAAATATTGGTTATGTTTTGAAAGAAATTAGCAGGCAACAGGCAATTTTGGCTACCAGGAATGGTAATTTATCTTTCGAATATATAATAATACCAGAGAGAAAATTAACTTACTCTAGTGGATATCTTTGTGTACATTTGACCACCATATCAACCTGAGCATAGACAGTATCTGCATTACTCATACTCTGTTGAGGTTTTAACTTGATACGTAGTTCAGGAGGACGATATACCTGGCACACAAAATTAAAACAGTATACATTAAGGACTTGAATAATTTAAAGAGTTGTTTTAAAATATAAACTCTATCAAAAATTCTCAAATCATTAAATGATTTTTTTTATTTTTAAAAAAAGTTTTATTTCAGGTTTTGTTGTTGATTCAGACACATTTTCACTATAGTGTAGTGGAATGGGGTTGGCTGCTGACCCAGCTGTGACATGTGATACCTTATAACTTTTGTGCGGAACATTTATTTCCGATGGATATGGATCGCATAAGACAGCGTTTTCCCGTAAAAACAATATTTTCCATTTAACTTTCCACACAAACGTTGAGGTATTAATCATGTGGTGCAACGGCAAACCCCAGTTGTTTTACCATTTCTTTTGGAGAGAAAGAGAGAGGACACAATCGCCGAGCAAAAGGCTCAGTAGACTAGTAGTACTAATCAGACCACTAAACTCATTTTATTTAGTATCAATAAGACAAAAAATAAAAGGCGGATGTTATTACCACACATTTTTTATACCTGTATAACCATACGCATGTAACTTCATACATCGATTGAATAAGATTAATTAGTCCAATTTTGAATTAAAACAAAATTTTATTCTCGGTTCCGGACATCCGGGCATTTCAGGTAAAGATGTTATCGGTGGCCTTAGATACGGTGACAACATGCCGTTATATAGCATAGTAAATGATACAAATGTACTATTATTTACCACAGATATTAAACTTTATTTGAGTCTTTAAGCGATTTTCATGAAATTTGTAGTCAAGTCTATTTGATTATATTGTCATATGGATGGAATGATTTAAAAAAAAAATAATAATTTATAGGTAAATTTATATCTATTTTTTAAAAGGACTGATCTGTCCGTCGGCATTCATAATGGTCACAAACTTGGTAATACTTTCACTTTTTTGCGTAAAAGACACGAGAAACTTAAAAAGTAAGATAATCATTTTTGACATTTAAAATTATTAAAACTGAATTACAAATAACAACATTTCGTAAATTTAAATAAGCTTAATTTACTGCTGTCGATTACTCGGTCCATCACTAAATACATTAAAAATCAAAAAATTAAAATATAAACCTAAAATCCATTTTAACACATCTTTCCAAATTCCTACTTAATGACAACTAATATTAATATGGGACATGGTAAAGACTTTATCCCTATATTAACACCTGTCAATAAATTTTGTATATTGTAAGGTAGATCTACCTCTTCATTACCGGTGATGAAATGTCTAATAAACAGGATGTCTGGTACTATAGTTTATTGATAATCTCTTAATTACCGGTAAGTAAGAATCGGATGTAAATTCTACCTTTAATAAATTGAGATCAAATATCCATTTTAACACATCTTTCCAAATTCCTACTTAAAGGTCACCGGTCACCAAAAACCGAAATTTTTTTAGTACTATTTTCCGAAAGATTACATAATAAAAAGTCGATTTAGCCACAAATTACATGTTTTAATCATTTCTGTCTTTTGTTACAGCGTAAAATAAAGTCCTAAAACTGTTGAAAAACGGTGTTATCTCCCTTTGGTAGTAAAAGGGTCCGAAACCGGAAGTGACGCAGAAGGTGTTATCCAAGTTAGCTAGTAACTAAAGCTTGTAGAGTGATCTGTATTTATTACCCAGATTTATCAGTATAGTAACTTCTCATGTTTTATTTATATATTGGTTTTTAATATTGGATATTTCAATTTCCTTCAGCATAAAAAAATAAATAAAAAATAAACATAATAAATAAATAATTAATTAAATAAGTAATAAGAACTATATTCTTGTTTGCTCTAAGTATGATATACTATTACTTATACTATTACAAAACATAATTTTACATTATTTATTTATTTATTTATTTATTAATTTATTTATCTTTTTATTTTTATCTATCAAAACGAATTGATGAAAAGAATACACATTTTCGTGTTTTTTTTAAAAATTATTCATATTTATTTTCATTAATATTTAATATCATTCTAAATATCTTAACTTCTCTGTTGAATTTATTTATTTATTTATTTATTTATTTATTTATTTATTTATTTATTTATTTATTTATTTATTTCGGTGAATTAATATTAAATATTAATATTAAAAACATACATAATTTTCGAGCACTTTTGACCGGATTCTGTAGTCTGTCGCTTTTTTTCTCTCTCTAGTACAGCTATATTATTAATTTACCTCAAATTGATTTTAATTCATATTTGTCTCAGAAATTGTCCCATTTTTATTTTATTTTTAGGTTAAAATCAATATATTATTAGAACACGTTTTCGAGTAGAATTTTTGTACAACGAAAATATCAAAATACAGGTCTAAAAAATAACTTCTTATTGTCTCTGAAATCAAATATTTCACCCCAGTATTACTTGAATATGAAAACGTTTGTAAACAATTTCCGAATTCTAATTAAAATCAATAGCTTCCCTATTCGCAGTAAGTTTAATTTTATAATAATAATGGAAATTGGAGTTTATGTCGGTTCGTAATATTTTTTTTATCAAATATTGTTTTTTTTTTTTTCGATAGAGTACTGATCAAAATTTCCAATCCCCATTTTGTCAAATCATCATTTTTGGTTTAATTTCAGTGTTTCCATGATAAATTAAAAAAAAACGATATTTAAAATTTTCATTATTTTATTACGCCTAATTTTAATGAGCTGAAAAGAACTCATATCAAAATGTGATACCAGTGGGATTATACCCGACTAACTAACGGCTTAATCAAAACTCGACGGAAACTGTCTTTAATTTTTTCACAATAAATTAATATCGGTTAAAGTGTGATTTACATCCCCTCACATACCAGTAATTAAGAGATTATCAATATGCTACATTGGCAAGCAACATCCTGTTTAGAAGTAGACATCTATCACCTGTAATCAACAGGGTTTACCTTACAATTTGCAACATTAATTGACACGTGTGTATAAATCTTTATGATATACCCGGTAAATGTTATTTGTCGTTTTTGATGGATTCTGAAAAGATGTGTTTGAAAAAATAAATGTTAAATTAGATTAGTTGATTTGAATAAAAGACATACAAGTCTCGATTTGTGTGAACGTATGAACTGGTGAACTGACTGACTTACGGAATTAAATTAATTTTGAATATTAAAATTGTTAAAATCTATGAATTTTTTTGATTTGACTGAATGCATTCATTATAATTTATATTGTCTGAATTGATTATACCACTCTTATTTTTCTGACTTTTTTCGTATATGAAAAATAGCCCCAATACATTCAAAGCAATTACTATATTTCCATAAATTGAGTGCACATGGTTTTTATCATTTATTTCTTTCAATTGAAATGTTTCCATTAAACTATCAATAAATTGCATATTAAATGCACTCACCTAACCAAATTACAGTTTTAAATGACAAAAAAGTTATTTAGTTAATCTGTACATAGAGAAATTTTGGGAAAATTCGACGAAGTTACACATCGGGGTATTTAGGGTCAGGTAGGTCATTGTTGTTCGGGTTTTTTTCATATTTCATCATGAATATTCCAACTATGACATAATTATAATATTTATAGTTGTTCCAAGTAAGAAGGTACAGAAGGGATAATTTTGACATTGTTATATTAGTTGTTTTGTTAAAAACTTCAAAAATTGCTCTATGTACAGAATTAAATTCACTTATAGATGAATGAAAAATATTTTTTCCTATTAGGTCAGTATATTTTGTATCAAGTTTTGACAATATTTTGCGAGTTTGTTGGAAAATACGACTTTATTTTTGCATTTCCATGTGCACTCAATTTGTAGAAAGCTGCATAAGGGACTTGTGTAAATCTGGCTTTAATTTGTTCTTAAATTTGTGAAAAAAAATTTTTATCGTTCATTGTGGTATTATTATATCAAAATTTCACAAAATATATAATTTTGACTTGAAATCAAACTTTAAAACCCTTCAAAATGGCACACAAACCCACATGTTACATATGGATACATATATAGGTACTGTGTCTTTCCTCAGCAGCTTAACACCATGTACGTCATCAATTAGGTCGCCGGAAAGTTACGAGCGGTGTCGGAAATTACCGAGTATTAGAAGTTCGTTCAGGTGAGTTTTTAGTATATTACAGGTAACTGTAATGTGTGAAAACCCACCAGACACATCAATATTGACAACTCTACCCATAGGAATGCAAATTACAAAATTCATAAATTTGGTGACCGGTGACCTTTAATGACAACTAATATTAATATGGGACATGGTAAAGACTTTATCCCTATATTAACACCTGTCAATAAATTTTGTATATTGTAAGGTAGATCTACCTCTTCATTACCGGTGATGAAATGTCTAATAAACAGGATGTCTGGTACTATAGTTTATTGATAATCTCTTAATTACCGGTAAGTAAGAATCGGATGTAAATTCTACCTTTAATAAATTGAGATCAAATAAATATAGTGAAAAAAATAAAAGAATGTTTTATTCCAAATTTTTTTCGGGTGTTGCATGGATCCCGGGATGTTTTAAACAATATTGTTTTTTTATGTAATTTAAATAGAGACGATTTCTGAGTTGTTATAATTTTAAATTATTTTTAAATTTTAAGTTTTAAAATTGTTTTATGACGATATCATGGAAATATTAAAATTTGGAGTTATACCAGGGTCAGAAAATTAATTACGACAGAATTTAAGATACAGAGAATGAGAATGAGAGGTACCGTTAAATTACAATTTCATGCATATTTTACTGATCAGAAATACACAATCGGAAAAAATATATGAAATAATTATTTAAATATTTATAATGTTATACTGTAATATTTAAAAAAAAATGTTACAAAACAAATTTAAAGAATGTTCCCCATGCTCCATGGTTATTCTATTAAACTTCCAAATTTAACGCCTTATAAATTAAATATTATTGACTTTTTGATAAATTTTGAAAGTCTCTAATAATTTATTAAAGTCATAATTTTTTTGGTGGAAAGTTTCATGTTGTGTAACCTTGCCAAACCTAAATTTTATTCCATTTTTTAATGTTGGCCTGTACGAATCACTATATAAATCTATAGTATCTAAGGGGTTAGTGTCACCGTTTCCAGTGTGTCTTAAGTCGCCATCTTTATCTGTGACGTCACACCGAAACCGAGAATTGATATTTTTCCAAAAAGTTGTTGTCTAAATGACTATGTTTCCATTCCTGGTAACCAAAATCGCCATTGGCTACTAATTTCTGAGAAATTCTTTAAAACAGTAACCTATTTTAGCAAATTTGTGGAAAAATACTTTAAAAAGGACTATATTTTCACAAATTTTGGAAATTTGGCTACTAATTATTTCAAATTTGTGGAAACCTAGAAATGATTGATGATCGATCTTTGATTGTGATGAACTGCAAAAAACGATCTGAGCGTATGACGAAAACAAAATGGTGATCTAAAACCGTATTTACTGTTTTATGAAAATAATTTACTAGTATCATTTAACCTAAATATGACAAGTTTCTATTAAACATACTTTAAATAATAATAATCACTAAATTGATGTATTTATAGCCAATCATAAAGTTATAAAGCCCATGTACATGTTTATTATAAAATACGGGTATAAAAATATTTGGTAATAACACATTTGTTATCGACATGTACGGTGCAATAACCACTTCGAAAATAAAATGTGTCTAGTGGGCCGATTAGTCGGACCAACAGGCTTATCAGAAATGTGTCAGAAAAGAAGTTTATGCAGTTATGGGCTTCAGAGCACAGCCTATAGATACAGAAGTCTCTCTGTCATAAAATTACCAGCTTACAACTTAAATTTGAAATGGGAAAAAGAAAGCAGTGATTTATTGTTGGCTGAAACACAGAATTTGCTGTCTCTACCTTCCAAGCATCTGCTGAACGTAAATCTTCAACATCCTGCATGTAAATAGCTTCTATAACTTTCAACTCGTCTTCTTGACGTTCCTGGAGAGAATTGTCGTCCATGTTTTGTCAAAGGACGTAAATAATACAAGAAAACCTAATGTCAAACATTTCCTTCATTCACAAAATAACCACAAATGTATTGCAATTTCAAAACTTTCATAATTTTGATCCAGCGTGTAGACCGGAAATAGACGGCGCAGTTTTCGTGTTTACATGATGATGAAACCGCAACACTGATTGGTGTAGTACATTCAGGTCAACTCAGGTCACGTAAACTGTAAACATATTGCACTTCGGCAAATCTCGGTTGAACTCGTCAAAGCTGTTTCGCGCCTTTTTTACGAAAAAAAAAAATTAAATTGATGACCATACAGTACTTTTGCTGGTAACTTTTCTAGGTAGATACATTAAAAGCGTTTTGTACTTAAGCCGGTTTTACTGCTGAAAATGATGATCATTAAATTTGTCTTTGCTGTCGGCGCTGCCTTTAGGCCTGGGAACGTGTTAAAATAAATGTTTTGGTTAGTCCTGTAGACAGGTAGATCTTTATTTTACATATTAAATCTAAACAAGTCTGGTTTATATACGAGTTTCACTCTTGTTCCAGGACTTTATTTGTAAAATTGTTTCTAAATGCTATTCATTAATTTTGACTTTCTAATAAAATATTATTTAAAGATGAGATCAACCCCACATCAGAGACATATAAAAGGTTTTATATGTCTCTACCCACATATACTAATTGTTGCCGATAAAAATGGCATTAAAAGTGGTGCAAATTATTTTATTTTAACTGTTGTCAGGTTGTAATATATATCTATCCCGTCGAGTTTAACAATGGATAATATAATTCGGTGTAGATCTACTATTTAAATTTACGAATCACCCAAGTATTTTTATTTAAAGTTAAATGAAATCTCGGATTTTAAATGTCTCTGGTTTGAGATTTTAAAACTGAAAAAAACTCCCGGAAAAGTTTAAATTAAATTCATTACTTAAGCCGTTTATGTTTTCTCTTGCTTTGACGATAAAACCAAAATTTTGTGTCACTTCAGTTAAGCGGTAAACCAAGACACAATATCTGGCGCTGAACAGGGATTCTGGTTATTTTGTCAAGCACCATACGGATTCCAAACAAAAATATACTGATGATACCATCAACAAAATGTTGGAGTTTTTGATAGATAACATATTTGTTGTGTTTGGTAATATAGTTTTTTCAGCAAACAATCGGTATACCCATGGGCACAAACTGTGCACCATTGCTTGCTGATTTGTTTCTTTATTCTTATGAAGCCGAATTTATGCAGAACCTTGTTAAATCTGGAGAGAAGACTGTCGCCAAATCATTCAACTCAACATACAGATAGTATAGATGACGTCCTGTCTCTTAACAATCCTAAATTTTGAGACTATGTAACTGAATGTCATCTATCCTAGTGAGTTTGAAATAGGACACGACTGATTCCTTAAGTTCTGCTCCATATTTACACTTATACCTGAATAATGACGCACACGAAAGGCTACATTTGAAACTTAATGACAAACGTGATGATTTCAATTTTTCTATTGTCAACTTTCCTTTTTATGCAGCAATATACCTGCTTCTCCTGCTTATGGTGTATTTGTTTCCCAATTAATACGCTATTGTAGAGCTTGTTCCCACTACGTGGACTTTTTACAACGAAGTAGGCTGCTTGCAAATAAATTGTTGACTCAGGGATATTGCAAGCCTAGGCTTATCAAGGCCTTCAAAAAGTTTTATGGCCGTCATCACAGTATTGTTGATAAGTTTGATGTCTCTGTGCCCAGGATTGCTCTGGATATATTTGACGTTTCATAGTTCCATGTTCCTTTCACACAATTTTGATTACACACATGGCGGGTGTAGCTAGCTAAACAGGAGGTGCTTACCCTTCCGGAGTACCCGGTCTCACTTCCCTGGTGGAAGTTCACGTGTCTAACCTAACTTGTCAGTTCCAAAGTTTTTACTTTGCTTCTGAATTGTGATTCGGACATGGATTAGTATGTTTGTTTTGATTTCAAGTGCGCTATGCCAGAAGATACAACAAACAAATTGGAATGTTGAAGAGTATTTTAAATAACCCCGATACAGCCCAGATCACATGTCATATCCACCGGAAACATTTATAGGCTAGCCAGACGGTCTGACCGTAAATTCCCCATATCGTATGTTTCTTACATAAATAAATTCCTGAACCACAAGATTTAACGACTTACAATACAGCCTAATCGAAAGTGTAACACTGAGTCAAAAGTAGGCTGTCGAGTGACTGAGAAGTGGATAGCAAGTAGCTGAAAAAACTACCACGGTATAGCAGCTATAATAAAGCCGTCAAGATATAGCTAATGAGAACTCGAGATGATGATCCTGAAATACCGATTCCGCACAAATTCGTTAGCATGGTGTTAAACCTTCGACAGACCTGTACTGTACGGGGTATCTGATCATTCAATTTGACCACCTGTATTTTAATAGACTTTCGTACTACTAGTGTATGAATCAATCTGTCCGTCCGTCCGTCCGCCCGCCCATTTATCTGTTTCATGGTCCCAATGTCGTGTCCGATCCATATCCATATTCTGCCTATGAATGGAATTTAATCGAGCTTGGTAAAACACAAAACGATGGATCGCATATCAAACAGAAAAACATAACTCGGCAATGGAGTTTGGGAAGGAGTATTTTTCTCCTAAGAGACATTCTAGTTTGTCGCTGGTTCGTCACATTTTCAATGAATCACGAATACTTTACACTCGAGTTTACTAGAATAACATTCCAACTCGTTACTTAAAAATTACCATAAAAAGTCAAACTGATATATCAGTTTCACATACATCAATACATTTTTGATAAAAATACGCATGAATAAAGTCAATACTCAATTAAAATGATATTTTTGATGGAGTTAATAAACTCCAATAAAAATAATATGATAAATTGATCAACTAGATCAAAAACATAAATAGTAATTCAGAATTCATACTCATCCATTCTCCCCGTTTTTTTTATTTGCTACGCAATAATATCTGTTGTACAGTACAGACCTGTCGAAAACACCGAGTTAACTAATTAGTGCCGAATCGTCAACTCATCTCTGTCACTCTACAGCCTTTGTACAAAGGCTATCTTCAGTACGGGCCTGTCGAAAGTTAAACACTGAGCTAGCGAATTTTAGTGCGTTGATCAACTAGATCAAAAATATCAAAAGTAATTCAGAATTCATACTCATCCATGAAGCCTTGTGTTGGCTATATCTCTTCGACAGCGACTACAGTATCTACAATGTAGGTCTGTCGAAAGTTTAACACTAAGTTCACAAGTAACTGTCGAATTGGCAGTTCATCTAGTCCACTTGTATTAATAAATGTATATCTAGATAGATGCTGTATATCTGTCGCCAGTTTTTCGTCGTTCACTAGATATCCATATCTCAGCCGATCTTTGACTCATTTTCGTAAAATCTGTGTTAAACTTTAGACGTGTCTGTACCGCATTTATATGTCACGAACTAATAGTATCCATATCTCGAGTATCATATATTCGAGCTTCGACCCCTTTCTAATTAGCTGAGTGTTAAACTTTCGACAGGTCTGTACTGAACATATTGTCTTGCCTCAGGCAGCAATTCTGGGCTTGAATCCCACACTATCGCCGTATTTTAAATCTACAGCTGTTGAAAATACAATATTCATTAATTATCAATCAACACATACATGCCATTATGCACCATTTCTACGGTTCTGGTCCATCACACCTTATTTTAATACTTATATGAAGCATATTTCATAAACAGTGTAATAACAAACACAAACAACTTCAGAAGCAAACCCTTGTCCGAGGTATGTATTTATAATGTGTTTTAATACAACTAGTTTGCCTATAGTTGATGTTTGGAATGCTTGTGATAAAACACTGACATCGATTTTTTTAATCTTAAATGTTAAGAGAAGTTGAGTTGATAAACGGTGTTTAACGTCCCAGTCAAGAATATTTCACTTATATCGAGACATCGCCAGCTATAGACGGAGGTGCATAAATTTGTCCTGTGCATTGCGCTGATGGAATTATACAGCAGGGGGTTTTCAGCTTGCCAAGCCCAACGTGACACGGAACCTCGTTTATTTTAAGTTCCCATCCGAAAGAACCGTGACTTTCAATTCGTAATGCGAGTGCTTGGCGAAAGAACAGTCACTACCCACTTTCAAGTCTTGGGTCAGACCCGGTCGGGGTTCGAACCCACGACCTCCCACTTACGGGAGCACTCTACCAACTGAGCTACCGCGGTGGTACATTAGAATATATATAGATTTGATGACTGGAACACTAGATATAAAATGACATTACGTTCAGTGCTCGTCTTATGACCGACTGACCTAAACACAGGCTGCTTCTTACTTCCTAGGTTATAAGCCCATTCGGTCAGACCCCGGTTGTCAAAAATGGTAAGTGAAATTAGAAAATGGTATTAAAATTAAACGACATAAAGTTTTATTTTAATTGCTTCTTTTGTCGATAGCATTTTTAAAACATTTTAACACAATTCATAAAACTATTACCCAATGACCCAATACACAAGATACAAATTTTCACTACTTGTTGGTTAAGCTAACAAAGAATTGAACAACCGGGACCTGGCCAAATGGGTTTAGAGCATAGGAAGTAGATGTTTGAAGCAGACGGCGTTTTCGACCATTCAGCAGACGAGGTACTGGAACGAGCACTGAATCTAATGACAACTTAAAATCTAGTGATGCTACTGAATAGCTTGTGGCCACGTTTGCTCGCCAAAGTTGTTTTTTCTCAGGTACTTCATTTTTATGGACCGTCCAACTGGCCGTCTCGATATAAGTCAAAGAATTTTGACTGTCGCAGAATTATATATAAACTTCAACATTTGGTAGATGTTTTGAACACAAGCGCTCTGGAAGCGCTTGTCAGATTGCTTTGATATTTGGTAGGGCATCTGTCCATATTATAGTGCTGTTTTGATTTGTCAATTTTAGTAGGAGTAATAAGACTTATATAATTACATCATACTTCTCATGTCACATTAGCAGAAATTTGTACGCAATTCTCTGAAATTGCTTGGCGTATTGTGTTGATATTTGACTCACCCCATTTAAACAGTATGAAACTTCTATACACTTAACTCGATTCACTATGCGTACGGTACAGCCCTGTCGAGAGTTTAACACTTAGCTTACAAAAGTGCCGAATTGACAGCTCATTTTACCACCTCGTTAGCTTACATCGACAATTGTTCGTTAGCTGCTATCTGTCTCTCGCCAGATTTTCAATCACTAACTCTTTCTCGGCTACTGAGTTTCAACTCCTTTTCGTTTGCAATGTGTTAAACTTTCGACAGGTCTGTACTTTAGCTAATTTGTTCAATTTGATTATTGTTTCATTTTTAGATGTTTTACAAAATTTTAATGGTATGTTTGCTGGTCCAGACCGTAATTGGTAGGTATTACCAATATATAAACTATGGTTTTCACTCCCAATCTCAAATCACAAAAACATCGTTCATAATGTTACCCCGGATTTACCTAAAGTGTTACTTAATATACAAACAGTTT
The DNA here is from genome assembly GCA_021292105.1 of Anadara kagoshimensis. Lineage (NCBI taxonomy): Eukaryota > Metazoa > Mollusca > Bivalvia > Arcoida > Arcidae > Anadara > Anadara kagoshimensis. The sequence continues at coordinate 51,878,060 of CM037858.1, forward strand.
AATTGCCAATGAATAGAAATTGACAACATAATTGCTTCTTCCATAGGCAGTGTTGTTATAAGTTAATCCTCTTATTTATGAATTTAATAGACAGATGAATTGTTTGTCAGAGAGTCAATTGATCAGTTGAATTATCAGTTAAATTATAAACTTGTTTGCTAAATTATTTTTGAAACTACATCTCGGATTGTGATTTTGATTTTCCACTGATGCTGCATACTGGTCTGCAAATACACATGCACTGAATTAATAAGAGGGGGGGGAGAATGGGTATGTGTGTTGTTTATTATTTGGAATGATTAGTAGAATCATTTGAATATTCAGGTCCTGCAATCATCACCACTCCTGAGGCCTATTAAAACTCTGTTAAAAAATTGGTTAAAAATTTTGATGTTCATATATTTGGAACATGGAAATATCATAAAGCAACAGTAGAATCATTTGAATATTCAGGTCCTGCAATCATCACCACTCCTGGGGCCTATTAAAACTCTGTTAAAAAAATTGGTTAAAAATTTTGATGTTCATATATTTGGAACATGGAAATATCATAAAGCAACAGAAAGTACTTTAACCACACTATAAGCTGTTGGACACCATTTTTTACTTTATTTAAAGTGGTGGATCTGGTTGTTTTCAGATACATTTAATTTCAGATAAAACTTTATTTTGAGTTTTAATCTTGGGTCAGTTGTTTGAAGCCTGATTAATTTTGGTCACATTATTTAGTGGTTCAATTTATGAATACATATACATGTATAGCAAATCACTAACGACAAATCAATGTCATTATTTATTTGATGATAATACCACCTGAATAAATATATGTGATGAAATTATTTGTGCATTAGAGTGTAATCCAAACAGTGAAAAATCTCTATCGTGTTTATAAAAAAAGCTCTCCATAAAATGAATTTTGCTGATTTTTCAAAATAAAAGAACTACCTGTAATAACTAATAATAATAAGTACCGGTAACTAATAAGTACATTTTGTACTGTACACCTAGATAGAATTCTTAAATTTCCCCCCATCAATCTTGACCGACAATTTTAGTTTGTTTTATGTTCTCTTTACTTACTACATTTTGTACATCACAATGTTTATTTATCACATTATAAGTGTGATACTAAAAAATTGGAAGTTGCCTAACATGAATAATTTGTAAATTTTAATAATAAAAATATAATACAACAATAAAAAAAACAATGAACACCAGGGTGCACAAGTCGAGTTGCAAGTTCATATTCTACGTGATGTGCGATTCACATAACAAATATCAATTTAATATCTGTGAGCGTTTTGAAAAAAAAACTCTGGAAAACTGCTATTTTTAAGCAGCTGGCATTATGAAAAACTTTTGTAAAACTAAACTAGTACTGAAGGTGTAATATATGCAAGTTAGTATTTTTCTGTGAAATAAAACATCTTATTAATTCAGTGCATGTGTATTTGCAGACCAGTATGCAGCATCAGTGGAAAATCAAAATCACAAATCTGAGATGTAGTTTCAAAAATAATTTAGCAAACAAGTTTATAATTTAACTGATAGTTCAACTGATCAATTGACTCTCTGACTAACAATTCATCTGTCCATTAAATTCATAAATAAGAGGATTAACTTATAACAATACTACCCAAGGAAGAAGCAATTATGTTGTCAATTTCTATTCATTGGCAATTCAATTGCTTGTGTATTAAGTAACCCTTTGGGTAAATCTGGGGTAAAAGCCGCAATGGAGATATGTTTGAAATCGGGATAGTTGGAAGGTATGCATCGGATGATTGAGAGGGACATCAATTTAAAAGCGATACAAAATGCAGGCGTTACGATATAGAAGTATATTTATTGAGACCACTAACTCTCGACAGCTGACACTGGAAACAATTGTGTGCAATAGAACTTACGTGAGTTTCGCATATGACCATCCATATGCAAAAAGGGCCGCTAGGTAAAGAGTTGAGATTTTAACTTTTTGCTACATTTTTGAAGCACTAACATTAGGTTATACAAAAGTAAAATCACCACAATAGTTGTGACGAATTGTCAAAAACAAAAAGCTATATTTTCATAACGGACTATCTTTGGTGATTTTGAATCTCTTTTTACTGCATTACGATTCGATTGTTCTTAAGGCCCCTATTCGCTTACGGAATGTCAATTATATAAAACATTTACCCCAAAAAAGATAGATGTCGAACTAAAATAACATGTGTAGTGAAAGATGTGTTATGGTATATGTTCACATGGCAACGTATTTTTGGAAACTACAATAAACACACTCTCAAAATCGATTTTTTCACTCTAAGCTTAGTTTTTGCTTGGCACCCCTCATATACTGGTTAGAGGAAAGTATTAAATAAGTAAGTGTAAGTATTTACACTATTACTCAACAACAGCTTTATCATTTTCAAGGTGACGAAACACAAAACCTTAAAGAGGATATAAAGAGAAGGTAAGAAATCCATTTTATCAGGGAAAAGGAAGGTGTGTGTGTGTGTGTGTGTGTTTAAATGATCAATACCAATTTCAGGAAGGTTGATTAATTGAATGGGGTTTTACATCCCAGTCAAGAATATTTCACGTGTATCGAGACGTCACCACTATAGGTGAAGTGACAGAATATTTACTGATGCGGCTACAGATTGTTGCATAACCAAATATTGATTGATAATTACAAAGCATATACCTTTATGTATGGAAAACAGAATAATACATTTATTTATTTATTTATTTATTTATTTATTTATACATTATTTATTTATTACAGCTCAACCATGTGGTCGATATTCCACTTGCTGTGATAACGGGGCTTGGTGTGCAGCAACAGGTCACTATGATGGATTATGTTGTGTGAATGGTCAACTGAATGAAGACAAAACAGCTTGCCAATAATACATACTCCGGTTTTAAAAATAAAAGTTTTGCTTGTTTTGTTTAATTGTGTTTCTGGGTGATTCTGAACCAAGACAAAATAACTTGTAAATAACATATACTCAATATTTAAAAAAGATAAATTATTGCCCTGCTTAAAGTGTTTCTAAACCAAGTCGAAACACCTTATGAAAACAATAAACCAGTTCATTTAAAAAGGGTGTTGATTTTCTTTTTATGTGTGTGTTTTTTGTGTTTTATTCGAACCCTGTGAGGTCTATATGTCAAATTTGAACTCAATCGATCCATTGTGACGATGAGCATATTGGATTGTCACGCTGGCCATAATTTCTTATCTATATCATATTACCTTCCACACACCAAAATCCAGTGTTTTAAGAAGAAAAGATTAAAATTCATTGACGCACCTTCGGACAGACGTACGCTCTTTTCACCATGCCATAAGCATGGCTTATTACAAACATGTTAAAAAGTCCCAGACAGTAGTAACAAATTGAATCTTTTAAAATCTGTTATTTCAGTGCTGTTTGTACCGTATGGAACGGTACACAATGACACCCTAATAAATTTCTAGGTAAACGAATCGTTTCAGCCCTACAATAAATGGTTACCACCAGCAATACAATTTGTTGAGTGCAAAGAATCATGGAATGCAATGAATAACCAAAAACAGTTATTTTAGATAAAGAATAGCTAAAACAAAATGTTTTTTTTCAAAATGCTTTTATTTATATTGATTTAAATCAGTTGAATCTTGAATTAAAATTGAAATTACACTCAAAAACTAAACAATGTCATCGGGAGATAGGTTTTCTCCTTTTTGTTTTATTAACTGGTTTCTGATTGGTCAGCTTTCCAACAATGACATAAATCACGCTGGCTATAATCATTGCTATGGTAACACTACTAGCTCCGATTCCAGCTGCACGCAACAGTTGAGCTGTTGTTGCTCTTGGCCTCTTATGTACAATGGTTACCTGAGTGCCATTAATATTGCAGGTACAGGAAGCTCTTCCATATTTCACAGCTTTTCTCTGTCGAAGACAATACAAAGAACATTTGAGAAAATCATTATCGTTCTGATAAGTGCAAAATGAGCAAAAAAAACTCACAAGTCAGGTACATGTATTTTAAAAACCTTGCCATTTGTAGTTGTTTTATTGGTTATTATTTTGTCAGAAAGCTTAATGCATGAAAACAACTGGTTCAAGAGAAAAAGTAAAAATTCTATGGGTTCAATATATCATGGGTTTGCATTCCAGGTTTCAAAAACTTAATAGACATATGAAATTAAATGTTGCTAAATATATCTAAAACATCTCATTTACAAATTAGACCACTACGGTAGATCAATGGGTAGAGTGCTCGCTCCGTAAGTGGGAGAGATCGTGGGTTCGAACCCCGACCGGGTCTGACCCAAGACTTGAAAGTGGGTAGTGACTGTTTTTTCGCCAAGCACTCGGCATCATGAAATGAAAGTCACGGTTCTTTCGGATGTGAACTTAAATCGAACGGGGTCCCGTGTCATGGTGGGTTTGTCACGCTAAAGAACCCTGCTATATAATGCCATCAGTGCAACACACAGGCACAATTTCTGCACTTTCGTCTATAGATGGCGACGTCTCGATATAAGTGAAATATTCTTGACTGGAACGTTAAACACCATTACTCAACTCAACTCATTTCATTTACAAATTACATGTGTATAGGCAAAAATAGTAATATAGAAGAGGATACAATATAAGAAGCGTTGGTAAATATTAACGCCATTAAGAAATTTAGCACGTTTTGTATTATCGAGGCCTTCAAAAATTGTATGGCCGTTATCACAATATTGTTTGTAATTATGATGTCTGAACTTTTCACTTTACATAGTTCCTTGTTGCTTTCGCTCTCAAATTTGATTACACACGTGGTGGGTGTAGCTAGCTAAACAGGAGGTGGTCACCCTTCCGGAGAACTCGGCCAAACTTCAATGGTCACAGTTAACATGTTTAACTTAATTTGTCAATTTTAAAGTTTTTACTTTGCTTTGAGATTGTAGTTTGGACATGGATTGGTATATTTGTTTTTGTTCATATCACTTACCGCGGACTTAACATCTGCAATATAAAATAAATATTACTTAATATGGAAAAATAATTTATAAGACAAAAGAAAACAAGACGCGCGTATTAAATGTATTCAGAACACGTATTTACAATTTCAGACTATGGACTTGCAATGGCTATAACAATACCGTAATCAGGTATAACCGTCTAATATTTATTTCTATGACTTTGCAATAATTATTTTTATCCAAGAGTTATTCAGAAATTTAGCCTGTAAATACATGTTGTTTTATAAAGCTAACATCAACCTTTTCAAAACACACACACAGTGCTTGATTCATTGTTCAATTATTATACAAGCCACTAGTATATATTCCCATGGATTTCATGTAGTGTACTTCATATGCTTATCAGGGCTCTCATAATGTATAATAACTGTCACCACAGTGTTGTTAACGTTGATGTCTCTGCTCTGCTAGATATATTTGACGTCCAAGTGTTACATATTCCTTTCATATTTCGATTGCACATGTGGAGGGTGTAGCTAGCTAAACAGGAGGTGCTTACCCTTCTGAAGCACATGCTCTCACTTACCTAGTATAAGTTCATGTGTTTGACGTGATTTGAACATGGATTGGCATGTATACATAATATTATATTCCAAAGCACTTGTGAAGAAATTTTTCGTAGCTTTTATAGAAAAATTAATATACTATGCTTACCCCACAGCTTTGAACAATTTTGAGAACCTGAAACATAAATTATTTGTATCAATAGAAATAAAATTCACTCGAAAAGTGAAACTTCGTCATATACAAGTAATTGTCATTTCCGTCAACTTTTAAGATTTTCTCAATTATGACGTAAAGCGATAATTCAAATAACACAATAAAACATTTTAAAACAATATCAAAAAGGAATTGGACATGGTAGGCTACATGAGCATGCGTAATTTAAATGAATGACAATGACTATGATTTTATTTTAATTACCCCACTCATTTAAAAACAAACATACTAATCCATGTCTGAAACACAATCCAGAAGCAAAGTAAAAACTTTGGAACTGACAAGTCAGGTTAGACATGCGAACTTCCACCAGGGAAGTTTGGCCGGGTGCTCCGGATAACACATATTAAGTATTACGTTCGATCAATACAATAATGAATTAGCAAATTTTTAATGTTTCTGTAACCACAAAATGTTTGAATAATCAACGTTTTTAAATGTCTTCTGTGTCTGGACGCGTCTGTTTTACAAAAACTTAAGTTGGAATTCATCTCTGGATTGTGTGATACAAAGCATTTATAATGATCATTTGTAAAATTAACGATGGGTCGATTATTTTTATTTACCTTTCATCACAATTGTTTGGCACACAACTGTTCCTTCGGTTCTGAAAGTATTATAAATATATATTAAAATAGTAATGTTTCTACTTTACACCAAATTGCTGGTGAATAAATCATTTTAAAGATAATCCTCTTATAATTTATGTGTTTCTATGTAAATGAATTGATAAAAGATAATTTCTTGCCAACAAAAGCTGTAGGCAAATCATATTGATAAAATTTACACAGTTCTTTCTCACAAAACACAAATGTTGTACAATAGTATTGATAGATTACTAGATCCTAATATATGTAATATTTGTTTTATTATTATTATTAATATATGTAACTATCTGGACCTGGCTCCTACCTTGTATATGGTATTCTTTATATGCCCACGAGGAACCAAATTGATAAATAAAATATCTTATCTGCATAATTGAATTTCTCATTAGGTCTGCGGAAATAAAAATGATTGTATCCGAAAGCGCTTTTGTGAAAATAGTAAAATTTAACTCAAAACCACGTGTTTGTAGGTGCCAACAATCATAACCAGTAAGAACTAGAACTGTCTCTTGAGAGCTAAATAACCCCCCCCCCCCCCGACCCCCATCATTTAAAGTTTTCTGCGACATTGACCTTTCCAATATGACCTTGGTTCAATGTCATACACACCCTTAGACCATGACGATTATTCATATGGAGTTTCACGACAGTCCTTCAAGCATTGATGAGATATGGCCCGGACACGATTTTACACGGACAGACGGACAGACAGAAATGGTGATTTCTGTATACCCCCTCAAACTAGTTTGCGGGGGGGGGGGTATAAAATGTTTAATGATGTCGTTGCAGGGTTTCATGATACTAATTCGACATACCCGTCAGTTGCCTTTTTGATTGTTTTTATATCAAAACAAACAGTTTTCTCGTCTCCTGGTATTAAATCATTGGTGAAACCGGCGGGAATTATGGCTCCAAATATATTTGAGTTGTTGTTCGTGTTTGTAAGGAAGTCTAACATCGGTGAAGGCCCAGTGTTACAAGTAGAATTTGAACAATGATATATCCCTACAGATCTGAAAATATACAACAAAATTTGTACAACACCTACTAAACATTTATAAAACTTGAAGTATTAAAGGATAAAAGGTAGTAAATTGTCTTTTTTCGTGGGTTAGATTACTACACAGAATTTAACATCAGCAAAAATGTGACATTGCTATGTTCATCTGTTCGGTAACAGTTAAATATTCAATTGGTTTCCAATGGTAAGCATTTAATCACAACTGTTTTCTTGTAACCTTTTAAATATATTGAACATGTTTCAGAATTTTAGCTGGTTTGTCCTAATGATTAAGATGAAGTAAACGTAATATGAAACATACCCATCTCCTGGTGTCTCCATTGTAAATGAACACAACTCTCCGATTATACATACTGGCTTGATTGTTACCTAAATTTAAAAAAGAAAGGTTACTAAGATAATTAACCATTTTATGTTGTATGTGTATTATTATCTTTAGCATATGGTCAGACAAATGTCTCTATAAACAACCTATTGAATGAAAGATAAAATTGCATTTGTTACTACTATAACCACATCACCAGGGTCCAAAATAAGGGATTTTATATTCAATTGTTCCGATACTGTAAATGCGTTTAATTTCGCGTGTATTTATTTTCGCGTTATAGAAAATTCAGACATTTCCACGTAATTCAATTTTCTCGTTTTTGAAATCTGCACTATAACACAATAACCATGATATAATTTTCGCTTCGTATTAATGTTCGCGCATAACAAACAACCGCAAAATAATCGAAAATTAGTATACCGCGAAAATAAATATGTTTACAGTATGTGTTCGATTATTTCATTAATTAAAGGTAATGTGTCAAGTTCTTGAATGAGCAGGCTTTTGTCAAGTCCCTTTTTTCTATGTTCTGTTATTTTCCAACAATCGGATAGAAAAACGTACTATTACATAAAATAATTTATGTTTTAATCATTTCAGATTGACAAAGAATACCATTCATACTAATATACAATTTTTGTTTATCATTTGTAACACTTACGTGGTTACTGGTGTTTGTTGATGGAGTCGGATTTGTAAAATCTGAAAATCAAAACACACATACTAATTACTAATCTATCAAAATCAGAAATAATGATCACAGAGAGTAAAGGTAGATTGACCGTGCCAACATAATTTTCTTTACTTATGGCGCCATAATTATATCGATAAAATGATAAAGGAAAAATGCTCATCGAAAACACTATTTGCTATGTTATATTTTTGGTAAAAAACGCCTTTTAGAAACATCAGTTAGAGCTTTTGGCATTAAAGCATACATAAATCTAAATGAGGGGATGGAACGCTTTCCTTGTAAATATTCATATGAATTATTGATAATGCAAGATGAAATAATGATCTAGTTCAGGATAAAGATGATTTAAAAAATGAAACAACGTGTTAAAAGATAGTCAATTTAACAGTAGAATACCATAGGTTTGGAAAGACATTTTCTCGAGAAAAAAAACAACCACAATCTGTAGCTGAAAATATGTTTTTATGCAATATTGCAACCTCCAACATTACTGATAATATTATATAGACAGTTAAAATGAAACCGAGATGATATTCCTTTGGTCGATGCTTTTGTAGCATATTCAAATAAGCTAATTAAAGTAAATTAATTACAATTACCTAATTCTTTAGGCTGCACTTTAACGATGAAACATCGTTTCTCTGGTACACTACTGAAAACGAAATGCTAAAATATTAGTTCTTTATCTGTTAAATATTGAGACAAACATGTTTAATTTATTCATAAATGATTACACGTTTTGACCATTTCCGCGAATTACGCAAATTTTAATCCCGATGATTTAAAAGAAGATTCAATGGAATAAATTTTCATTTCGTTTTTTGCAAATTCAATCATTTTTTCAGCAACACAATAGAAGATTAATTTACATATTATACCAGTTTTATATTTACAACACTAGACGGCCGTTTCGGAATACAATTCCTCATCAGTAGTGCTTGGACCACAATTATAAAACCAAAATTATTTGAAGATGTTGAAAAGCTACCCAAAGTACCAAAATATATTTTACCAAATTAAGCTAAGAAAAAAATACTTTGCATGAGGTAGTATACCTTAGTTTATGAGAAATTTGTAACAGGGAAATGTAACACGAGAATGCATTTAATACACCACTCAACGAAACAAACGGCATGCATCATTAGTGAATATATGTCACAAATATAATTTACGTTATGCAGCACGTCATATTTGTTTTTATTGTTTTGAGGTCTCTTAAGTTATTCGACCGACTGTTAATTTCATCGTGCTAGCTTTTTATATTGCCTGATATATTATTATCGCACCACCCTTTTATGCATACTTACCCGTTGCTTGTAGTCTCTACACAAAGTCTATGATGACCTATATCCTTTTGACCAGGGGAGTATGTAATATTATGCATGGAATTCTCAGGATTATTTTGTTTTGTGATATTTGGTGTGATTTCTGATTGTGACGTTGGTTGTAATCTACAAAATAATGAGTATTTAAAAGGTTCAGATAAAACACTGTACAGTTCTAAGCTATTTTCCCTTTAATAGTTTGTCGTGAATGATTTCCCTTTGAAACAATGAAAAACAGCTATTAATGGTGCTCAACAGTTTCACATAAAATTATTTGCCTGCTGATCTTGTCAAATTTGACAAAATGTTAATAAATATGATACATAAAATTTTAAATGAAGACCAATAGAAAGTATGTAATTATCAAAAAATATAAATTACGTTTCATTTCCTTTAGTAATAATACCGACGGAACACGTTGTACCAATATAACAAGTCATAACACTCTCATCCGGTAAAGCTGAACCAATTATCTGTAGAAAAATCATGAAAATATTCATTAAAAATGTCAGAAGAAAGTGATATTATAATGAAATTTTTAGGATTTAAATCAACATTTTCGTTCCATCAGAATTTGTTTTGAATTTTGATTTACTTTGCGTAATGCTTTCGTATTGTGTCAGACACCAGTTTGTTGTATATTGAATAAAACTAGAGTGACAAGATTTCATCTGTTCATTAAGTCTGACGCTAGATCCAGCGGCTGTCTAAAATTATTCATTTGTTTTTGTGAATTTTTGTGCGTCTTGATTTAAATTGTTCTTAATGAATGTGGCTGATGTATAGCATATAATATTTAGCTGCAAAATTACCTTAGATCCTGGTGGAGGAGGAGTGATACCTGCAAAAGCACAAAACGATTAGGTCACAAGTAGCTACTTCATATCACTAAAAACTAGTTCACCCATTTTATATCCATATATCTTATATGTCGTAGTTTCATTATCATTATACTCAATATGTTTTTAAATTGTATTTTGTTTTTCTTATCTTTTTATGTGACATGCTCTTTATACATTTCATCAGTAACAGATGCATTATTTTAGTTAAAAATAAAAAAAAAAAGATAAGATCCCGTAGTACAACAAAGTATACACACAGCTGATGGTTTTGTATATTAGAAAATTACACAGGCAGTTTGTATATAAATGTTTTAAAAGAATCATCAAAAGTAATGTTTTGTAAATTGCAAGTACAAATATAGATGATTTAATTTAGAAATCAAAAGCAAGGAAGATCGCAATGGCTGATATTTGTTTTAATTCAATGTCAACTCATTATGGAACAAAAATCTAACTTACAATTATCACAATTGGAGTATTGCTAGTATTGTATGAAATCAGACAATATTAAGATGTTTTCATACTGCAATCTCAATTTGTATGAAACAACTAGAATTATGATATTGGTTTTTACAATTAAAGAAAAGTAGATATATATACTTTTAAGAAGAATTAAATTTTGTCTGCAAACTCACATAGTACCATACCTGACTGAGTGTCAACCGTTACGCAGAAGGGTTCACTGCTATCACTGAAAATATATTAGAGTTTAATAAATAACAAAGCCTGTATATTTACAAAATGGTGCAGAACCATAACTCCCTGATATAATGCCATCTTCTGTAAAAGATAAAGATGATTACCAACAATGGATATATGATAGTATTGGCATTTACAATGGATTAAGGTTTAACATTAGCTATGTCGAATTAATGCATTAGCTATGTAGAATTAATGCATTTTTTTCAATTTCTTTTTTCTCTTATGTGCAATATGACATGACTGAAACGAAATAGCCAATATCATTAAATTTAGTAAACGTATTTATTTTCGCGGTGTACTTATTTTCGCTTATTTTGCGAGACAATTGAAACCGAGCTAAAATGATGTTATGCGTAAAATGTTATAATGCATCTGTGAAAAATGCAAAAACAAGACTATGCTGATATGTCTAAATTTCATATACCTCGAAAATAAATACACGCGAAATTTAATACGTTTACAGTTAGATTTTTGACGTTAGCGAAACCTTAATCGATGAGAGATAGTTATTTTTTAACTGTAAAATGCAGTACTTACGTTTGCGCATTTGCCTGTATACAGATTTTCTGTTGCTTACTTCCAGTAGGGTCTGGTACTAAATGTACCTTATTGACAAAATGCCACTGACCATCAAGCTGAGTAGGTCCAGAAATTATACTAGTGCCACTCTGGCTGCTTGAATGCTTGCTGATAATAAAGTTCCCTCTTAAATGTATAAAATAACTCTTAGAAATTAAAGTGGTTAAATATTAATTAAACACCAAGTACTGATTACGTTGCCATTGATCTTGAATTTTCGGATAAAAAGCAGATGACAATGTTGAGATTGAACGATTCAGAGAAGATTCTAAGAAATGTGCAATTGATCTGAATTATGCAAATCATTTAGCGTTTTGAGACAAAAATATTTACAAAAACAAATAAAAAATGAAAATAAAAAAACTGTTCTGTGCTAATTTATAGTTGTAGCTAAATTTCAATTAAATAATTTGTCAACTTTCAAAATAAAATGTTAAATTACATATGTCCGTGTTTTGTTCCAGGGTCTGTAACAATAGTGACGTCACATCCGCTTGCACTGCATGGAATAATTGTCCCCGATCCAAATGTTGGATGAATAATTTCAGGCTGAAATAAAAAAAAGCATCATGTTATCATCAATAGTTTATTGTATTGTTTGAATTTGCATAAATAAAATCAATTTCGCTACGTTATAAAAGAAGGCATCAGTGCATTATTTTATGTTTACTACTAGCATAAAAAACTTTTGTTCACGGTTTCAAGTACATTCTTTTCTACATCTATAATTAAAAATTGTTTTTAACATTCAATATATGCAAATTAAACTTTTTTAACATACCCTTGAAGGAAAAAATGACTAATTTTTAACTACAGTACAATGGAGCAAAAATACTCACCGATACATGTGATAAACCCTGATTAGTCGAACCTACAATAATTAAGAGGAACATTTGAATGTTTTGTAATCAGAAATCATTGTTAAATCAATGGAACTGATGAAGAATAACTGATGTCCCCAAATAGTACTATTACCAACACACTGAACTTTATTTGATTTGGTTAAATATATTTTGGTCCTTTAGTATCTTTTCAACATATTGGAAAATCACTACTAATGAGGAATTGTATTCCGAAACGACCGTCTAGTTTTATATAGGAAAAGTTATTACCACTAGATCCTAATCATATAATAAACGTTTCTATCATTAATGTTTATTGTTTCGTGGTTTTGATTACCAACATATTGTTCTACAACATATTTTTTCTTCAATATACATGTGTACGATAGAATCATACATTATCTAATACAAAATCAAAAACAAGTATAGCTTTCAAAACAAATTAATATCAAAGAAAAGACACGGAAATGTAAAAAAACTTGTATACCATTCTTATGGGAAACATTTACATCATAACAATTTTCTTCATTTGTCCTATAATAGAAAAAAATGTTTCATTCAATAACACACAACTACACATAATATATTATATTATTAAACAATACGAAATGTTTGATTAACAACAAGTTTAAGTCATATGCTTTGATACTATGATATGGGGTTTGTATTAGACAAAATTAATACAAAAGGCCGAAAAATAGCTGTGAAAATTAATAAAATTTTCCCCTATTTCAACTCAAAAACCTAAGGCTTAAGGGGTTAACCGACCAACATACTGATTTTATGATATATACCCGAATCAATATACCCGTATTACTTTCAAGCATCCTACCAACTTTACAACGAAAAAAGGCTTTCCATGTCACAGTGACATGTGATTTAGGATAATTGCCATCAATAAAACGTTTATGTACATGAGACAGTTTAGACAACTAAAGAATCGGTAGCAAACAAAGTTACGCTCGTATGTAAACACAAAGGATATTACTATGAAATCATAAAATTGAGTTGTCGCTAAATCATAGAAATCTTATTTTTAAAAATAACATCACAATCTATATTGCTGACTCACAATAAAAGTTATTTTGTTATGCCATAGCGCGTGTAGCTCGTCTTTTATCCTAGGATTAGGCAAGAAGTCATCACGAACAAACACTGGGTATTCTTTCCGATATGATAGAATGATAGTTAAGCATATTGCTTTATTCAGTCAACTGTTAAAACCTTACCCGCTTATTTGAACACAGAATCTTTTGTTTCCTATTTCTGATTCATTTGGTTTTATTGTCACTTCTGTTTTACATATTTGTCCAACCTTCATGGTGGTAAATACAAAAACGTCAGATATATTTGTTCCCAAACCATTTTTGGACAATGAAGGGCTGCAACACAATAAAAAGAAAATATTACTGTTTATACTACGGGAATATTAATGGTCTGATATATCTTTGATGTATCACAATTGTGAACATGATAATTTTAATTCTTCACTAACTATGGCATCTCCAATTAACATAAAATTATCTTATATTTAGTAATTAGTACTGAGTATCCATCTATAACAAATTACATATTACACTAGTGGTACTTTTACAGTAATAGACGACCGTTTTGGAATACAATTCATTATCAATGGTGCTTAGACAAAAAATTGTTTTCAATGGGTTAAAAAATATCCAACCACAAAAATATATTTAACCAAATGTAGCTAAAGAAAATCTTGGCATGATGGAATATACCTTTGTTTTTTTATCCGAACGCTAATTAGCCTCTCAAGACAATCGAGTCGCATTGACATTTATTACCTTCAATGGGTAATAAAATTATCAATTACATTTATATTGCATTGATTCGGATGAAAAATAAATCAGAAAAGGTCGATCAATCAAGAAGACACCAAGAACAATACGGCAAAATATTGAGAAAGTAATCTATACGTCAATTCTGCAGTAATGAGAAAAAAAAAAAAAGAACCATTGTTTACTGATTGAAAATACTGCTATAGACAGTAGCATTATGTTTATAAACTAGACCAAACAACTAACGGTCATTTATTTCTACCGACTATATAATTGACGAATTGTTAAAACATGAGAGCATTATACTCACCAATTATTGGAGTTGTCCGGTGTGGTTTCATACAAGAAGTGACATTTTGTTAGTGGCTGACAATTGACTTTCGAACCAGATGGCAACGTGTTTGCTGTAAATGTTGGGTTGTTTGGCTATAAAGCAAATTTTTTAAATATTTAAATACAAAGTTTTTTTTAAAACGTCTTAAAAAAGAAAGTCAGAAACCAACATGCAATATTTGTAAATGAAAAATATATTAATGGCATAGTTTAAGCTGAAAATCAATCTGTGAAAACAATCTTTACAGTAGTGGAAGCAACATGTTGAAATCGCTCAAAACTGAGATTCAGTTAGTTCGTATACTATGATTCAAAATGACAGGTAACGGTCTCAGAAAATAAAAGCTGTAGAGGTCATATATGCAAAATGTTTGATTGAAGCTGAATATATAAATATAAATATAAACTTAAGGCAGAGAAAAAGATAAAGATTTTATTTGCAGTTCACTCAAAAACACACAAAAACAAGGTATATCACAGAATTATAATATCAAAAATACCGCTGGTCCATTGGGATCTATAAAATGACAAAATAATTTGATGTTTTTATGTCCAACATATACACTAATAACATATCTACAATATACATTTAGCCGGCCTACAAAATCTTAGATGATAATGTAATTAAATAATTAACCTGAAAACTACATCATTTTATTGAAACGAATACTATTGATCCAGCATTAAACTAAAAATAAGAAACTTTCTAGGTGGAAAATAGCAAATAAAATCAAATAACAAAACAACAATCGAATGAAATAGAAATTCAGACAATATAAAATATTTCATAACATAGAATAAACCATATTATCTTTTTATGAAGTTGAAATATAACATTTTTAGAAATTGACTTAAAAACAAAACGTCACATTTTATTGTCTTTAACAGGATAAAAACTTAGAACATGATATGTAATTTCTACGAATACAATCGCATGAATGGGAGTATGACAACTTTTATCTGAAAGTGGAGATATAAGAGATACATACCTTTAACAGTGACTTTGAAACAGGCTTCATTATTTGTGGATCTGAAATATATAAATCACTAATCAGTATTGATTATGTTATTGCAGATGATATTTTTTCTTTCATAAAAGTATGTTAACAACGATTACTACATAGGTTAAATACATTTGTATAATACAATCGTTAAACACCAACATTAATGTTGATGGTTCATGTTCAAACCATAATCAAAAATCCAAATTAAAAACGTTAAAAATAGGAAAATTAAATCAAACAATTTTTATAGAAAACATTGAGGTGATAAAAGTTTGTGAAACAAAAACGTGCCATTGGCTAAAATAAACGTACTGTGTTCCTTGTGTTTGAATACAAACATGTTTATTTCCATTTGTGGTGCTGACAAGTTGAACTGCGGTTGAATAAGAGGAGGAAGATCCCGGTATTAGTGTAGTAGGATTTGGCTTCACTGTAATATCATTGCTGTGGTAACCTGGTACTATAACTGGTCTGAAAAATAGTATATTGGAAAGGTGATTAGTAGAAGGTTTTTAAAATCTTTGGTCCAGTGTATATTTGAGAAATCTCTACATGGCCGGTTTCATTGATTGGAAATGTTTGTCTACGATTATTTAAGAAATTTCCTTATTTCAAATCACGAACAAATTTTACCACACATGTAACAATGAATGTTTAATATTTCGAATGTATTGTGGGATTTTCAAAAACAGAAATGATTTTGATCAAAACAAGTGGTTATTCAAATGTATATTACAGCGAATTTTATCATTAATGTGAACTCATCTCTACTCACGCAACGTTTGGAGTATTTGGGTCACCATTCAATACCATTGGGAAACCACAAGGTTTATTTCGGTAACACACAATTTCTTTTGGAAGTGGAGTATCTACAATGGTAGGCTAAAATAGAAAAAAAACATTGTGCATTTTTTGAAACGTCTATCTCTTTTAATTGCAACTACATGTATATTTTTTATTATTTGATAAATGATGGATCCGCGAAAATGCACACTGGATATAATCACATACAGGATGAACTATTGATCAGGTATTTTACACATATATATTATGCGTAATCTGAATTAATTTTTATCTATGTCAATAATAAAAATAATACTTACCCCTCCTGGATTCAATTTTTCCGTTATCGAATTGTTTGAACCTGCAAAATAGGGAAAAGAAAGCAACACAATGTTGAAATTTCAAAACCATTCATACAACTAAACACGTTCAAGGAGTTACTGCTTTGCCTGACTTAATGCATTAGTACTCATATGACATTTTTAAAAAATTACGATTCGTACTAAATAGATCTTACCTTTTTGACAATTGTCACCTGTGAGTCCTGCTTTACACATGCAAGACGGTCGATCATTTGCATGTTGTGTACATTTGCCATCTCCGAAACACGTATGTACATCACAACCTAAATGAAAAATAGGATGAATGACATCAACAAAGGATGTGATCTAAGATCATTAATAATTTGATTTAATTGAATACTTAATACGATTGAAGTATGATTGATGCATTACCATATCCCAATTATTGTTAAAAAGGTTGCTTATTTCAATGCGTAGCGAGGAGCTTGAAACCCCAAAAACAGTTATACCTTTAAAACGCAAATAAACACCTAAAAAGCAAAAATTTGCACTTGACAATTTTAAAAGCAGCCAAGAATACGACAAAAACCAAAATAATAACGAAATAAAATTTCAATAAATACGTGGACACCACTGGATATAAAAGGTTTCCAACTTTTGATAAACACCGGTCTAGAGAACATAGAAACTCATATATGATTAAAAAAACCAAATAACAATAGCTTATACGATCTGACAAATAAAATGAACCGGGTTACGATTATGGGGGACAGTCCTCATCCATACATACTGATATTAGAAACAATGGTCACAAAATCGCTAAGCATTTAAAAGGACGCCTTATTTATTTCTATATGTATAAGTTTATTTTGTGCAAGCACAGATAATGATATCTGCAATGGTACCCTTTACAGGTACATATTTAATTAAACGTATTATGATAAAACTTAATCAAATTATGCTGTTTTAAATGACTGTACGAGTCATATTTAAAATTTACTAATTAACCATGTTACATGGAAACATTGCACAGTACTTTCGCCTTTTAACAGTTCTCTTGCAGAATAAAAGCCCATGATAAGTACTTGTAAAAATCAAATCATTACCTTTGATATCAGGAATATTACCAAACATGATACATCGCTTTTCAGGAGAAGTGCTGAAATATCATATGAACATATAACGTAACGAAATATATTGCTACCACCAGATACATACAGTATATAATAATACAATGATATGTTTAACAAAAATTAATAAAATAGACTTTACAATCATTGATACTAAAATAATCGGCAAGATATAACAGGAGCAATTGATACATATTATACAGACAAACAAGATTGACCTGTTCATTTGACCTTTCATTAGGGATATTCATATAGGATGATCCACCCAATATATGGGTAGTGTTAAGATTCAAGTTAAAATATACACAGTGCACGTCTATGAAGTGTCACTCATAATGAAGTAGACGAAATGAACACATGAGTTCCCTTCATATAAATTAACTGATCCGTGATATGAAGTGTCACTCATAATGAAGTAGACGAAATGAACACATGAGTTCCCTTCATATAAATTAACTGATCCGTGATAAATATTTAACTTAGAGGTCAATTGAACAGGCGATTGCTATTTACCTTTACCTGATATTTTATGGCAGCACGGTATAAATTACTTTTAAAGTGATCAAACGTCTTCTTACCATGTGCAAATTGTACCGAAAAAGGTACTTATTCTCGTTTTTGTCTGCGATTTTCTATGTTAAAATGTCATGATTGGTTGCTAGTTCTTGTACCCAGATTATTAACATTCAAAAGTAAAAATGCGAAACCAAGCTATGAAATATAATTGATTCATTTACCTTCCGGATCTGTTAACTCCCAGACAAACTTGACGTATAAAAGGCATTGTCGAGGTAGGATGATATGCTAAATCTACTACACATTTTCCATCAGCATCTCGCTTTGGTGGAAATATGTTTACACTTTCATCATTTAAACCATTAACTTCAGATAGACTATCGCTTAAAAAAGAAAATTGAGTTGCAGCTGAATAATATGTAGTGGAGTTAAATATTGATGTTTAATGTCCCGATTAAGGGTCATTTAAGTAGGAAAATTCAAGTGAAAACCATTTGGTTTAAAAGCGTGAAAGAGGGGTATAATTATGAAATTACCTACACAAGTGTGAAGATTTATAAATAAAAATAAAGTAGGAATTGATAATTTAAGAGTTTTTAAAATATTTATTGCATTTTTTAAAGGAAATTGTGCAAAAATACACGTGTTGGGGAAAATAGTTTACACCTTGTATAACGAATTAATTTAACAAAATGAAAAGATATTAATATAGTCAACGTCATAGAGCAGTGCAAAGGAGGGAGAGTTTGTTAAAGAAATACGAGGTTTTTGAAAACTCGACAATTTACGGTTGAGGTTTTCTCTGATTTGTTTTTCCTTTTAAAATGCGTGGAACAGGCGTGATGGTTCATATTCTAAGGCTACCAACGATCCAATGGAAGATTATAAAAGCTAAGTTTGTATATTACTTGATTATTGTTGAGGCATATTTGGCTTTATATAGTTCAACATAGTTGAAACCAAACAATATTCACCTCAATTCAAATAGAACAGTATTGTGTGACCGTGCACTTTTAGTGACTTGTTGTATTTTGGATTATTAGTGGCCTTAGAATATAAATATCACGCCTGGTACACGCATTTTTAGGAGGAAAATAAATCGTAGATAACATCAACCGTAAATTGTCGAGTTTTCATAAACCTCGTATTTCTTTAACAAACTCTGGCCTCTTTGCACTGCTCTATGATGTTGACTATCTTAATATCTTTTCATTTTTAAAAATTAATTTGTTATACAAGGTGCAAACTATTTTCCCCAACACGTGTATTTTTGCACAATTTTCATAAAAACATGCAACAAATATTTAATAATTTCTTAAATTATCGATTCTTGCTGTATTTTCATTTATAAATCTTCACGCTTGTGTAGGTAATTTCATAATTATACCCCTCTTTCACGCTTTTCAAACGAATGGTTTTCACTTGAATTTTCCTACTTAGATGTCCCTTAAGATTCGTTTACCTCATCCATAAATCCAAGTCGAGCATGACAAAGGAATTCTTAATATAAGCAAAATAGAAGCGATCTGTAAAACTAGGATGTGGTCATATGAAATTCGAAGTTTCTTTGTAAGCCGCGGCTAAAAATTACTCAGTAATAAACTATGTACAAGTTAACAGCCAAACAGAGCACACTAGGCCACTTAAAATCACAATTCTAAAACCAAAGTAGCACTTTGCAAAGTATGTTAAATACATACATTTCCATCTAGGTAAAGAGGCCGGGTTCTCCGGAAACGTAAACGGAATTGATGGATTTTTTTGGCTATAAAAATATTGTAAAAGCAGCAGAAAAACAATTTCAAATATTGGTGAGCGAGTGTTCATAAATAATTTGGCAATGAAATGCTGTCACAAATTCCCCATATCAGATATTGTGAAATGAAATAAAAAATAAATATCTACTAATCATTTATGAATTCTTCCCAATATATCATACAATAATGTGTTAAAAGCTATATGTTTTGTACCATGTATTTCCAGGACCGGCAGTTGTATGAAACAGAACATGGCATGTAGAATTAACTTCACATTTCAATACTGATTTATCAGGGATTGACGGATTTTCAAATCTCTGAAAAGCAAAGTAAACAAAATATTGGATTATATAATACAATAAATGTTCAGCTTTTAATCGCTAGATTAACGAATCACCGTTAATTCCTATATTTTATTGGATCACTAAATTCGTGCAAATAGATCTCATTTTTTTCAATATTAGAATAATAAAAAGTTAGAAACATTCTGAAGTCAACATACTGTAAGTGTAATTTTATTTTCAGTGTTCTATTTTTTAGCGATTTCGTGACCGCAAATTTGTACTATACGTAAAATAACATATTCGCGTTCGTATAGTCATTTTCCGTAAATATATTTCACCCTTGGAAAACATCAGAAATTACAAAACTGCGAATTTTTAAACAATAAAGTATTAAAGTGCATTTACAATATATTTTTTGTCTGTCTTATTCCCAAAACATACCCCGTTTGGCGTTGCTCCATTGGAAGAAGGAGTAGTATATGAGCCGTCGTTTGGTTTCACATCAACTTTAAAACATAACTGATCTGAAGTTTGTCTGTAAACAGAAACAATATTCCATTTGATAAATTATTGGTGGTATGAATGACATGTTTTAATTGACTGTTTCTCAAATGGAAAAAATTGTGTAATTGTGAGTTATTTTTTAAAGCCGCATAATGAGCATGATTTTATCAAAATAGGAATGAATTTTACAATAATAGAACAAATTTTCTGAAATCATTCAGTGAAAAAAAATCTGCATTACAAAGCTTAATGTTAAAATTTTAGAAAATTATATCTTATGACAATGCTCTGATTAAAAGTTTAAGCCCTTATCATAGTGTTATTGATAAAATAGATGTCTCTGTGTTCAGGGTCACCCTGGTTACATTTGATGTCCCATAGTTCTACGTTTCTGTATCCTTCTGTAGACCCCAGGCTCACTTCCCCAATGAAAATTCACATGTTTAACTATATTAATCAGTTTCAAAGTATTTAATTTGCTTTAGGATTGGGATTTTGACATGGATTAGTATGTAATCTTTCTACAAGCAATGTCGCTGATTTGTGACAAGTTATGTTTTACTTTCTTTATGTGTTTTGATTTACAACTATACGTGCTTATCTTACCCTTGTGGATTGTTAGCATTCAAGCAAACATCATGCGGTCCAACTTCATTGCCCTGTATATTGAAATCAACTTTGTATGTGCCATTTGGACTACCACTGTGCTTTACAATGACTGGCTGATTTGCTTTGATTCCGTTTCCACTTATCTCTGGTTTAATATCCGGTCTGCAAAAGTGAATTTCTTTTTATTAAACATTATTATCTTCTATATGATACAATAAAATCGATTATTTTACAAGTTATGTCAAAAACGCGTAAGCCAAACTTTGTGTTACCTTAAATAATTAAAATATTCGTTTGTTATTTAATTTAAAAGTTGTTAACGAGGAGGTGCTAAACAGGAGGTGCTTACCTTTCCGGAGAACCCGGCCTCACTTCCCTGGTGGAAGTTCACGTGTCTAACCTAACTTGTCAGTTCCAAAGTTTTATTTAGCTTCTGGATTGTGATTCGGACATGGATTAGTATGTTTGTTTTTTATTACAAACAGCCATATCGCACATATTAATTTATTTGTAAGGAACATTGAAATGAAAATATATAAACAATTTTTCACACGTGGCGGATGTAGCTAGCTTAACAGGAGGTGCTTATCCCTCCGAGGCACCGGCCCCAATTTCCTGGTGGAAGTTCGCATTTTGAACCTAATGTGTTAGTTGTCAAAGTTTGTTTTACTTTGCTTTGGGACTGCGAGTTCCATAAGTGTGTTTAAATTTGAGTTTCAAAATGAAATGCATTAAAAGTTATTGAAATTAACTTAAAAATAGTCATTTTGTTACATCACATCTAGGTACGGAATAATACAACACTAAATTTTTCATTGAATAAATACAATATTGTACATGTATAACCTATATAAAGAATGTTAATTTGATTCGTTCTTACATTTGATTTGGGTCTCCAGTAACAAGGAAGGGAATATGACAAGGTTGCCCTAAAATGCACGGTATGTTTATCGGGATTGCAGTATCAGTAAAGTAGACTTCGTGATTGACATTGCCCTGAAGACAAAATAACATGTGGATTAAAACACTTTCAGTTTTAATGTTTGCAGTTTCTCATTTCCAAATTAAAAATTAATATATAAATATATATATATAACCTCGTTATAATGCCCCTCGATAACTTTGCCACCTCGCTTATCGCCACACTATTTTGAAGTCCAAAAATCCATTTTGTTTATGTTTTTCTTTATCAGCCTCCCCCAATTCATCGCCAAACCCCTTTATAATGCCAAAATTTGACTGAACAAATGGTGGCGATGAATCGAGGTTTTACTATATATATTATAATTTGCATTTGATACAGTATTAGGTGGCATTGATGTACCACTAGGACCAAATTAGGTCATGAAGTCAGTGGTAGAAAATGCCTGAAACTAGTTTCTTTTTGTTTGTCACACTATTATCTTTGTTAAATTAGGACTGTTAAGTGTTTAAGTCAAGACGTAGGGATACCCGAAATTTTGAAAATATTCAATCCGCAGATTAGAAATCGAATTTTGATTTTATCGTTTAATCAACAAACACATTTGGTTAGTTCTGGTAATTGTCCAATATATTTTGCAAATCGACAATATATTATATCGGAAACTTTATGGAAATGTTAAGATTTCATTCATACACTTTAGTTTACAAATATTTACATATTTACAGATGCCTATTTTGACGCAATGTACATTGCCCCATTGTGTATATTTGAGACAATTAACTTTATATGTTCTGTTTGCAAATGCTTTACTTTATAACAATTTGTGAATTTGTGAAACATTTGCAATAAATACTCCGAGATTGTTTTTGTTATTTAAAAACTTACCGATGTTACACTAGGTCCTTGAGTGTCGATAGGTCTCAAACTCCCCTCTGTTAAAAATTTAATCAAAATACTATCTTATTTAGCACTATAAATACAGTGTACTTGTACAATAAATTCATGATTTATGCAACTCTCAAACACAAATGTGAAGTTATAAATGACATTTTATTCAGTAACTGTGACATTAACTATTGGAATTTTATTCGGTTAATCAAACTATTAAAAAGCAACATAAAGGTTCCACGACATAAATTGATTCCGTATTAATAGAACAGGCTCATATTGCCTTATTTCGAAAAGAAAAAGCACGCTTTGTGTCCTTTCAAAAAGATGTTTGAACATGAAGAATATAAAAAAAAAAAATCAAAGACTTAAACATTAGTTATTTCCTTACCTGTTTCACAATGGTTTCCAATATAACCTGGTCCACATGTGCATTGTGCATTTTTGTTCGGCTTTATAACACAGTTTCCATCATGTAAACATACGAAATCATGGCAAGCTGAAATCAATGAAATACAATGCCAAATTGTAAAAATACATATAAATGATGTAGAATTGAGATTTTATTTTAATTGACAGATAGATGAAAGTTTAAATATTTAATTGTTTATAGCCAATATCTACAAAAATTTTCTTTATAAGATCATTTTAAATTATTCTTACCGTCGATTTTGGGTGAAGTCTGTACTTGAAAACATCGTTTTGCTTCATTTTGCCTAAAATAAACAAAAAGGAAATTATTTTTCATTGTTTGACTGGGAAGTAAAAATACACTCTAAAAATGATTTAATACTTTACAGCAATACTTATTATCTATCAATCCAGTGATCGTCAAAAGTCAAAACGTTGGAAGTGGCTGAATAATAATAATAATGATGATGATGATGATGATGATTTATAGATAATACTCTTTTGACACAAAGGTAATTTCATAAAATATTTTTGTATGAATTTATCGTATGTACGTCTTTTTTGTGCACGTTTTAATATTTGTGTTTCTTCTGTTAATTAAACATGTTATTAGTTGCATCATTGGCTTAGTAATTATAACTTAACCTGTTTACATTTTTGCAGGATATACCCGCCGTTTCGGAATTAAATTCCTCAATTCCTCATCAGTAAGTTTATAATTTCAACGACACATTGCTTTCTTTTTCATGGCATAAAACACTTTATTGTAAAATTTCACAAAATGATATATCTGTCATATGTCAGTCATCAGCGCCAATTTAAATATTAAGCATTCTAGGAACGCTACCAAAGTGCTGAAATGACTAAAAAAATATCAAATATGCGACTGAAGTTAATCAGTCTGATATGAGCCGCTCCATGACAAAACGACCCTTATGGCACAAAAAATCGATTTTGAGTTTTTATCAGATCATGAAAGTACATCTATTCGTGATTCCAAAAATGTAAATCTTGTCTTAAAATTCAAACATTTGACGTTGCTATGGTAACTTTTACACGTAAATGTTCCTTAAGTTGTGACGTAATCGTAACGTCACTGTAAGATACACGCAAAAAATAATTTATAGTCTCGGATAACATTTACTGTCAAACATGTACGTATTTATTAATTTTATGTTTCCAACCATTTTATTCTTAGAGCATATTCAAAATCCTGTTTTATTGAAAAGGGAAAATATATTCCGAATGCATTGATATAAAATAAATTATTTGGTGATTTTCCAACTATTGGCACAGGGAAAACTTTTTCTTATTTTCCCTTCTTTATTTTATTTCGTTTTATTTCATTTTTTTAATATTTATTTTCGAAAAAATCAACAAATTAAAATTACAATTGGATTTTGGTGACCATGTGGTGCAGTGGTTAGCGTTTCTGTTCACCACCAACCTAGTGCATAACCACATTTTTATGTGAGAAGGACACCTGGTTGGATTAACCCTAATCTCCAATTTTCAAAGAAACTCTTAAAATCCCAGTCAATAAATAGATAGATTTTAAGCGGTAGTTTATCAAATGATGCTAAATTTTATTCTGGCTTTAGTAATTCCTTGGTCGGGATTATGAAATGTTGATCATTTATTATATTTTAATAGGTTTTTCACATGTTTTGATTGACAACAGATTTCTGCAAACGAGAATGACATATTTTTTTGGGCAGTGTAATGATTTGCTTCTTTGATTATCCCCCCGCCCTCAGGGGTGAGGGGGATAAAGCAATACCGCTGTGCGCGTGTGTGCGATTGTTAATGAATAATATGCATATGGTTTCCATGCATTTGAAAGAAAACAGTATATCCGATTGAGCTGAAACTTGGTCAGTTAATTTATTATGTTAGTGAGTGGTATGGGATTGCTCGGTTTTGTTAAATATTTTAACATGGAAAATATAACCCTGGGCATTAAAAATATATGTAACAGGTTTTTCGTTAAACTTTTAGTTTGCGTTATGATTATGCAAATAAGATGCATTTATAGCTTAAGTATTTAATTCTTTGGTGTGGTTTTAATCTATTGAATGGCCCAACCACCCCACTTATTTTACAACCAGTGGTCAATAAAAACATATTTCACTTTGGAATTCACTGATGTTTACCATTGTAGGGGGGGTAGTGTTCTCTGAACACATTGTTATGCTTCGCAGTCTCGTGTGACCTTTTTAGTTAAACATTTGTAATCAATTCACACCCTGTAATAAAAAATCTGCGTAGCATTTGAAAGTATACTTAACTTTTCCGTCAGACAACATGCGGATAAAAACAGCTTTGCTTTATCACGAGACTTGAATTTTGAAATTGAAGAAGATGGGATTATATAAAACTAGTGTTATACAACGTTGACTTAACCTTTTGTAGGTGTGTATTTTGAAAAAAATAGTTTCTGAAGCAATTAATTGCTTAAGATGTTTTAACATACAATATTATTTAAATATTTTGAATGGTATATTACAACCCAGACAAGATTATTTCATTTATAATAAGTGACAGGTCCAGAACCAGAGGAAAACCCGTATCACCTGGAGAAAACCACTAAATTTTAAGCAAAAACGTTTGCACCATTGAGTCAGCGCGAGTGGTTAGCGGCACCAGGATCCGTAAACTGGTGGTGTATATAACCCAGCAATAATAGGAACTCTATAGCTGACAGGGTTAATTCTCAGGGTATGATGGATAATTGTCCCATATTTCTGAAATAAGTATCACCTAATATGATTCATTACTTTTCTGTTTGCAATTCTTCAAGTGACCGTAAAAATGTGTGTAGCCTATAGGTAAAGATCACAACTAAAGCACCTCTCTTACATAAAATTATGAAGTTAGGGAGTTACATCAGATATGCTTCTACTGACTTAAACATATGGCACAGTATACCCAATATTTTAGTATATTATCAAGGTTTTAATTATGATGCAAGATAGCGACACGCCCGATGCAGTACCTCTGCGGGTGTATTATGAACAAAATTTGCTAGGGGTCCCTGAAAAATCCTTTAATCACGACTGTCCTATCAATTTTGAAGCCCATGAAGAAATAATTAAGTTTTTGTACATATCAAGATGCTGCTATTTTAAGCGAAATTTCACGAGAGGGGAGAGGGATTGTTGTTGTAATGCTGTTTAACCTCACATCAAAATTAACAAATTTATAAATGTCTAACGATTACATGTAATCTAAGAACAAGTTCATGTATGCATGAGATGTGCAAGTGTGTGGTGTGTTTTGTTCTAGCGTGAACTCACGCGTGGCCACTTTATGGTGAGTATGCCAATGTAATTCTGAGCTCATTTGAATTAATCAATAATCTGTTATCCAAACACTGAGCGCCAGGTGAGAAAGCAAAGTCTAAAATGTTAATAATCTTAGGTATGGTCCCGGCATGGGTTCGAACCTACAACCTCCCGCTCTCAAGACGAACGCCCCAAGAGAGAGAGAGAGCAAGCTTAAGGGAGAGAGATCAAAATCAATATCATTTAAAAATAGCGATTAAGGTCTGAAATCCAGCACACTTTAATTTCAGTACATGGAATTTTGTTTTTAAATTTAAGGTCTAAGGACACCACTTAGTTCAGATGAACTGATTTATTTGTATGTATATGAGAATTATGTGGAATTGTCCGTAGTTATTGTTTGCATATTATCAAAATAAAAATGTGTGCAATTTTTGTGTGATTAACAATGAAAGTTGTGTTTTGTGTTAATGTCACAATTAAATACAGATATTATTATTATTTCTTTTTAGTAATTTTCAAAATATTTTCAGTTCACTAATTGACGGTGAAAAAGTTAAGAAATAATCATGCCGGATTTTTAAAATTCTTCCACAGTGTTTTCAATAAGGTTAAAATTGAATATGGATTTTATATAATGTATGAAACTGCGATCAATTATTTCTACATTTAATAGTGAAAAATTCATAAAAATCCGTCCACAAATATTCCATGTAGATCGTTTTAAAAATGGATGTTCTCTAATAAGATTAATGTAAATCTAACGACGTAATCGAATGTGTCGAGAAACAAAAGAAAACTCTGACGTCATTTTCTCATACTATGACGTAATTGCCATAAGGGTTGTTTTGTCATGGAGCGGCTCATATATATTTACCCTCCTGCTGAGTTTCCAGTAAGACATAACTCCTTTGTGTCATTGCCAGGTTTTGGTTGATATACTATATCAGATACACATTTTCCATCAGTATCCTTTTGAGCATAAAACGCATGGACTGTCATTTCATCTGTATTTGCAGCTTGCAGTGGTATACTGAAACATAATGTATGATAAATCAGAAATTGAAATATAGGATTGAGAGGGATGTAGTTCGACTCAATGTCGGTTCTGAAAACTTCTTCCAAATGAAATATATTGTCCTTCCTTGTTTGAATACATTAAGACTTCATATGGTACATTGTAGTAGTATTGATAAATACGAATAAAGTACCCAGATGACATAAAGAAAAGAGGCACTTACCACTTCCCTGATGGCGTTTGACCTGTGTGGATCAGTAAATGACATGCTGAATTGATAACACATTTCAAAACTGATTGATTCCCTATGTTAGATTCGCCAAAGACCTTTGAAAATAAAATTCTTTGTTAGTTTATGACGTAAATTTTACAATGTCAAGAATAAATTGAGAAGTAATATATATCATACAAAGAGACATAATATCAAAAAAGATTTTTTCTAAAAAATACTTAAATGTGATACATCAGGTCTGTATTCACAAGATACAGATTAATGAATTTACTTGATAAAAGCCAAGACAAGCATTGGTAAAAGAAAACGTTTGTAGGAAAAGTGATTAAAAATGCATCTATAAAATTATCATCACAGAAAGTAAACAAA
Source organism: Anadara kagoshimensis (assembly GCA_021292105.1). Taxonomy (NCBI): domain Eukaryota; kingdom Metazoa; phylum Mollusca; class Bivalvia; order Arcoida; family Arcidae; genus Anadara; species Anadara kagoshimensis. The sequence goes on from CM037858.1 coordinate 51,906,883, forward strand.
TGATCATGTGCTATTAGCAACAACATAGTGAAAGGAAAAACACTTAATTTCTTTCTGCTAGTTTGAGCTTGACCATTCTGAAATGTATTCTAGAAAAGCCATTCTAATTCAAATAATGTGCGATATTTGTATATAAAAGGAATATAAAAATACGCGACATGTAATAATACCTTTTCCAGCGTAGATCCGCCATGTGGTTGTCCTTGAGAATTTGTTGTCTTAGGATGAACATTTATATGGTAACATATCACATCAGCTTTTCCGCTGAAACACACAATAATCTTATAAGTGACACTTAGTTCTATCAACGACCTCATTGTAAAACAATGAAATATTTGATTTTATAACAAAGCAGCTACAATCAAAAACAAACATACTAATCCATGTCCGAATCACAATACAGAGGCAAAGTAAAAACTATGGAACTGACAAGTTAGGTTAGACACGTTAACGTCTACCAAAGAAGTGAGGCCGGGTGCTCCGGAAGGGTAAGCACCCCCTGTTTAGCTAGCTACAACCGCCACGTGTGTAATAAAAATAGTGTGAAAGGAACATGGATCTATAGGACATCAAATATATCCAGGGCAATCCTGGACACAGAGACAACAAACTTATCAACAACGATGGCGGCCATAAAACGTTTTGAGGACCTTGATAAGCATAGGCTTACAATATCCCTGAGTTAAGTTGTTTTGGCACTGTAAATGATATATAAACTAAATACATGCTATAATAACGAACGGAGTGTAATCTGGAGACCTCCTCATATTGGTTTCATTTGTCAATCATACTTTGCAACATGATTAATTTTATATTTACTACAATAAACACGAGTCATATATTTAACAGAGACGTTTCAGTTTCCCGTAAAGGTAAAGGATCTATATTTAAAGGCAATTGACGGAAAGTATGAACAGCACGTTTCAAAACTTTCATTTTTAGAGCTTGATTTTATCATATCAGAACGTTCTCAAATATACTAATTGGAGCCTTTTTCCGCTTGACCTACTGTATTTCCATAAAATCAGTGCATATAGAAAATGCAAGAAGTCGCAATTTCCAACAAACTCACAAATTTTTTTCAAAACTGGATACAAAATATACTGACCTTATAGGAAAAATATTTTTCATTCATCTAAAATTTAATTTAATTAAATCTGTACATAGAGCAATTTTTAAACTTTTTAATAAAACAACAAATATAATTATGTCATAATTATCCCTTCTGTGCCTTCTTACTCTGACCAAATATCAACGTTCTGTCAAAATTGGAATATTCATGATGATAACACCTGGAAGAAAACCTAACAACAATGACCTACCTTAGCCTAAATATCATGATGTACATTTGAATGAGGCCCAATCGGTGTTTAAAATTGATCAAATTTCCAAAATTTCACAAAATTTCTCTATGTACAGGAGAACTGAACAGTGACGTTTTTATTTAAAAATATAATCTGGTAAGGTCAGTGCATTTTAAATGCATTTGGTTGAAAATTTAATGGAAACATTTTTTAATTAAAAGAAATAAATAATAAAAACCATGTGTACTTAATTTATGGAAATACAGTAATAGTAAAAACGTTAAACATTATGATAAATTCCTACACATGTGTTTCAACAAGGCAATAACCATATATATTATCAATTTAACAATACATATTTTACCTCTGGTCGTGCTGAGTCTTTACACAGACACTGTGATTGCCTAACTTGTTCGCAGTCATATCTAACTCAGCTTTGTAAGTGCCATCCGGACTTCCAATATGTTTCGTTATCTTCGGAGAGTTGAAAACAACACCGTCGGGAAGATAGTCAGGAGAAACTAGAGGCCTGAAAAGGAAAACACTTTGATATGTGTTTTATACTCAACATTACTACACTTCTGCGACAAGTGTTTATTTGTCAAAATTATTTTGTCAAGAAAAATTTAAAAAAAATTGTATTTGTACTAATTGTAGCAATTTTCAATCTATCGCCTAATAAAAAGGACCGTAAAAACTAAATTATCAACGCAAATAACTCTAATTTAAATCCATGGGAATAAGAAAAAATAAAATAGTAAAATAGTACTTTCTTAATAGATAAGAAAGGATGAAATGAAGCTTACTTTGTATTTGGATCTCCTGTAATAAGTAATGGTAAATGGCACGGTTCGTTGATTATACAAGATAACGTATCCGGCACAGCTGTGTCCGTAAATTTTGGAGCCGTGCTGCCAGGTACCTGTCAAAATAAACGCTTGATACTTGAATATCCCCGTGCTTTTGACCAATTACGTGTAACATTTGTAACGTTTAACGCGCATATGTGTTGGTAGCAACTATTTAAATCATTTTACTTTTTTTCATTTAGCAAAAAGTCCGTACAAATCTATAACTTAAATATCAATTATCATATGACTGTTAGTAAACATCAGTGATTTCAATATTTTAAAATTAAGCATCAAATAATCTTTAAACTAGATACTTGTATATTGTAACTTACTGGATTTATTGGAGTCAACATTGGATTCGTTAGTTTTTTCCCGCCTTCTGTAAAATAAAATGAAATCTTCTAATGTATATTTTAATTTAAACCAAACATAAGATTGCCTTACATCAATGGTTTGGTAGCTAAGTATCCCGATCATTTATTTATTTTCGTTCTTAAAGAAATATTGTAAAGACAAAAGAATAACATACAATCTTAGATTGCGTAGTACTTTTTTGTCGTTGAAGCATCTTTAAGACAAAATAATCGGATACTGAGCGCAGAATGTACGGAACGTCAGCCAAAATCAAACTGTCTGTCACCAACTGCCTTAATATTGTGACAAATATCATTTATATTTATTGATTTGTGTAGGATACAAATATCTTAAACAAGCATTTAAATATTGAAAAAAGTCAACCTTTAACCAAAGTTTGTCTCTCCTTTCTTTTATACTTGACAAAAACGTTAACGATGCAACCAAGACGATGAGACAATGAACATTGTGTAAAACAAACAATAGCATGAAAAAGCCATACTAAGAACATAAAACTCTCGAATGAATGGGTCATGTGTGTCATGACAAAATGTGATATGGTCATAGCACTACTTTGGGGATAATAAGTTTCCCACTTATTAAATTTTAAATTTCAAATTGATGATGATTAATTGGTATGGTTATTAATTTACCATTAGAACAATCAGCACCAAAATAGCCACTTTGGCAAACACATTCTGCATCTGAAACCTGTCCACTCGGAGGACCTATACAATATCCACCGTTGTTGCATACCTTTTGCTCACAAGGAGTTGGATCTAAAAATAAATTATTAATTAAGAATATTCTTAGGATTTTTAATAATAATGATTTTTAGTAACTTATTCAACTCCTAGTCATTTTGATATTTCCCTTTGAATTGGTTTACTATTACACATTGTTTTGATAGTCAATTGGCTATTTATGTCTATTTGGTTAGTATACTTTTTATACTTTTTTCGTAATACTTTAAATACATCACATGCCAAGAATGGTTCTGTATTTATTAAATGTTTTTAAACACAGGAAAAAATTGCTTTCTGACACATGATACGTTTATAATTTTTATTGAAATTTTAAATATGTAATCTTTGAAATAGCATACACTATAAATATACTATCACACTGCTCAAAATTTGAAATAATTTATTCTCTCATGCTGAGGTATTTATTATAAGTATAGCTATAACAATTGTTAATTAAGTTTACATACCTGGATCATTATCGGTTACATTGATTTTAAAGCATCTGATCTCGCCATTCATACTAGAAAATGAAAGAAATAATGAAAAAACATACAAAAGTACTTAAACTTCATGAGTATAGCGAGTAAACGGTTTTAGCATGTCAATCAGCGGTTAATGCTACAGAATGTGGCATTGTTTATAAAGTGCGTTCCATCATCATAATATGGAAGCTTACAATTTAACCTAAAAAATAATGTGTATTAATGGTCAACAGAGATCAAGAGCGTGTCACAAACCATAAACGAGAAAGTATTTTCTTGTAGGCCTATAATGTTTTCACTAGAAACCAGCATAATGGGATAAGTGGTCTGTTTAATTTAACTTGTCTATTTGTTTTGGTGTGCTTAATACAAAGCAAATCAGAAATTACAAAAACTTACATCACATTATCTTTTGTTCATATCCACAAATAGCTGAAAATAGCTGATGCGACGTAAACAACATTCAGATAACAAATACAGTCAAACCTGTCAATAACGACCACCCAAGGGTACCAATAAAAGTGCCCTTTTTGGGCAGGTGGCCTTTATATACAAGTTCAAATACTATGGATAAACAAAAGTTAGGATGCAATTCTACTGACCTTTATAAGTAAGTGGCCCTTATATAGAGGTGGCTTTTAAGTATCTAAATTCGTTTATGTACGTACACTTAAAATGAACATACCTTTTATTTTGTGCTTGCACACATGTTTGGTGCAAACCAGCTGTATTGATTGTATAATGCACTTCTGTGGGACAAAGTCCATCGGCGTTAGGTGCATCTTGTGTCAAAATGTACATGCCACCAGGTACTATACTTGCAGGAACTTGGTGACTGTTACGTAAAAATAATTATAACAAAATATTAGAAGAATTACAAGCATAATTTTCGTTCTAAAAAATGTGAAACTGACCTACGGCTAATGATAAATATAAATTCTACTCCGTTTACAAAAGATTTCTCATGCATCTCACGGTCAAGAGTAACAGCCTCGAAATAAGCAAAATCATCCTTACGCCTTTTTTACTGCGATTCAATCGAATTTATTAAATATCACATTAGTCAGATTATGATGACGTTATCCGCAATAATTATAGTAATATGCTAAATAAAACATAAATCGATGATATAAAAATCCACACAATCAAATATCACTTACCATGTTCCATCAGTATCTGGAGCTTGATAAAACACTAAATGGCATTCTGTATTTTTCTTGCAAGTAACAGTAGATTCATTTGTAATACTAGGTGCAACAAAATGAGGTTTTGTCTGAAATAAGAATATTTACAATTGCAATATCTTTCCTTCAATAAAGTATTTGACATCGACTACACTTTGCAACTTCATAGAGACATTGCTCCAAGCGCCGACAAGATGACGTCAGAGATAAAATGCTCTCATTGACTGACAGGATACGACCCATTTTTAATGAAAAGGTGCACCAACATTGTATTCAAAATTGTTTTCAAATTAACATGGAAAATGTGAGACAGCAATTGCTATTGGTTTTATAAATATTGTAAATATAAGAAATAAGGTAAATTTCCAATATCTTTATGAACTTGCAAAGTATTATGGGCTGTCTCAATTTTTTTCTATTTGAGACAGCCCATTATACTTTGCAAGTTCATCAAGACATTGGAAATTTACCTTATTTCTTAAAAAGCAACAACTATGTCAAAACCAAGCGAAACAAAATATGTTAATATTTAATATGTATATATAAGAATAAATTACATGTATTGTATGTAAAACTGAGAAATATGATGCAAGACAAAAAGAGATCTGCAACTGAAAAATACGTACTCAGCAACGGCTAAGGCATCCAAAAACACAAATAATACACTTTATTGGTAAAACAGTTAAATAAGACAAGACAGTATTTATAGGAACAACTGAATATAAAATTCCCAACGATCACTGAAGTATATTTCAGTGGTGTGGTCATAGACCTAACTGATGGCCCTAAAATACCAAAATTAGATAGATGAATTTAAAAATGGCAAAATATGTATAACATAATGTTATAGCGATAGAAACGCTACATAAACATGAATTAAAAACACCGATAAAATTTGAACATTACAGCAAATTAAGACATAAAAGTGCCCAGTGCTAGAAGATAAAAAATGTGTAACTTACCAAATCTTGAGTTTTGTTCTGCACTGTGAATTACAAAAAAACTTCATCACAAAATCATCAAAAACGTTGATGAAGTTAAGATTGAGTTATCAGTGAAAAATGATGCATAAAAGCATAATTTAATTCTGCATTCGCACCATCATTAATTACCAGTACACATGTTTTTATTATTATTCCAATGATTACGGTTCAATGACAAAAACAAGGTGTAGGTCACGTTGCATGACGTAAAAATTACAACCCAAATATCCAGACTAAGTTGAGTTCTTATTGACGCAAGACACAAGAATATCAATTTTAACAATATCACCATTTGATACAACGACACGTGCTTTTAATGTCTAGTTAAAAATCAAAAACAAACATCCAATTCTATGTAATTTGATGAAAAGTAAATTAATAAATTGCCTGCGTTTACAGATTTTTATGGTTTCTAGATTGTGTAGATCTGTATGTTGCAGTGTGGTTTAAAACACAAAAATGCCAATGTATCTACAAGGATAAGATGTTTTAACAGATATAAATAAAGATAAGATAACGTACCTGGATCAACAATTTCTACGTCAAAACAATGTTCACTAATTTTTGAAGATCTGAAATAAAATTAAAAAAAGAAATAAAAGCATTTAAAACATACTGAAAATTACTTCACTTTATATTTGTTCACTATTGACGTTATTCACTAACTACAATCAATCGTTACAGTTTGAAGTAAAGACTTTTCTTATTGTTTGACTTTCGTATGCAACTATGTAGCCTTAAAATGTCATTTAATGATTGATGAAACGAAGACGTGAGAGTTTTAAAATGTTCCACAACACATGCTCTATCAAAAATACAATTACTGATAGGAATACTATATATATATCAACGAAGAAAATCAAATGTAGAAATGTATAAAATGTTACAAAAATTGAATGAAAGAAGCTAAAAATTTGAACAAAGAAAACTCACCCAGTCTGTGATTTAGTCTGAATACACACTGAATGTGTTCCATTTTCGCTTCCTTTGAAAGGTACGGTGACTCTATATGATCCTTTTGGGTATGAAGTCGGAACGTTTATTTCAGGAAATTTTACAGATACTCCAGAATCGACATGCCCAATACCTACTAATGGTCTGAAAATTAAAAAAAAACTTTCCTACTTTTATATTGTCAAATACTTGTTACCATTCTTTTATTTAAAGTAACATGTGTAAGGCCAGAGAGCTTGAAAAAAGATACGACTGATTCTTCAAGTTGTTCAAGTTTTAAAATAAAACCCCAATTATGACGCCACCAAAAGGCTATATTTGAAGCTGCTTGACAAACGTGATGACTTCTCTTGTCAATTTTCTTCTGCTTATGGTATGTTTGTTTAACAATGAATACGCTTTGGTAGAGCTTGTTCAACTGCAGGAGACTAAACAACGAAGCAAACTGCTTACAACAAATAAATTGTAAGCAAACTGCTTACAACAAATAAATTGCCTTAAAGCAGACCTAGGCTTATCAAGACCCTTAAAAAGTTTAATGATCACCATCACAATATTGTTGATAAGTATGATGTCTGTCTCTGTATTAAAACACCTAGATATATTTGATGTACCATAGTTCCATGTTCTTTCCATTCCAAATTTTGATTGAACACATGGTTGATGTAGCAGCTAAACAGTAGGTACTAACCATTCCGGAGAACACGGTCTCATTTCCCTGATGGAAGTTCTGTAATGCAAGTGGCATTTGGCATTACTTGTAATGCGTCCTATTTCATATTGTATTCATAAATTTCATTCATGTTTGTGATGTGGCCAACTTTCATAGGTGTGTGTATGTGTGTGTGATCATAAACTGTTGTTTAATATTGTTTTTGGAAGGTAGACAGGGCATGGTGCCGCTGCCGTTTTTCAAGTCATATTACAAATATGTGCATTTAAACTCATTACTGATTGATTGAACATGTTTAGCTGTATATATGTACTTACCTATTTCAACAATATTGCAATCTGTAAGCGCTAGCTATTGTAATTTTATCGTTTTTGAGCTCTGACGTGCACAAACCATTCATGTTTACAAGTGTTACAACTCGTTATGCAGAGCTAGTTATTCAGCTTCGTATTTAGTATATTATTAGTTTTATGTCATTTGACGGCTCATATTGTGATTAACTCACATTATTTATGTATTTTATTACATTTCATCACTTGTCAGTAGCGCCAGACCCGTTTTTTAGTAGTAAAATAGTAAAACATCACTCACTTGCTGTTACTCCATCTTGGAAGTGCCACCTCGCCTCGGCCCACTTTATCATTAATTTCTACTTACCATTACCGTTTTCATGCATTATGTTATTAAATAATTAAAGTTCCTGTTGTATATTTGTATAATCATTTTCCTCACAATCATATTATTATATTTTAACATGTTTAAATTGCTTTTTCTGTGTCTTGTGCGGAAGTTGTGCGGCGGTGCGATGTGAGAGGATTCTGAGCGGAGAGTGAGAGGCACCGTACATGCATTTCATTGGATAAGAGTTGCCGTACGCATTTATGATTGGTTAACTTGGTCACATGACACCCTACGTCATACTAGTATAAAAGGCGCGCAGCGTTCAAACATGTCAGATAGCTTCTGACTTTCAGACATTACACACTAGACCATTTGTTGAGATTTTAAGAAGAACGCCGTGTATTATCTATTATAAGCAAGGTGCGGATTATATAATCTTAAATATTAATATTACAGTAGTTATCTCCTACCACACTGGACATGCTGCGTCCCTTTTATAATACTAGTCACTGACGTAGGTTTTATTTATTTTTGTTGTACTACTACTATGAATATTGGATGTTGAGAATATTGTATGGTGATTTAACTTTAACTTTAACAATATTAAGAACAGAGTAAATCTGCTTTTAGAACCTGATACCTCGTTTCTGGTATTATTAATTAGCGCCAAATCTTGGAAATAGCGGAAATCGGCCTGGTTAGTGTATTTCCATAGAGAATACATTCACCACGAAATAATCCTTACAAATTGGTGTCAGAAGTGGGATACTATAATCCATTTAGTATCTAAAACGGATCCATTTTCCATTCCAAGACGTTTTGTCCAGTGTGGTTGAATATTACAATATCCAGTCAGCGTATTGACGGTACACATTAAATATAATAAAACGTAGTGTAAAACTGAGAACTATGGCAACCCAATCCCCAGACCCAGAGGTCCAAATAAGAATTAATAAAGAATTTGAGGCTGACCAACAGTTAGGACAGGGCGACATTACAGCTGATACTTTTCCAAATGACGATATGCCCCACCTAAGTCCAAATGTAGCCAACCTTGACACACCTGCAGACCAAGAACAAATAAATAGCACATCCAACCCAGTAAATAGACACAAAAACGGCACACCACAAAGAGTTCACACCTCGATATATACCACAATTAAACCGGTATGCAGACAATCCAGACACAAATATATACCGCATACCAATTCATAATCCACCATACCATAACCACAGGCATAGACCTAATATGGCACCCCAGTTTACAGTACCCAGACCTGCCCGATATGATATGGACTATGATAATGAAAGTCTTATGTACGCCATGCCTACACCTGTAGCCCGGCATGCACCCCAATTAAGACCAGATACATATGAGGGTCCTAACCAATGGGAAGAGTATTTGTCACATTTTGAAGACTGTGCTGAATTGAATGGGTGGAATAACAAGCAGAAAGTTCTGTTCCTTGCCTCTAGTTTACGTGGCCCTGCCAGAAATTATTATATGAGTCTATCCAGAGAAGAGAAGAGATCATACTATACCCTTACCAATAAACTAGGTTTAAGATTTGGCGTATCTAAGCATCAAAATAAATGGTTAACCAAGCTAGAACAGAGAAAGAGAGAACCAGGCGAATCAATCGCAGCAGTAGGAGACGATATCAGACAAATTGCCCAGAAAGCATATGTTGGACTTGACCAACACGCACAAGAGTTCCTAGCCCTTAACCAACTTTACAAGATTATCCCCTTAGAATTGAAAGTCCGTTGTGTTGATAAGGACTGCAAAAGTATTCCAGAAGCCGTGGATGTTATAGAGCAGTATGAAGGTTTGATTGGTGAGCCATGTGACAAGAGAAGATCACAAGTAAGAATGGTTAAACCAGACCAGGGCTCCAACCCCAAGAGTGGTAACTATAATAGACCGTATCAACAGCATGAAAGGAGACCCTACAATAACTCTTTCAATGAAACTATGAAGGAGTTAGTAGTAAGGCTTGAACGTTTAGAAGAGAGTATGAAGAAACCTGACGCAAATAAGCCAAGATATCCAGAACAGACACAGTTAAAGAGGACATGTTATATCTGTCGTTCTCCAGACCATTTCTTCAGGGAGTGTCCAACCTACCTAAAGTGCCAGAATGAGAAGGGTGATTCACCTGCCAACAACACCCGTAGCCAAGTAAGAGAAAATAATGAAGCGGGAAACGAGTACCCATCGCTTCATTAGGCCAAGAATCGGTGGGAGAAAGCCGGCCTGAACATATTACTAATACTGAAAATAACACATTAAATGCCACTATTCGTACAGGTCATATGGGAGATATTAATTGCCAGTGGGACAATGGTTTTTATACACAATGTGAAATATGCCAGGTTTCAATTTCCCTATTAATAGACAGTGGTTCCACAGCATCAATCCTTTCCTATAAGACATATGAAAGTTTGCCCCATACAGATAGACCAAGCCTTAATAAAGCCGAAGCATCTATCCGTGATGTGAATGGTAACAAAATACAGTCCTGTGGTTATGCCAACTTTGAGATCTGCTTAGGTGGTAGATGTTATGAACAAGCTTTGATTGTCTGTGAAATTAATTGTGATGGTATTTTAGGTCAAGATTTCCTACTTAAATATGTTAATAAAATCAACTACAAACACATGGTTCTACAGACAGATGATGTTGAGATCAGATGTTTTACTGGAGGAAATGCCACAATGATAGGGCGAGTCCAAGTAAGAAGGTCAACCGCTATACCAGCACATTCAGGATGTTGGATACCAGTTGATATACCAGAATCAAAGCACCTGACAGACTAAGTTGTATGATGATTTGTACTTAACCCCAGGTGTCATGAATGTTAACTCGGAACAAGTTGTCAATGTCACAAACCATAGTGATTGTCCTATTACCCTACAAGCAAACACAGTTATAGCCAGCTGTGAACCATACATAGACCAGACCAGTAATACACAACAAAGAGTTTGCAAGACCAATTTAGATATCCAAAATGTTAGTAACCAAGAAGTTCTACCAGAGTATCTGCAAGATTTATTTGACAGAAGTACAGCCAATCTAGATGCAGATCAATCCAATCAGCTGAGACAACTTTTAATTAAATATCAAACCATATTTTCAAAGTCGTCAGAAGACATAGGTTGCACTGACAGGGTGACCCACAAAATAAACACCGGAGTAGTGACTCCTATTCGTCAACCTCCAAGAAGACAACCCATAGGAAAACGAGAGTCTGAGGTCAATGAAATAAATAAAATGTTAGATAGAGGTATAATAGAGCCATCTGCCAGTGCATGGGCTTCCCCAATTGTACTCGTGACCAAGAAAGATGGCAGCATTAGGTTCTGCATTGACTATCGCAAGGTCAATGAGGTCACGGTCAAGGACGCATACCCACTTCCCAGAGTAGATGATTGCTTAGACTCACTTGCTGGAGCAAAGTGGTTCAGCTCCATGGATTTGAATTCTGGATTTTGGCAGATAAAGATGGATCCTAATGACAAAGAGAAAACTGCATTTGCCACTACACTAGGTTTATTCCAGTTCACTGTAATGCCTTTTGGTTTGGCCAACTCACCGTCAACCTTTGAACGACTGATGGAAAATGTTTTGCGGGGTCTACAATGGTCAGAATTATTAGTATACATGGACGACATAATCTCCCCATGCTCAACCTTTCCTGAAGGTCTCCAAAGACTTACCAATATATTTGATAGACTGTCTGAAGCTAACCTTAAGCTTAAACCATCTAAATGTCAGTTTTTCCAGAAAGAAATAAAGTTTTTAGGTCACATAGTATCCGAGACTGGGATAACAACAGATGATAGCAAAATTGAAGCTGTAAAATCATGGCCAGTACCAAAGACGCCAAGACAAGTCAAGAGTTTTCTTGGTTTGTGTTCTTATTACCGCCGTTTTGTCAAAAATTTCGCACATATTGCCAAGCCATTACACAAATTATGTGAGAAAGGAGTAAAAATGAAGTGGAATAATGAATGTCAAATTGCATTTGAAACCCTGAAAGCAGAATTAACTAAATCACCTATCCTAGGTTATCCATTGCCAAACATTCCATTCATACTTGACACAGATGCATCAGACAGGGCAGTAGGTGCTGTCCTATCACAAATACAAGACGGTAGTGAGAGAGTCATAGCATACATGAGTAAATCAATGAATAAACATGAACAGCGATACTGTATAACCAGAAAAGAACTACTTTCAGTTATCGTTGCACTGAAAACCTTTCACTCATACCTGTATGGACAAGAAGTTCTACTAAGAACTGACAATGCTGCAGTAAGCTGGATGAGGAATCTCAAAACACCCACAGGTCAAATGGCAAGGTGGATTCAAGAGCTCGGAACATATATATATCTGTAACCCATCGAGCAGGCAAGAGCCATTCCAACGCAGATGCCCTCTCCAGACACCCATGTTCAGTTTGCACTAGACAAGAAAAACTTAACAATGAACACGACTCAGATGAAGAATCTAATGAATGTGAAGAACCAATACCACTGAATGATGAAACAGATGAGAAAGTAAGAGTTACAACCCGTAGTCATAACAATGACATGCCCAAAACTACTGGTAGCCCATCCACTGAAGTTACATTGCATGGTTGGGAGTTGCATGAGATAAGACAAAAGCAACTAGAAGACCAAGGCATTTCCCCACTACTAGTTAACATGGAAGAGAACAGTGCAAGGCCAGACTGGGATACAATTTCTAGCAAAACCTCAACATACAAAACTTTATGGCGTCAATGGGACCAGCTGGAAGTCAAACAGGGTGTCCTCTATAGAAAGTATCTAAAAGATGAGACAACTTGCCAGTACCAAATAATAGTCCCCAAATCAATGCGCCATGATGTACTTCATAACTATCATGATATTCCTACAGCCGCACACTTAGGAAAAGATGCAAGGGCGTATACAACAAGCTTTCTATTGGCCTACTATGAAGGATGATATTAAACAATACTGTCGGTCATGTGATAAATGTTCTGCTAGGAAGACTGCCAAAACAATACGTGCCCCTCTAGGCCAGTATCTTGTTGGTGAACCCATGGAACGTATCGCAATTGACATACTGGGACCATTACCAAAAACTGAATTAGGGAACAAGTTCATACTTGTTATGTGTGATTGTTTCACCAAGTGGACTGAGGCCATTCCTATCCCTGATCAAGAAACAAATACTGTCATTAAAGCATTTGTCAATGAATTTGTGTGTAGATTTGGCACGCCATTGCAACTACACTCCGACCAAGGTTCCAATTTTGAGTCCAAAGCCTTTAAACAAATGTGTTCCTTCCTGAAAATAGATAAAACTAGAACAACCAGTATGAGACCTCAATGCAATGGAAATGTTGAAAGGTTCAACCGAACTCTAACTACCATGTTAACCATGTATTGTGAAAAGAACCAAAAACATTGGGATGAAATACTTCCACAAGTTATGATGGCCTATAGATCCTCAGTTCACTCTAGTACTAAGAAATCCCCAAACCTTATGATGCTTGGTAGAAATGTCACTCTACCAATGGAAGCCATAGTTGGTAAACCACCCACAGAACCCATAGACGATGACTTAGACGATTATGTTTATAAACTGCAAAATCGAATGAAACAAGCCCATGATGAAGCACGCAAACACATTAAGTCCAATTCTGATTATCAAAAACGTCATTATGACATTAGAGCCAAGAGAGTCACACTAAATGTTGGTCAAGCTGTTTGGTTATATGACAATTCCAGAAAAGTTGGTGTTTGTCAAAAACTAACCTCAAAGTGGAAGGGTCCATACCTTGTTACAAAGAAAATAAATGACACTACATATTTTGTCAAAAGATCTCCAAAACTGCCCTCTAAAGCATACCATATTGACCGGTTGATGCCATATGCCGGTATGCACCGTCCTGCCTGGTTTGCCAAAGTTCTCAACACTACATTGTAAATATATAAAATGTATGAATATGTATTAAATTGTTGGTATAATGCCAGTAGTTAAGATGTTGCCAGATGGTGAGACAAAGATTGTGGAAACCAGTCCAAGATTTATTTTAAGTTTTATCAGATAACACTAGTAATGGCCAAACTAGTTGATACTGTTGAGTTAGAGATGTTAATCTTTGTGAGTTGGGACCAGGACTGATCACCCTTGGGGCCCATCTGATGTGGTGGTGGTAGCGGTTGATGGTGAGCTGAAGAAGTCAGCCAGACCATTTTATGTTCTCACTGGGAACATAAGTTATTATAATTTATTTATGAAATCTTGGTTTCCACAAAATTTGCCAATAGCCAAATGGATACTTACCATACCAAGTATTTAGTACTATTTACCTGTAGTAAAGATGTATCTACAGTATTCCATGTATCTTACAAGAATCCTGTTTGTTTTCCATAAAATGTACTTGTTCTCCAAACTACTGATGTGTAAATCAAGTTCAGAGACATTCAATGCTAGCCAGTGCCATGACTTCCAGTGACATGCAGATGATTAATACCAATAAATGAAATGTAATGCCATGCCAAGCATAGCCCAAGTTTGATAATTTTATTGTAAAACAAAATTACAACAGTTATATAATGTTCCCCATATACAACAAGTACACAGTGTTTGCCATTCCTGTAAAGTTTAGTTCATCATATGCCTGCCCACTCCTTTTGATTTCCATGCGTTCCACGATTGATGTATTATGATCCATATAACTTATGGTCTGTTTCCTTTCTTTACAGAATGTATATGTGCTGGTTATGTCCGGAATCTTTTAAAACCAGAAGGGATCTAAAATACCATGTTATCCCGAAACCACATGCAGTAATGACGGTCATCTGTCCATTCTGTCCGGAAGAGAAGACCTTTACCAAGGCAAGTGATCTTAAAGTCCACATGGATAAAAGACATCAGAAAACTGCTTCTTCCTTGCCAGCTCAGTTCACATCCGAAAGAAATTGTTTCTGGCTAAGTTTGAAACCAGAGATTATGCTAAGGTCTGTGACCCAACAGATAGACATACCACAGAGGCCATAAAAGCAAGAACCCTTGTATTAGATTGGTTAAGAACATCAAAGTCCTCTTCTAAAACCAAGAACCAATGGCTGGATGGCTGGAATGGAAAGCCACATAGCATGACTCCAGAGTCATCTTTCATTCCAGTGTATGAAGGTGATCCAGAGTATGATCCGGATGTACCAGCAATGGATCCCTGGACTGTCACCACTATATCTTTACAACCACCCTGTCCAACTGCAGAAATCAAGTCTGGAACCCTGACATACAGCATTATTCTTGAAAACAGTATCTTTGGTAACCCGCGAGCTTTACAGGCACTAACTCGACGCATGACACCACACATGACAAGCCACAAGATAACACCAACTTTATTGTCCTCTCTGAAAACAAATAAGAAGCATTGCCAACAACATAACCCATGCCCTAGGAATAGAAAGGACGGATATTGCAAAGATTTTGATGGGCAGGCCCCAGTTTACTAAAGCACCGTCAGCAAAAAGACCCAGAATTATGTCCCCCATTGCAGCAACCAAAGCGGATTTATTCGAAGTTACTTCAAGACCTCCAACACCAACAGTAGACCCCCATTTCAACCTGTCAAAGAACCTTCGTCAAATACATCCAGTAGTCAGGAAGTAACACATATACCAACAGTTTTTAGTGCCATTACCACACCATCTTTAGTATCATCGTCATCATGTATTTCGTCAGCAAATTCTATTAATGCCATTTCCTTGCCAAAACCAAAATCAGCAAGTACAACAGTTACTCCACCTATCGTAGCCTCAATGAAAACTCAACGAAGGAACGCGCCAGGAACCTACTAGCCAGAGGATGTATGCCCCTCTTTCCACCAGCCAGACGAGACTGGAAGGAGGATGAGACTGTCACACTTATCACGTCTCCCGTCACTTTAAAATGGCCTCCAGTCGGGTGGAAGGACATGTCATCAGACAGACGTCTTTTGGCGTGGGAATATGCCTCAATGACCCTTGAAAATATTAAATGCATGGATTCGATCATTATCCCAGATAGATTAACCCTTTTAGACCGATACAACTTTCTTGCTCTCCCCGGAACGAAACACCATAAAAAGAAAAATCGGCAAGCGATGGAAAATCAAGATATTACTTGTACCAGTCACTAAGAGAAATATTTTTAAAAGACAGTCATGAAGGAGTAGACCGGAAGCTTCTAGATATCATTACACAAGGATGCAGCAAAAGGGACAGAAGCTGTGATGAGTACATCGCTAAAATTGATATGAAGAAAATTGAAATCCGACTGGAAGCTGATGCTTAAATTTCTTTATGAAATGTTTTCTTGGACTGTGCAATACCATACTACTTCTGCTGTTATATCTTTTCCATATTAATTATGATGTGTGGTCTTTCATAAATTCTTCGTACGTCGATTATGAACTTTAAATTTTCCAAATATTGATGAACCGTTACCATATTCTGGAAGCTGGATCGTGAGATACTGTTACTCCAATGAACTGTGCCAACTTTTACTTGATACAAATGGACTCTCGTGAACAAAGTGATGATGATGGAATTCTACGATGTTCTACAATGACTTTCTTCTTTAATAGTATTATGTAATCTGGTGGATCCTATGCTGAATTCAACCGATAGACTGTGTGTTGATACCAATATGGAATGTGATATATATGAACTATAGACCTAATTACTACAACTGTGGACCAGGATATTCCGTATGATGGACTGTGGTGACCTGTAATCATTTCGCGTTCTGAACAGTGTAACTTATACTATGAACTGTGATGAACTTAATTAATTTCACGTATGGACTTGTGCTTCTACCATGAAATGTATCCAGTAGTGCCAGTATTATAGACTGTATGAACTGTATCTTCGTTGCGACAAACTGTGAAACTGTGGATCGTCAAAAAGAAAGACTTTCCGTGTTTCTAAAGCGGACTTTTTCTGAAACTATAAAGTAAATATTATTAATATCATAATAATACAAGTGAAATATTATCAAGTTTAGTGATGGACACTTAAGAAGGACAATTCTAACTTTCAATAATACAAAGACATTAATTCTAATTCTATAATAATAACAATATAATTATGCATAATATTACTTAAGTATGAACTGGGACGTTCATTAACAAGGGAGGGGGAAGTGTAATGCAAGTGGCATTTGGCATTACTTGTAATGCGTCCTATTTCATATTGTATTCATAAATTTCATTCATGTTTGTCATGTGGCCAACATTCGTAGGTGTGTGTATGTGTGTGTGATCATAAACTGTTGTTTAATATTGTTTTTGGAAGGTAGACAGGGCATGGTGCCGCTGCCGTTTTTCAAGTCATATTATAAAATGTGCATTTAAACTCATTACTGATTGATTGAACATGTTTAGCTGTATATATGTACTTACCTATTTCAACAATATTGCAATCTGTAAGCGCTAGACATTGTAATTTTATCGTTTTTGAGCTCTGACGTGCACAAACCATTCATGTTTACAAGTGTTACAACTCGTTATGCAGAGCTAGTTATTCAGCTTCGTATTTAGTATTTTATTAGTTTTATGTCATTTCACGGCTCATATTGTGATTAACTCACATTATTTATGTATTTTATTACATTTCATAACTCGTCAGTAGCGCCAGACCCGTTTTTTAGTAGTAAAATAGTAAAACATCACTTACTTGCTGTTACTCCATCTTGGAAGTGCCGCCTCGCCTCGGCCCACTTTATCATTAATTTCTACTTACCATTACCGTTTTCATGCATTATGTTATTAAATAATTAAAGTTCCTGTTGTATATTTGTATAATCATTTCCTCACAATCATATTATTATATTTTAACATGTTTAAATTGCTTTTTCTGTGTCTTGTGCGGAAGTTGTGCGGCGGTGCGATGTGAGAGGATTCTGAGCGGAGAGTGAGAGGCACCGCACATGCATTTCATTGGATGAGAGTTGCCGTACGCATTTATGATTGGTTAACTTGGTCACATGACACCCTACGTCATACTAGTATAAAAGGCGCGCAGCGTTCAAACATGTCAGATAGCTTCTGACTTTCAGACATTACACACCAGACCATTTGTTGAGATTTTAAGAAGAACGCCGTGTATTATCTATTATAAGCAAGGTGCGGATTATATAATCTTAAATATTAATATTACAGTAGTTATCTCCTACCACACTGGACATGCTGCGTCCCTTTTATAATACTAGTCACTGACGTAGGTTTTATTTATTTTTGTTGTACTACTACTATGAATATTGGATGTTGAGAATATTGTATGGTGATTTAACTTTAACTTTAACAATATTAAGAACAGAGTAAATCTGCTTTTTAAACCTGATACCTCGTTTCTAGTATTATTAATTAGCGCCAAATCTTGGAAATAGCGGAAATCGGCCTGGTTAGTGTATTTCCATAGGGAATACATTCACCACGAAATAATCCTTACAGTTCACGTGTTTAACTTAATTTTCTAAATTTTATACTTGGCTTTGGGATTGTGGTTTGGACATTAATTAATATGTTTGTTTTTTATTCTTTGTATAATTTAAGGTTACGTTATCATCTAGCTTTATTTGTAAATATTTGTCTCAATTGAATTGTGGTAATAAAAACTGATCATTAAATTGAACTAAGTAACAAATCGTCTATGGATGATAATTTCCAAACTTTTAAAATTAAATGGTTCTGTCATAGCTTTAATAAGGAATTACGACAATTTGATTTAATAATTGTAACATTCTTCATTAATAATCGACAGTAATATATTATTTCAACTGCATACTCACGGAGAATTTATTCCACCATTAATTAAGAAAGGCACCTTGCATTCAACGTTTCGTACACACACAACCGTTTCTGGTTTCATAAATTTGGAGAACTCGGGTGGATTATGAGAGTGATCAATTAAAGAGCCATCTGAAAAAATGAATTCGTTAATGTTTGTAATAATTATTATTTTTATATTTTAATAAGCATATCGCCTATTGATGTAAAAATAAAATAAATAACATAAAATGTTGGAAATATTTCACTTTGTCAAAATCAAAATCGATGATCGATTTATAGACTATATAAAAGCAGCAACAGTCACTGCACAATACAAATCAAATCACGAATGATATCTTACTATCTTCAATATTCGAAAGCACACTTAAACCAAAATTACCGTTTAACGTCCAGTATTATGGGCATTTTCCTAAATTGAAGACATATTTGAATTGAATATATATCCGACAAGTTTAATTCAATAAAAAAACACAATAGACATTTAAAAAAGGACCGATGAAAACTTAAATGAATTCGTTTTAAACTAGTAACAACAGAATCTTTTCGTCCCCGAAGTTTTAAAGTGTTCTGAAACATAATCAATCATAGTATTATGGTAAAATGATATGTTGAAGTTTTGCATAGAAAGAAAATCACCAATAGTAAAGGACAGCGGGCGTCTTTCTATTTATTTTACAGCTACATAACATTAGTCCACAAATGTACCTATAAACACTGTGTTACGTGCAACAACTTGATTGATACTTCATTTAATATCTTAAAAGTATTGTTTACGACATAATAATGTAAAATAATTGAACCTCCTTATTTATTCAAAACATTTTGCTTTTTCGAAAACATAACAAAGGAAAGTGAAAAAGCAGTAGCACGCTTTATCATTTTATTATAACAATAATTACCTTTTTCACAATTAGCACCTGATGTTGACAAGGGACATATGCATCTTGCCAAATTGGAATTTGGGACACATTTACCTCCGTTTTGGCATGTATGACCAGCACATGGACCTCGTCCTGAATTGCATAAAAACAATTATAACAGTTGTAACGTTTGAAATTAGTTTTACAATTTTAATTATTAAATAATACACATTTAAGATGAGCCAACGATATCATTAAAGAATGTTTTTTTTATTAAAGTATTACAAAATTATATAAAGTCAAACCTGTCTACAAATACAACCCAAGGGAACTAGTAAAAGTGACCCTTATTTACAGGTTCAAATAATATGAATAAAGTACAATTGGCATATAATTTTACTGACCGTTATAAGCAGTTGGCCCATATATACAGGTGACTTTTAAGGCAGGTTGGACTATATCTTATAATAATCAAAAGTATAGTAAGTAACAAGACAACAGGACTGCAAAGGATTAAACGACAAGCATGGAAACAAAAAAAACAAGAACAGAATTTAAGTATCAGTATCGACTAGTTTCCGTACAAGAACAAATGTAGTGTATCTTACGTAAAACTAATTTTGATTCCGTTTTGTCCGCATAATTTCGTTTATAAGGCCACAAATTATCTAACAATAACAAGTTCCATCATGTATTTCTACAATATTCTATATACTTAATATTGGAATGGGTATAAATAACACACACATATATATATATATATATATATATATATATATATATATATATATATATATATATACGATATATTTAATATAATTCTCATGAATTAAAAAAATACTCTTGCGGCAAAAGACATTACATAAAATATCCCTTACTCACCTACTTTGCCGTAATTTACAGTAAAACATCTGTCTTCTCCTTTGAAACTACATAACAAATTAAAAACGATATTATACTACATACATGATACTTATTGTTATTTATGGCAACCAAAATCACGTTTTTGATTGATAAACTTATATTAACTTATATCTTACACGTATCAGTTGTATACATATATTGTTTATATGTATAGACAAACAACATTGACCTGTCCGCTTGACCTTTCATTAGGAATATTCATATAGAAGGATCCACCCATTAAATGGGTAGTAGTAGGATTCACTGTGAACAATATGTACTCAGGATACATGATTAGTGTTTACATTATGTAGACAAAAACCCTTGTGATACCTGAACGTTAATGCACTTGTCCATAATAAATATTTAAACTGAAAGTCAAAGTTGTTTATATATATTTATTTAAATGTTAATTTAGAAAAGTCTTGCTAAATAAACAGCATATATACCTCAGCGTGTTTGATAAGATTTCAGCCTAAATTTACATAATTTGTAGATACAGTCGCCAATATAAAAAGATGAAATGAATAAACACATATCGAGTCTAGAATTTCTTAACTGTCTCTGGGAAAATGTGTTGTACTTTTGAACTTTTGTCCTTCACATGCCTCATATGGCATCTGTAATGTAATTTTCAATAGGAAACTTGATGCAAAAAGTTATTCTTATTACAATAAGATATTATAAACAGTGTGAAAATTAAAGCACAAGGTTACTGCTCAGGATACAAAAAAGTGAAGGGAAATTTTAGAAGAATAAAAGTAGGAAAAGGGCAAAAAATAAACGTGTTACATTATTTAATCATATCCACAGGAAATATAAAATGGATAAACGAATGCTGAAGAATATTGACGATGATGAAACGTATTTAGAGAATAAGTTTATAAATTTAGTTTACTCTAAATGGGTCATAATGTTATTTCAAATCGAAATATAACCAAGATATGATATCTTTAAACTAGTGATTCTTGGACATTTTATTAAAATATTACACAGAATTTGTTAGCATTGGCATTTGGTTTGACATAAAAGGGAGACGACAGTTACTTACATATGAAAAATAGTCTGAAAACACATATAATCAGATCCTGTTTTATTTGATGGTGGTACCAAAGATACATCAACAGAACAATTCTTTGTGTCGCTGTCGTCATTAGACTGGAAAATGTGTCTGTCTTTGGTTGGTCCTTGTGTTTGTTCTATTGTTGGACTAGAAATAATATATTTTTATTTATTGTTGCAATATTGTATTTATATTTTCATGTGAGCTTTCACACATTTTATTTTAGCTGGTCTTTACACAATCAGCAATTATCCCATTCAACTACTTATTTTTTAATTTATAGTGGAGCATCACATACATTTCAAATGATATTATTTATTTGTTATTCAAAATATATGTATTGATTTCACAACTACAGTCCAACCTGTCCTAAAGGTCACCTCTATATAAGGGTTACCTGCTTATGAAGGCCAGTAAAATCTCAATTTATTCATATTGTTTGAACCTGCATATAAAGCCATCTACGTATAAAGGCCACCTTTATTGGTTTCTTTATGTAGCCTTTATAGACAGGTTTAACTGTATTCCAACTACATAAATATTTTTCAAAATTAACAAACAAAAATCAATAAGCAAAATAATATTTTATTTAGATTGATTAAAAAGTATATAAGTAATGAATAGTCTCAGAAATTTATATCATAATTTGTACAAGTTATTTAATTAATCAATTAACCTGTACACAATTTTGATGTTTGAACAACAAATTAAAACTTACCATCCATCAAATTTCCCCGCTGATGTGTGCATTATAATGTGACAATAACTGCCAGGTACACATGTAACTGTGGAATTGTTTTCCATCGTAGGTGTAGTAAAATGGGGCTGTAAAATTAGGAAAGAATAATTAAAAAATCTTGAAGAAAATATCAAACACTGAATATATGTATAGATATAAATCAACAAAAGTATATTTGTCTAATATGTTTATATTGTATGATATGCTTTTCACCAGACTTAAACCATTAACAGTTAGCATTAAGAAAATATTTATGGCAATGAAATAAAAATCATAAAAACAACGGGTCGACATGATTACTGCTGAAATAAAGATCTTAAAGATGTGTGCTCTCTGAAAGCACTGCTGGTGGTGGCACAAATTATTGCAATACAACAACTTTCTGAGGTTATTACAAAATATTTAATAAGATACTTTTACTCCACTTATAATTATAAAGTAAGTCTTAAATCTTATTTTCAAGTCTGTTGGCTTAACAAATTAAAAAAAAGCAAAATTGATGGTTAATATTGGCATATACAAAATTAGATAATCACATAGCGAATTGAAAACAGAATAATGCTTTTTATTAAATAAAATTCTTAGAGAATAAGATGAGTAAAAGGTCTTATTGCTATGCTGATATACTGCTTATTAAGAAAAGGACAGGACAGTTCAAAAGCATATTTCTTTTATGCACGGAATCATGTGAATAGAATATTATATTTCTATACATTACCTTATCATTGCTAATATTTTGACCTGTAAAATAAAACATTAAGTGTTTAGTTAAAGAAAACGTCAGTTAAATAGAAACAAAGAAAGATGTACATCGAGATATTCCATTTTAGCGATATTACTCGGGTGTTTGGCCAGTATCTTTTCAACGAATCCACTGTATTATTCAAGGAATTCCATCATATTGAAAGAAAATCATATTTAAATAGTATGCGCGTTTAATTGTCCAAATATTTCAAATTTTCTCCATAAATATCATCAACATGTGACAGCGTATAAAGAATCTGCAAAATATTGCTTATGCGATTGGTATTACTTGATGTAGGCTTCGGATTGTAAAACTGTTCTCAACGTGATGCCGCTCTCAGACGTTGTAATTCAGTTTAGCGTGTTAGATTATCCAAAACATTTAATTTGTTAAAAAAAAGGTCAATAGACTCATTTCATCCGCCCACTGAGTTGTAGATTTCACTTGATCAAAAAAAAACGAGTGTTAGCGTACTGCTTGTCCGATTTTTATTTTACAGTGGTGTTCACAAAAGCTTCAAGTCACGCATATTTATTCTCATTTTTCCCTCACACGTTTGATCAACTTCCAAATCTAGTCGCTTTCTACGAAATGCATAAAGTGCATTTATGATTATAAAGTGATCTGTTAAATGAACTTAACAACCTGAGATGGTAACACTTTTCTTTACATTCTGATCTAACAATAATTTTTCAAAAATTTCTTTTTTAATTTTTCATTAAGTAACTTATTTTAAAATGTAGAGATACCATGTTATAAAATGTACATGCTTACCTGGTGGTGGATTAACTTGAACATCAAAACATACTTCATCATCTGTGGTACTGTAATAATAAACGGTGTTTAAATATGTTCTGCACAATCATTTATTCCACTTCATGATAGTTGAGTGGTTTTAAAAATGAAAGAGAAAAACAGTGTTTTTGAGAAATAATCTATTAGAACATGAATAAAATTTCTAAATATACAACTTTAGCAGTTTATACTGTAATAATGACATAGTATATAAAATTAAATGCATACAAGTTATTATTACTTCGACTCATCTTGCGTCAGCTTTTAAATATAATACATATACGTAAAAAGTATATAAAAAGTATTTTTTTAAATAAAAATAAAATTCTCAAACATAAGGTCACCCACGTAAATATTAGTGAAGGGTGTTTGATATAGCTGGTGAATATAGTGTAGATAAAAAATTTAAACCCACAGAATTGATTTTAAATTTTTAAACGCTTACTGAAAAGGAAATAAGGACGTTCCAAAGATTATGTGAGTTGAACCATCGAACAGAACAGATACAACCATTTCATGTCTAATAGCAACGAAGAATATAAATAGGTACAGATAAAATAAGAAAGTTACCTGATGGATGATTTTGTCTGTAGACATGTCCTATGTAATCCTACTCCAGTGCCTTTGATTGTGTAAGTGGAAGTATAAGTTCCATTTGGATAAAGAGGGTTTGGTATTACAGATGGTGACTTCCATACCAATCCACCGCTCGTAAAACCAGGCACCAATAAAGGTCTAGGATTGCGACGGAAAAGATGACAAATAAATATAAGTGGAAAGTATTTTTAAACTATATAGATTCGTCAAACATGAACAACATGCACATTATTTCTATTAGAAATTAATTTGGTAAAAACATTAAATGAAACGTATTTATTACACAGGTAAAGAGTCTCATTACGTACTCAAATAGCAAATATTATTTTAACACTATGTTTCCATTCCTGGTAGCCAAAATCGCCATTGGCTACTAATTTCTGAGGAATTCTTTCAAAAGTAACTTATTTTAGCAAATTTGTAAAAAAAATTCTTTAAAAAGGACTATATTTTCACAAATTTTGGAAATTTGGCTACTAATTATTTTAAATTTATAGAAACCTAGTTTTAACATAATCAAAAAACTTTTTTAAAAATTTCAAGTGCTGAACTATAAAATAAAAATAAAAACAAAATACTAATCCATGTCCAAATCATAATCGCAACGTAAGTAAAAATATTGAAGACTGGCAAATTACGTTTTTTGCCTTGGAAGTGAGAATCGTTGCCGGTAAAAAAAACCAAGAAAATAAGTACATATAAAAAGTAAGATTATAGAGGTTTTAACGTTTTATCAAAGTACATAAATGTATGGGTCAAGTATAATAAACAATGTAAAGTCTAAATTTTAAGACATGATTTGCTTACCGTTTATTGGGATCGCCCGACATTATCGTTGGCACATGACAATCTTTTCCAAGAACACATTGAACTGTTTTAGGAATGGCAAAATCTCCGAACATAACCTTAATCATGTAAAGTGAATAGCATTAGAATTGACAAGGTCATTTCAAACTTTTGGATAATATTAATCCGAATTATTTTATTTATTTGGCAGTATTGTTATCAGGACATACGCATAATTAAAAAATTATAGGTCGACCAACCACTGGAAGCTAAACGTTACATCGAACTAAGTCTGGTACAAATAAATCATATGTGAATGACAAATCTGTAGATGATGAAGTATTTGCCATAGTAAGACAACAAACTATTTTTGTATTATCCTTTAGCCTTAACATTTGTGAAATAGTTTTTGAAAAAAACTGCAGACCAACTTTTATTCGCGTGTTTCGCGAGGACAAAATAATCGCGAAAGTTAATCGTCGTGAATTTCTTGCCAAAAATAATTTTATTAATACCAAATGTTCAGTAAATTTCAAAATCGTGAAAGTTAAAAGTCGGAAAATGGTTTTAATAAGAGAATCACAAAATAAAATATCCGCGAACAAAATTGTTTTTTTAGTTTACTTTTTAAATACATTTAATGGTGGGTCAGTATTTTAACGGGTTAAATTGTTCAATAAATAAATGAACATTATCATTGGAAAATATCATTTAAATACTTATTTACTGATTGAATTAAAAGCCATTGAAAGGAGCTCAAGTGTGTTAAATATATATAAAAAGTCACTATAGTTATAAAAGCAACATATAGACTCTACCTTTCCAGGAGCAGAATGATTCGAATTTGTAAGTGACACACCATGACCTGTAATATATGAATTTAATTAAATTACTGTTACAAATCTAACATCAAGCATTGCTGAAAATCTAAATTTGTATAGTGTGTGTGTGTCTGTGTGTGTGTGGCTATGTGTCAACCCCTATGAGATTCAGATACAAACAATATATATATACATATTCATGATAAAGGTATAGTTCTAAGCACCAGGAAACATTTTATACACTATAAATGCTGATGATTTATTTTAACTTCCACTTCTGCAGTACTAAGACCACAGTCACCTCAAATGAAGAAAGTTTATCATTCGTCAAAAATATTAATCCATGGGTCCCAAAATTCCAGAAATTTGGCATAAAGATTATTTTTTATTGCAATGATTTTTTCAATATCAATCTGATATTTAAGACTCATTGTCCATGTGTTTAATTTTGGCAGTTTTTTATCAATTCTACACTTCACTATGTAAAGTCTGGTAGTTAAAAGTAGAAAATTTTGAGGTTTATATTTCTGTTTGTGGTCAATAAGTCCAAAGATGGCTATTTCCCTATAGATATTGATTTTACGTTTTATATATATATATATAATCCTCTACTTTTATCCAAAAGTTATAAATTATCTCACAGTACCAAAAAAAAATGCTCTATTTTTTCAGCTGTATTGTTACAGAAGGTACAGAGATTATTATCTCTTAGTTTAATTTTGAATAAAAAATCATTCGTAGAAATTATTCTTTGGTTTATCCTGTATTGAAACCATTGTAATTTGGTATTTTTACAAGTTTTGAAGGGGGTATTATATAGTGATTTCCAATCAATATCAAGGTCTAGAATGGATTTCTGTTTTTCTTGGCATATTGTTTTTTTTAATTTTGAATTTAATTGGAGTTCTTTCAATGAAAAAAAAAACAAAGAAAAATTATAACTTAAACCATGAAATCATTAAAATTAAATATATGTACTATGCAGTGTTACTTATATTACCATGAGTAAAACTAACTTTATTAAGAATATGTATGTCAAATGAGCCCGTCCAAGTAGAAACGTCCCTTATGGCCAAATTTTGACATTTTTAGGTTTTGTTAGATTTTAATACAACATTTCATTACCTTTCTAATAATATATGGCATTCCCTATTTTACAAGCGTAAAATATATGTATTTTGGTCAATAAAAAGGAGTGTTTGTTGCCATTTTACATTTGTTGCCGCCATAACGTCATGATAACGTCACGTTTGAACAATGTGTCTAATTTCAGCGTTTTGTGATAAAAAAGTGATTTATAAAAATTGCAAACGGGTACTGGGTCATTCATTCCTACGTGTCTTGTAACGTTTCTTATATAATCCATGAATTATGTCCATAAGCATCTATTGTTCAAGCAAAAACATCAGAATTTTTGTCAAAGAGACTGCAAGGTAACAAACCATTTTGCCTCGAGTTGAGCGACTTTTTCCTGTGCATTCTATGAATGTAAAAAAAAAAGTGAAAACTTAGTATTACCAAATATTACCAGAGAACAGTACGAAAAAATATGATGACGACATTGATAAATTGATTGATTGAATGGGGTTTTACGTCTCAGTCAAGAATATTTATACTTATATCGAGAATTCACCAGCTTTATGTGAAATGGCAGAATGTTTTCTTTGCAGTGCGCTCAGGGAAAAGTGCAGGGAGGGTCTTCCGTGACATAGGGCATCGGGTTTTCTAGTCTCTTCTGGAGAACCTTGTGACTTTCATTTTAAAAAGCCGCGTGCTTGGCGAAACAGTCACTGCCTATTATCAAGCCTTGTCAGAGCCTGCCGGTGTTCGAATCCACGACCCCCCCCCCCCCCGCAAACGGAACGATATTGAGAAATGATTGTATGTGAAAAACAAAGAATGAGAGCCGAGAGTCTAGGGACCGGTTGTCTTGATACCGACTTTCGGATTGTAGCGTCTTTTATCGCCTGCTTTCTTGATTGAATCCCACTGAGGCAGATCCTAGTTCGAAGATTTTGTTAATTTGCGCTACTGAAGATTCACGACGGCTTATTCCACCAACACCACCACCCCTTACAGAACTGACTGTCTTGTTATAAGTGAAATACTATTAACTACACACGGGGACTGATTAATCGTGTGTTTTATTTAAAATTTGACGAAAAACAGTTTTCTGGATACAGAATTTTGCTTGATTTTAAACTACATGTACAAATTAACAAATATATCAGGATCCATATAGCCCCGAGCCCCCTAAAATATTTGTTATGTTATACCGAATCTCCAAAACTTTATACCTTATAAATTTTAGATTCTAATCAAATAAATAAATAAATAAAAAGTCGACACAAGCTGAAAACTGCTTAAATATTGAAAGTTTTGGAGATTCGGTATAATAATAATTGTTAAATATGTATCAATCGAAAAAAATAGTGAATAATTTGGTCCCAATTCAAGATGGTAAGTTTGAAATTTCTGCATGTTGATCAATTTATCAAAAACTTGACAAACGGTTAATTTACAAAATTCCAATCCAAGATCATGAATTCATATGCTGTGCCTATATTGGGCTGAATTCATACCTTATATATTTTCATTTTAAAAATGTATCGTAGGTTTGATGTGATTTTATCCTAAATTAGCCGATTTGGTTTGTTTAACACACATTTCTAAAATATTCTTATAGTTATAATTTAAAAAAAGTATTACGAGTATATTTGGAATTTTAGATTTTGGCTCAGACAAATGTATATTTTATTTGCATTTCTTTGTGCAACTACATCTTCATTGTATTATATGTTAAAATGAGGGGTATTTTCCGCTATTGCTATTTGTTTTCAAATCAAGTTTCGATGGTCATTAAAACTTGCCATGCATGTATTACATATAATTGATGTTATACTATAAGCTTAGTTCATCTGTAGGACAGGGGTTAAAATCTGAATAGCTACATGCATTATACATGTATGTATTTATTTAATTTGTATTATTCCTTTAAATTTGTCTTTTTTTACAAATCTGTATTTTTATGTTTTTTTCTTTAAAAACACACTCATTCCTTAAGGTTAAGCCACTGGTAATATTATTTTGATTACACATATCACCCCCCGTGAATTCTAAGTGGACCGTGATGTTAATCAATACTTGATCACTTATTGTATAAAGATGAAAAATGAAAACTATGGCTTTTTAAAAAAAATCGGTACATTACTTCTATACATGTATATGAAGTAATGGTATGTGGGTACCCTTTTGTCTTTGGTGTGTTCATAATTATGCATTTTACAACCGTGTTCTGTTCAAAGCTGTTTAATTGTGTGCTTCACAACGCTGAAATAGCAATCGGACAATTTTGAGTATACATATTAACCGCACTGTACATGTAAAAAGGCTACACTTATCGTTCTGATTTTAAAAAAAAATTGTCAAAATTTAGATAATAAGTAGTAAATTTAAAAAGCTTAAAAACTTGTTTAGTAAACATGTTCTCTTGCCATCAAAATGAAATTGTTTGATGGGTTGAATTAACGTTTTATGTATTTTTTTACGAAAAAATCAATAGCTGATCAATGCATTTTGACATATCTATTTTGTAGAATTTCGTTTCAATGATGTGAACATTTTAGTTTACAACGGAAAATGATAAAAATAAAACGGTTTTTTTTTTTCATTTTCCTAACAAGTTGACAATCGAATCTGGTAATGCCGACTTTATTGCTAACTTCGGTCAACTCGGTTAAAAAGGTATCGGTTAAACGGTTATAAACATGTACTGAATGTATTGATAGGTAGTGTGTCGGCTTTGAAAATTTCAAAATTAAAAGAATGGAAATGCGTGGAATGCAAGTTAATTATGTACTAAAGATGTATTCCTTAATTTCATTTTTGCCATGCACCAACTGATCACTACACAATCCACTCTTAATATTGACAGTTCAAATACTGAGTGTTGGAGCAACTGCAAAGTTGAATAAGGCGCACGATAGAATTTTGTATAGATTCATGATAAAAATGCATTTTATAGCAAAGCATATCCCCAAATCCAAAGGACCCAATATTTTACTAGCCAATAGATTCATATTTTTTTTCTGTAATTACCAAACAACATTAATGTTTATCACAGTACTTAGCAATTGTAGGAAATAAATGTGCGTTCAAATCGTATAAAAATTGATGTCATCACGCATTACAAAAAATATAAAAAATTTAAAAAATTACCAAAATGATTACTTCACACTTCAAATTCTTGAAAATTTGAGCGAATAATAAAACGAGTAATAAAAATAATAGCCAGTCTAGAATTAAAATAAGAAAATCGAAAAGGTCGTCAAATTTAAATTATCCGACAAAAAAGAAGACAAAAGAAATTGGATAAATAAATAAATTTATCAAAATGTAAAAAAAAATGAACCCGTGGTGATTTGAACTGGCTACAGACATTTTTTTCAAAAACGTAAATCTAGAACGCTATCTATTGCGCCAACAACGCCAACGTCAATTGTCAAATACATGAAAATGCTACATTGTACGGTAGCCTGTGACGTCATGTTGTTTACATTTGCCCCTCAAAACACAATATTTAGACAACGAATCTTTTTTATAACAGCCGAGGACATTCTTAAATCAAAGGAAATCTGTTCAGAGACATATTAATCGCAAATATCAACACTCGAAAGAACGTGTATAACGTGTTTAATAATTCTTCACCTGCGTGCTTTGATTTACTGTCGAACTTGACACGTTTTAATTTTATTCTATTTTATATTACCCCATTGAAATATTATTATCATTATGTGATTAACAATAAGTGTTCTCTTCTTATTTGGATCAAAATAAACCTTTCCGAGTAAGCCTACTGAAGTTTTTTTTTTATTAGTTGAGTCATTTTGCGCAGCGAAACACACTTTTGTCTCCCGAACTTTCGACGTCATTTTCTCCGCTTACGTCACAATGCACATAAAGGACGTTTCTACTTGGACGGGCTCAAATGATATCGGAAGTTTTCAAATCGTTACGTTAATGTTTTTTTTCAATGTCATAAAACCATATACCTTTTACAGCAGTGGTGACTTACACTAAAATGTCATAGTTTTGGGTAAGTGTTTTGCATACACATCCACTTACCAATATTACACGTTGTTCCTGAGAAACCAGACAAACAAATACATCTCGCCAATGTACTGTGTCCATCACAAAATCCTCCATTAATACATTGTAGTTGTCCACATGGTCCTTTGACTATATTTCAATAAAATATATAAAATATAACGAAATATATCATAAAAACAGAACTTAAATATGTACATGGGTATGATAAAGTCAAAAATAGTTATGTATTACAGTATGTATTACAAATCAGTATAGAAATTACAAGAATGCAGAAATAATAGATAAATATCTATCGTAAGTTTTTTAATTTCATTTTGATCTATTATTCCATTAAATATTGTTTCAAATAAGATAAGAATACATTGGAAATCATGAATTCTAAACCTACAATTTCAACTGACAACGGAACCGATGGTATCGTTTTTCTGTGTTTTTTGTCTTTTGTTTTTTAAATGAAATACGTTTATGTACATGCGTCGGATACAACTGACTTAGCAAGACCATGGATATGCATTTAATTCTTAAATCGAACTTGCGTGTACATGTTATAAGGATAACCTTATTTCTAATTCAAAACGTCCAATAGAATGGTATTTTGGATTTCGAAATAACCCAAGCTATTTACTTTGACTGAGTATATGAACAATTCAAATCCAACAAAAACGTTTCGAACTATATTTATTGTTGCAACTTCTACTGAGGTCATTTTTTCTACCAAAAAAATTTTTTTTTTAATTATCTTTTATTTCTATCTTATGTATTTATCTTTTTTATTAAGGCAAGGCAAGCGTACCCGTTAATTTATCTGTGATGTCTATCTTGTAGCATCTTTTTTCTCCATCACCTCTATAAATAAATAAAACGATTTAAGTTAATGCTCATAGAAAAATGCATTATTCAACATTCTCAAAATCAAAATATTATTAAATATATTCGAACTAAACTCAAAACTCCAAAATTCGATGATTCATACTGCTTTACCCAATTATTGTACAAGCAAAATTTCTCAGTCATGAAATAAAGTTGAATCAAGTTCATCTTCGATCGACCAAACAACTATACTTAGAATATTTGAAATTATTCTTATAGTTATATTAAAATAACTTATTTATCGATATGTATTACTAACAAATCTTTTGTCCACCACAAGTTTTGCTGGGCACTCAGGTTCTTCAGCAATGCCAGATCTGGCCGCTTCAGTATAAGTTAAAGAATCTTGACTTTAAAATTCCACTGCCTATTTTTGATTAAAAGAACGTCTGAAAGAAACCTTTCACCTTTCTTTTTTTTATATCACCGTGTTTTAGGTTGATAAGGTTACATATTTATTGATTTTTATTTATAACATACCCAATCTGTTGTCCACCCCCAACTTACGAAGTGGTGTTGTAACAGTGAAACAAGCATCAACTATCTTTTTAGTATCAGTACGTATTGTAACGTCTGCGGAACATGGCTTTTGATTTTTTGGTTGAAATACATATACCCCATCCTCTGCACTTATCGAAGATAATACTGATGGACTGATTAAAAGAAATGTATAAGATAGTCGATTAACTGACAAAATTCATCAGGGAAGAAAATTTGAAAAGATTCACATCTGTGTTAATGCAATCAATAAACTGAACAATTGAACAGAAAAACTGCAAAAAACCCTGAAAAAATGTTGAAATGCATGTATCTAATAAAAGTTTTTGTCTTGTTTGGATGTTATTTTCAGAACATCCTAAGACGCACTGTATACCTTTTCAATTATTCTATTTGTTAACGCTTTCCAATTTATTGATTATGAAAAAGTCTCCAATCTATCTGAAGGTTTGTCATGTTTATTATCTATGGTTCTAGTTCAGCAGGCATTTTTCAGAACGATTTTCTCCAGTTATAGTTAGTATCTCATGATAATAAGATATAGAAATAGATGTATGGCCCGTCAACCGATTAATCATGCATTTTGACATTATGATTTAATTTATTTGATTCTTTTTTATTTTCATGCATTGCGTAAATCACCTACAACAAACAACATTGCTTACCATGTGTTATTACCATCCCTGTTTTTCACCCAAAGTGAGAGGTGGCAAGTGCTCTGGTATTGACATTCCATGCTGGTTTCTGTTGGCAGTGTTGGTTGAACAAAATACGGCAGCTTCTGTAAAATGATTTCAAATACAAGATCAGCAAGTTATATTTAGATGTGCTTGATGTTTCTTTACCTAAGAAATCTAATATTGCAATCACAACATTGTTCACGAAATTCATCAATGCAAATAGGTTTTTCGGTATCATTGAATTTGGGAATTAAACGGAGAAACGGAGACAATGTTTAATAAATATAATTTTAGAATCTTTCTAAGATGAGGCACACGCATTTATATTTGCTCTTACCTTGCTGATAAATGTTTGATTGCCTGTAAAAAGGAATGTATTGTTATATAATTGCATGAATAGAATATATTGCAACATGGATATTAAATAACGACCTTAGTTGTAATGCAAAAAAGATAACAAAAAAAACAATGCAAGTACAGCTAAATAAAATATGAGAAGCTGAAAAAATGTATTTGAAAATAGCCAAAAACAACATGACAATTAAACAGATAAATACTAGTATTTAAATGACTAAGTCCAGTTTTATTTAAACATTTCAAAGAATGATACGAAGTAAAATAAAATATGAATGTATTTTATTCTAAGATATTTAATTATTTCTATGGATATAATTTTCAACTCTGGTTGTGACACGAAAAACGTTTTATTAGATTGTTTTATTTTACGCAAGTTGCTCACCTTTCTTAATATTGACTGTGTAACAAATCTCATCACTGATCCTAAAATAGCGATTAATTATGTCATAATCATTTAACATTTATCAACCTCGAAATGCTTTTCCGGTAAAAAGAGATGTAGTTTGCAAGTATGGTTTAAAATTTATAAACTGCTACCGAAAAAGAAAATATATTTAATGGATACATTGAAGTAACAATCTACATGAAATTTGACATAACATGTGCTATTTCAGCTTGTTCCTACAAGGGACGTTTATACAGCGGACTAAAGGATATTGCAAGCCTGTGTTTATAAAGGCTTTTAAAAATATGTACATTATTACAATAATGATCGTAGGTAGACGATTCTGTATCCAAAATTATCTTGGATTAATAAGACGTATCATAGTTTAGTTTTATGCCAATATCATTTTGATTTCACGTTCTGGGTGTAGTTAGCTAAATAGGATATACTTATACTGGTGAAAGCTTTCAAAATTTTAACTTTGCTTTTTGGATTGTGATTTTCGGTGTGTGGTTGACTGTTGAAAAGGTATTTACCTATTAAACATTTAGGTTATCAAACTAAACAGAGAAATTAATAATCAATATATCTTAATATAATTTAAGTTGGTGTATATGCTGAAACAAATGCATGAGACTATTGAACTTACCCGTCATTTTCATATGACTGTAAACACATTTTATGGCTTCCTTCCTCCTGACCAACGACATTGACAGTAGTATGATACGAATCGCTAGATGTGTTGTCTTGCTGGGTAGATATACCGTTTATGACAATCTCTGGGTCAAGAAAGCCTGGACGCAGATTAGGTCTATAAAAGAATATAAAGATCTAATACAAGTTTTCATGAAGAATAAGGATAGTGAAATCTCACCTACGGGGTTGTAACATTTCAGTATTAGACTATGCTTATCGGGTTTTTGACACAATTAGTCAAATCCTTGGATGACATGCACCTATCATAAATCTGTTTAATAGCAATGTTTACCATCAAATATGATTTACACAGCCATCGACGTCATGTTATTGAATTTTCTACAAAAAAACAATCACGGTGCCTAAATGAAATTTATATGGTATATAAAAACTAGAAAACAATGTTCTTCATTCCAAAATCACAGAATTATTATTTGAAACTCATTTAAAAAATCTATATCTAAATTTTGCTTACCTTTTTCACACAACAAAACAAATTGGTTGAGCAACAAATCAAATCCGTACCTTTTGTTTGGTGGTACAACTGATATGATTGGAATGCCACAAGGTTCTCCCAGAAAACACTGTATTGTTTTTGGAATAGCTCCACCATTAAACTTTGCCTATATATTAATGAATTTATATTAAAAACTGAATTTACATAATATTGTTACTATTTTTGTTAAGGTTAAAATTTTATCAATGTCTTATAATAAAAGTGTCTTCTGGATTGAATACGTATATGTATTTTAATTCTTCCAGACGAAAAATGGTTCATCTGACTATTTAATTGACAACTTTTTTATTTTATTTAATACTAATATATATCAAAAGTTTTAGTTGTATAATTATAAATTTATAAGACTTAAATGTATATTTTGTATGTTTTGCTTCTAATATAATGGTGTTATTTATATATATTTTACCCCATCATGCAATGGATCTGTTATATCTTTGCTGATTTCTAAAAAAAATTAAAATGTTTTGTAATCATTCAGTTAATCAAATATATTTTAGTTATATCAAATGTGATCGAAAGTATAATTTTATATGCCTTTTTATCAAATAAATCAAGAAAGAACATCGTTGCAACTATTTAATTTTTAGAAATCACATGTACAAGCCAGATTGTCCTCATACTCTGTCCGTAATACTACAAAAAATAGAATTAATATGACCATTGAAATAAAATACGACCAGCTGTATACAAGATGAGGGACTTTAATGTAAATTATTTCAAAAGGGTGATATAATATCACCAATGCTAAAATCAAGTTAATAATATAAATCAAATAGCTTACGGTTTTTTAGTTTAATCTGAAATTTTATCTAGCTGGTAACTATGGCATAGTCAATAAACCTTGGTGCATTATTCTTACAGCGTTTAAAGTGGGTCTGATTTACATTCATAATACTCAGCTAGAACTATAACGTGATATATAAATAACATAAAAAACAACTCAAAATACCTGATTTACAATTTCGGTCTGCATAACCAAGTCTGCAATAACAACTTTCTGTTGCGCCATCAGTATGACAATGACCACTGTTATCACATTGCAATGTTGCATTCTGTAGACAGGCACCTGAATGAATAAAATGAGATACAGAGATACAAAGATAGTCCAAGAATAAGAAGTTTGTATTTATCATAAATCAGTATTTGCAAATCAAACCCTATGTAATTGTTCATTTATGACTTAAAATATCGCTTTTATATATGAATGGTGCAATAACTTTAAAATATGGTTATATGACACTTTGGTCAATAGTTAGGGATTTTACACACCAAATATATAACATATTTATCATGTATCGTGTTTTGATAAATTATTTCATTGCATCATTGCTAGACATCACCTTAGTAAAATCTTTGAAATCACAAACTATACAAGCAAGATCTCATGACCCTGATCCTTATAGCATATTGTTTCTTCTTTCTGTTTTAAAAGATATGTGATAAGTTTGTCTCCTCTTGCAAAGTTTAATTATCAAATTAACGTTCTATATAATGTTTACATTTCAAAGGATTGAAATTTCTAATCATGGTAATGGTATTGAACGATGCATGTATATAATCGGTTTCCAGGTCTATACATCGGCCAAACCAAAAGGTCATTTAGTTCAGGGTGTATATTAATTCAAGACTTTGTTTTTGGCCTCACTTCTCTGGTTTAACCTTACCTGTCAGATTCAAAGTATTTACTTTGTTCCTCGATTGTGATTCGGACATGGATAAGTATGTTGTTTTTATTATATACAGTGCTTCGCTTATCACATTACCTTGTTGGCAGGTTCTTCCCGTAAAACCTCTTGAGCAAATGCATTTAAAAGTTGTAGAGTCCGAAATACAGGTTCCTCCGTGAAGACATGGTTGTGACTCACAAAAATCTGAATAAAAATTTCATGTTTTAAATTTCATTTTCTCATGCACTTTGATATCGATACACGATAGATTTTATCACGTAGATTTTTTTTATATTTTATTTAGGACATTAGTTATTTGGGCCAAACTGTGACACACACACACACACACACACACACACACACACACACTTAAAGCATACATTAAAGGTCAATGACAACATATATATCAAATATCTATAAAAGCTAAAGAAATAAATATTTGGTAGCAATATCTAAGATGATTTACAGCTTTAAAATCTTATAAAAATAGATTCCAAAAAGAAAAAATTCATCAAGAGAAAATAGAGAAAACTCCTCGTTCAGATAATATATATATATATATATATATATATATATATATATATATATATATTGCTATGATAATTTGACTCAGAAATACCAAGACTTTAACTACATAAGTATCTACCTTTGATGGAAGATACGACGTCAACATTGTAACATCTAGATTCACCTGATTCACTAAAACAGAAAAACAAGCACAAATAAAGCTAACCTTTCCTACCGATATTAAAATAAATCTACATGTATATATAAATAATAGATTTTGCAGAAATTGGTATCGCCGGTGCACCACGTGATAACCCCTAACGTTTGTGCGGATTAAACATTTCCATTGGATTGCAATTAAATTAGTTTATATTTTCCTCGACCTTAACGTTTTCCCAATCTTCTGCACAAACGTTACGTTTGTTTATCACGTGGTAAAGGGACGAACCACATTTTCAGTTTTTCACTTTACAACCAATAGTTTACATACATGATATACTTGTTTTCAGTAGGTACCTTCTAGTTGAATAAACAAATCTTCATTCTTTTATTTAACGTAGATCCCTATAGAAATCAGCTAAATAAATGCCTTAAAAATCAAAACTTTACACTGTAAAACATATGGAACTGATTAAAAATTTCTATATTTGAATGTGCTCTTTTCTAAAATGATGGCATCATTTTTCAGCAGTATGACATCATGTGATTTGTGCATAATGATGCATGTCTATAATGGACTAACCAATGAGTGATGCTTCAGTATCAACCTTTATATACACCACCATTTTTGGTCATTCTACATTTTGTCAACTTTTATGACTGGAGATGGGAATATATAAAAACATGTTTATTGATTTCATGAAAGTTAATGGTTTTTCATTGAAAACTACAATTTACAGAACAAACCATACTTCGAGATATCTAAATAAAAAAAATAATTAAAAATGCTTCGTGATATCTTGTTTTATTAGTGAATTTAGAAATTAAAAGCATTGGTATTAATCAATAGAAACAGTTATGACATAATCAAAAACAAACATACTTATCCTTGTCCGAATCACAAGCAAAGTAAAAACTTTGGAACTGACAAGGTAGCTTTGACACATGAACTTCCACCAGGGAAGTGGAGCTGGGTGCTCCGGAAGGGTAAGCACCTCCTGTTTACTAAAGTAATTACCATGATTTGATACACAATCGTCTGTTTGATGATACTGATGGTAATTTAGTTGCGTCAAACGCTACATCATTCAAACATCTAGTGCCGTAATCCACTGTAGGAGGATGAGAATAGGCAATAGGCGCGTCTGGTATAATCACTTCTTTGCTGTAAAAAGACAGGGTTACAGGTTATGCTGTGATAGATCATTCTTAGACTTTACATTTTAACAGCACTATTGCATTTAAGCTAGTTTATCTATTTTTTGCAATATGGATTTATATATCAGTTGTTCTATTTTCCAAACACTATCACCTAATCAAATAAAAAACTTATTTCTTATAATCAAAACATTACGAATAAAATATATTAACAAATCATAACGAACACTTCAGTTATGTACGTAAATTATCAAGCATCGCTGTACATTGCTAAAAACATCAAACAGTTTCTGATTTACTTAAATCTGCATAATGTAAGTTTAGACTTGACGTAATTACAACACTAAAGTACCGTTACACACTTCGAAAGATTGGAACATAAAGCTTGATACGGTGTTTAACGGCAGTCATTTAACCAATTACTTTTTCTAAAAAGACAAATTTTGAAAAACGACAGTATATATATTTTTATGAATACTACTCACCATACCCCACCATATTGTAAGGTGTAAAGTAGAACATGACACAAAGCATTTGATGTGCATACCAACTTTGACTCAGCTGGTAATGTTGGGAAGACAAACGTACAATTAGGCTACAATCAAAATACAAATGTATAAAAAATTGCTTCGTTTTAGTAAATTTTAAAAAGTATGAACCAGTATTTCAGAATCAAGTTGGACACGAAAAAAAATTAATTTAATCACATAAGGAAACTTGTGTATGGCAGGATTTGTTTACGGAAAATAGAAAATAAAAAATGCCTTTTAAATCAACAATTTTTATTGGTGGTCTTCAATAAGGATTAATAAAAACTCGTTTCATTAATCAATAACTTCAGTTACTGGTCAAATGACATGTAAACGTTTTCTACTGCATGTAAATGTAAAATGATTTTCTATCCTTGTGCTCTTAAAATATACGAGACAATTGATTTTTTAAATTTTTATTTATACCTCAATAATGACACTTAAAAATGGATAAATTTGAAACTATTTGACAAACGTAATAATTTTGATTATATTTCAGTTGTCCAGAGTCCTTTTCTATCTAGTATTTTAAATGTTTTTTTCTGCTTATAATGATGCATTTGTTTCGCTGTTAATAAGCTATAGTAGAGTGTGGCCCCACTACGGAAATTGTATACAATAAAACCTCCATACAAATAAATGGTTACGCTCAGGAATTTTGCAAGTTTGGAATCACCAAGGCTCTAAAAAAATTTATGGAAGTCATCACTATAATATTTCTGTATCAAAAATTATCATTCATATTTTTGAAGTCACATAGTTCAAAATTTCCTTCATTCTCATTTATTACACGTGGTGGGTGTAATTGGCTAGATAGGATGTACTAACCACTTACATTGTTAGAGTCCACGTGTTTAACTTAATTTGCTTATCTCTAATTTCCTTTGCTTTTGGGATTTTAATTAGAACATAAATTGATGTTTGTGCGTTATTCTGATTATAAATCAATACTATTGTAATTTTTGATAAATACATATTATATACACAGTGTTTATGTACAACACTCAGTATCAGGTCGAGTCCTTTTTTCGTAGCAGTATACTACTCGTCGCGCTTGCGCGACGAGTAGTGATACAGTTACAAAAAAAAGGACGAGACCTGATACGAAGGGTTGTACATACACACTGTGTATATAGTATTTTTATCTAACGTTTCCAAATAGGTTTTTTAAAATAATGAAAAAACAATACTTTATGTGAAAAAGTTACATTTTACCACAGAAAACCACTGAACTATGTTTTGACCGACAACCCAAGACTCCCTGATGACGTAACAATGAGAACGTGCACGTGCGCTTTACCGCCAATGTTGTGGTGATACAAGATTCTGTATTATACGTGTTCGATAAAACTTGTATTTCGTCAAATCAGATAGAAAAACTAGTCTAATGTTAGATAAATTAAATTATTTAAAACATTAGAAATACTTTAATTATATTCAATGTTAAAATAATTATGTACTCTTGCTATTTTCTTTGATGTTTTCGAAATTTTGGTATCTGTCAGAAATCTAATAATGAATATTTCGTATTTGTTCTAAAACAATGTTCATTATTTAGTTACCCGATGGACATTCAATTCTTCAGAAGTAAATTAATCATTTTGAGTAGGGTGAATAGATTTGGCTTTACCACGATACACAAACATCTAATGATGGCGAGCATATTACCTTAAAGTTGTCCCCTTTCCAATCAGGTAGTCCTGAAACAAAGCAAAACGCTATATATAGATATTTTATCATAAATAAACGAGCTGTTTAGGAACAATCACATGGTATTAAAGTTAATAATGAAATATTGTAGTTGGAAATTAACCGACAACAGCAAAAAAAATATGTAAAATACGATGAAAGAAAATTCAAATAGTGAAAAAGACGAAAAAACACATACGTAAATCTTCAAATTGAACTGAAAAACATCTTTTATCCGTTGGATTGGCGTTGCTGAAACAAGAAAAATGTTGTTCATTATTTTCATTTACTTATCCAAAAGAACGAACTTTGTTCAACAATTGTAGCAGGCTCCGGTTTCACAATCTTTCCTTAGCTAAGATTTTCCTTAACTTAAATTTAGCGAATTTTGATATTCTCTTTTTGGAACTATTGATGGATATTTTGGTCAAAACTAATGCAAATGTTTTAATCTTGAGTTCATCTTAAAAATAACACCTTAAATTCCTGAATATCTTGAAAACTAACAAAATTATGACGATTTGAAACTTTGCAAGATTTAAGTTAAGGAAAATCTTAGCTAAGGAATGATTGTGAAACCGGAGCCTGATCACTTAAAAAGGTTAAGAACCATTTTTATAACCTTAAGTAACATGAAGTGAAGAACAAGAAGAATTATGTATAATTTTACTGAATCAGTTAATGTTTGCAGCACTAGGTGGTATTATCGAGATAAATTTTCTTATCAGCAGTGCTCGGAGTAAAATTTATGTAAATCTAAATATTTTGAAGATTTAAAAAAGAGAAAATTAAGGCCAAATTTTTTACTAAATTCACCTATGTATTGGGATTTAAAAATTATACACTGTATGTTTGAAATTTTAGATTACTCGTTTTCATCAATGATGAGTAGAAAAACAAATAGTCAAATAATACTCCAGTAAAAGCATTATGGCATTTACCAAGA
Organism: Anadara kagoshimensis; assembly: GCA_021292105.1. NCBI lineage: Eukaryota > Metazoa > Mollusca > Bivalvia > Arcoida > Arcidae > Anadara > Anadara kagoshimensis. The sequence goes on from CM037858.1 coordinate 51,948,953, forward strand.
CAAACTCAGTCAAGAGTATTTAAAATTGATATACAGATTTTGTTTAAAATCTCATTTACAATAACTTGTATGATACGTTTTGTATTGATATTAGTTCTTACGCAGCATCGTTCATGACGTTTAAACAGATGATATATTTGTTTTCTGCAATCGTCGTGTCTAAAAAGACCATGTCAACTACACAAACATATAAATTAGTTGTTCCAGGTATGTTAGCCAACCGAATGTTTCCAAAGGTAACATCTAAAATATTCGGTGCCATCTCCGTACTAACTTTAGGTTTCTGACTAAAATTATAACACGTGTTAAAATATATTAATGCTGATATTAAGAAATGTAATGTCAGTTAATTAAACTGTCTTAACAATATGATTCGTTATTTTATTAATTTAGAATGTAGTCGAATTGATTAGGTAGTCACTTCGTCTATACTAGAGACATTTCTCATTTTTATTTCCAGTAAAAGTTATATTGTCAAAAACAACATATGTTTTTCTATTATGAAAAATACTAATCAGAATTCAGAAGCAAATTAAAAACATTGACACTGACAAGTTAGGTTAAACACGCGAATTTCCACCAGGGAAGTAAGACCGTGTAATAGACAATTAAACTACGACAAATATATTTTGTAAATGTCTCATCGGATTAAACATGTTTCTTAATAAAAGCATTAATTAATTTAAAAAAAGCTAATACTTTGAATCTATATAAACTGGAAAGTGACACTTTGGTCCAAGTTGATATGTGCTACACGTAATTTGAGCTCCAAATGGAGGTGTTGGATAAACAAACTTCGGCTGTAAATGTAAAAAACAAACATACTAAGCAAAGTAAAACTTTTAGAACTGACAAGTTAGGTTTGACACGTTACCTTTCACCAGGGAAGTGAGGCCGGGTGCTCCGGGATGATAAAAACCATTGCAAGCCAATCATAAAACAATCATTATACACTGTAATTTGTAATAGCAAACCACTTTGACCTGTCTGCTTGACCTTCCATTTAAATATTGATCACGGTCCAAATATATCTATGTTAAGGGAGACATGTGTTTCTGTATACATCATGAAATATTCTCACCTCATTAGATAAACATGTGCATTGTGTATGTATTAACTTTGATCTTAAGACTACCAATATATTGGATGGATTCTCCTATATGAATATTCCTATTAAACGCCAAGCGGAAAGGTCAAAAAGGTTTGCCTATTCTTTATATTGATTGAGGTATTTGTTTTTGAAATATGGTAAATCATGTAATTTAAAACCAAATGCATTTATTTAATTAAGCAGAATAAAGAAAAGTAAATAATTGAGTTGGCTCTAAAACAACTTATTCTACAAGAAATACAACTAACATTCAAACAAATATCTCATTTGAATTGAGAGATATTAACTTAGTTGTGAACTTTTTACTAGCTATTTGTCATGCCTTGAAGTTTTTTCGGTAGGTGAACAACAAAATACAGTTTTTTTTCTTATCGAATTTTTCAATTGGCTAGCAATGATTCTTGCTAAATAATTATTTATAGATATGCCATAACTGCCAGTAACAATTAAGCGAATTACGAATTATTATTTGTCAAAAAATATCAGTATATTGAAAAAATTAAAAGTATGATATTTATCTCTAGATTTAAAAACAGAAACAAATCATATGTAACATTTATAACAAAGTAAAAATCAAATTCAAATTCTATTTTCACAATTGAAAACTTACGTCTGTACTTCCTGAAATGGCCCCAACATCTGAAACAAAAAAGTAGCCACAAAATCAACAATTGCATTATATTGTCCATGAATACATATTGGAGAAAAAACAACAAAAAGTATGCCTAACTAAAAGATATCCTCCCATGTTTAATCACAACCGCATTAGCAAAATACTTGAAAATTAGAAAATGCATCTTATTTAGCTTGAAAGTTGGCAAATATATCCTATTGTGTTTGAAATTAACGATACGACAGATTATTTTGATTCATTTTTAGAGTAAAACCTCATTTATGACACGAAAATTGAAGCTGTATGACAAGCGTGATGACTTCATTTCCTTATTAATAGATTGTTAGCACATGGATACACAGTTCATAAACCATCGCGTTTTGAATAAATTGCTACCTACTGTTCTCACAATATGTTCCTGAATAACTGATAGAACAGACACATAAACCTGTTTCTTCTACACAGATACCATTGTTCAAACAAGGATTTGATGAACAAAATCCTACAAAAACAAAGAATTACTTGATATGACAACATCATGTACAAAATATACATATAGGCCTGTCTGTTTGACCTTACATCAGGAATATTCATATAGAAGAACCCAACTTATACATAGGTAGTAGTAGCATTTGCAGTTAATACTGTGTACACAAGACAAGTGATTAGTGTTTTCATTGTGTACGTGATTTCTATATATATATCCAGTCGTCCATGATAAATATTTAAATTAAAGGTCAACAGACAGGTCAAAGTTGTCTACCTATATACAGTTTTCCCTTTCAAAATGTATTGAATTGAATAGGCGTCAATTTATGATTTCTCTTACATTTTGTTTCAAATTGTTAAACTTTCTAAGTTTACTATCACTTCATTCAGAAATTGAAATAATTAAAACTGTATTTTTTAAATTTTAAACTTAAGTCATTTGTTTGATTTTTTACGCATTAAGTCTTTGTATTTGTACTGTCAGTTTTTGTTTGTTACCACACAAAATATGCATCTGTAACTGTTTATAAATTAAACGATTTACCTGAGCACCCAATAGTAGATCCACTACTACACGTTGGTACTGTTGTGGACGCTGTTGGTGGCACTAATAAGAAGAAAAATAAGTCTTAAGGCACTAATAAGTAAAACGAAAACAAATAATACGATTTCTACGTCAATAAATGGTAACAAGCAAATTCAGTGAATTAGGATCCTTCGCCAGCAGATTTTTTTTTTTTTTTTTTTGTAATTTACACTCAAGTTCAAATGGACATTACTCCGAGGAAACAAACTCGGATGGCGATATGCGCATCTTCTATCTATGTAAATGCTTTGCACCACGTTTCATAGTACTTCATAGTTTTGGAGAATTTGCGCAGAGAAGAATTTCGGACGGACGGAAGGAGGGAAACTCGAATTTAATATCCCCTTTCTCTGAATGGCGGGGGATAAAAAAGAGGCCGATCATCACCATAAAAACTGATATAATATACTTTAAGTTTTCATCTTGTGTATCGTTTAATTTATGAAATACTAGTATTGTTAGAATCATATTTAATAGTTAATTGTTAATATTTGTCATTTGGTTCTAGTTTCAACATCACAGACTTGCATTGGTTTACTATTTTTTGTATTCATTTTAAAAATGACATATTTTAAATATTGTTCAATATTGATGTATATATACCAACCATTACAATCTTTACCAGTATATCCATCAACACAATGACACACATAATCGTGTTGTATGCTTTCACATATGCCGTATTTGCAAGGATCCGGTCGACAATGATCAAGTTCTAGTAAATAACGAATGAAAAAAACCAAATAGCTTACTACGTATTTACAATCATAATTTAAATTTCTAAATGAAATATTATCAACTAAGGCTACTCTAAATTAAACTTCTTATTTTTATTTCAAAAAAGAAAATAAAGTAATAATAATATTCCAAATATTCCAATCTGTAGTCCCTTTGATCTACTCATTCATTTTCTCTTAAAAACAAAGTAATTGATTTTAAATATTCGCTTTTCAAGGCTATTAAATATGAGATAATTTTGAAATTACGACATTACCACTTTCACAGTGTCTTCCAGTAAACGAAGAATTGCAATTACAAAAGAAGCTCAGACCTCCGTAGTATGTACAGGTCTCGTTGTGCTTACATATTCCTTGTTTTTCGCATGGATTTGGACCTGTAATTCAAAAACACACAATCTTACTTATAATGAAATTTGTAACCAACCAACACTTAGGTGTTGAGTTATCAAGAACGGTTACTTTGGAAAGGGGCTTTTCTGAGACCGAGCCAAAAGTCCGATTGTCTAGATCAGCCAATCCTATATTCGTAAGGAATGAGAGGTTCTACATTTCACATCATTTAGGCTTAAAAAGATATTTACAAATTAACAAAAAAAAATGGTGTCAACGGACACAGTTACCACAATGATCCAATTTTTAAAAGTTTTTTTAGTGCTGGTGTCATAATCGAAGTTAAGTATATATATATATATATATATATATGTATGTACAAACTTCTATCCCAAAGGAAAGTAAACACTTTTAAAACCGACAAATTAAGCAAAAGACGTGATCTTTAAACAGAGAAGTGAAGCCGGTTGTCCCGAAGGGTAAGCACTTCCTCTCTAGCTAGCTTTAACCGCGGTATGTGATAATTGAAGTCCGAGACAAGAATGTGGTAGTACAATGATAACAAATGAGAAAGATACAAATTTAGATACAAAAATTGACAATTTGCGAATAATTGATGTCAAGCACAATAAGATGGAGGCGGATGGAGTAATAAATTCACACGACCCAGGTAAAGATTCTTCCACTTATATTGAGGCGATCAGTTCCTTGGTGGTGGAGGAACACGGAATTACCAGAGAAAACCACGGACATCGGCAAACAATCCAACATTTTTTTCAAAAAGGTACTATGACCGGGATTTGAACCAAAACGACGAGAGGCACTGTGATCCGTAAGCTTTATACCACTCGACCACGGACACCCTCGATCTAGAATACTAAAGATAGGATACATCAAGCATTTTTATACTCGTGAAACATGAGTGTTATTTTAAAAAATGCAATCGCATTATATTATAATCCATGGTCCACCAAAAATAATTTTACTATTGATTTGAAAGATACCATAATTTTCTTTTTCATAGTAATACTTACGTTTGTCACATGTCAAGCCGACAAAATTATTAACACAAATGCACTGAAAACCCGAACCGTCATCTAAAACGATACATTCTCCATCATTTTGACAAGGTTGTTCACCACAGGGATCTAAATAATAAGTATATTGAGAAAATATATAAAAAGTTGCAAAACAATTGCATATGCAAATGTGCGATAGAAGCCAAAAAGAAAATAGAGGTGTGTCTTATTTGTTAAGTTTATTCAGACACATAAAGTGTTCCATTCATATGGACTTTGAACAACTATGTTGTATTATGTTAATTAAAGTACATGTGAACATCAACTTAAACAAACGTTCACATAGAATTTATCTAACCAATGTTATTGGGGTCATTCTTAAAGCATCGAACGTCATCAACAAACACGCGGTGTGTAGACGACAATGAAAACTGGAAGTCTGTACAGCTGTGCATCAGCTACAATTCATCGTTTGACTTTTTGTTACATTATATGGTATTGTCAACCATCTTAAACACTGTGAAGTTCCAAATTTTGTCTTTTGCAATCGCAAATATTAAATATGAATCAAAGTGTATGATAACGGTACATCCTTATATATCTAATTTACAAGTTACAGATAGATTTGTGTCATGAAAGTCTTGGAGATTCTTGCGAAGGATTCGCACAGGCTGAAAAGTGTTAATATTATAAAAGGAATTTCTTGGATCATTACCATCGAGTCAAGAAAATATTACAATTAGAAATCTAGAGCCAATACTTATCAGTTTAATTTTCAATGATAAAAGAAAGGGAATTTTTTGAAACATCACAATCGAATCTTACTTTTAGCTAGTACTATAACTGTCACACACTTCACAATCAACGTATTCCTAAAAATAAAAAAGATCATTTATTCAATGTGAAGGTTCTTAAAATGGCTGATAGATCAGTACTTTTAAATTGGCATTATCTCTGGCTGCAAAATTAGCAACTACGACAATCTTCAAATTGCTTTAAATTATTTAAATTTATAAAACAAGGCACATCTGTTGAATAAAACTTATTAATTTTACAGTACTTCCAACATTATCTTAAATCTATACTCTATGCTGTGTACAACACTGTGACGTTACACATTTTGTCTTTGGAATCCATAAATTATGGTCCAATGAACCAAAAAACAAACATACTAACCCATGTCCGAATCACAAACAGAAGCAAAGTAAAAACTTTGGAACTGACAAGTTAGGTTAAACACGTAAACTTCCATTAGGAAAGTGAGGCCATGGAACATGGAACTATGGGACGTCAAATGTATCCAGGGCAATCCTGGACACGGAGCCATCAAACGTATCAACAATATTGTGATGACAATGACAGCCATAAAACGTTTGAGAGCCCTTGCAATAAATAAGATTCATGTTATTACTGATTTTTGCATTTATTTAAGCAAAGTATGTTTTTTCTTCATCTACAAATAACTAATTAATTATATCTTTACATCAGGTTTTATCGATTTTCAATATTGTGAACATGATGAATGTTTAAAAATGTCATATTTAAACACAAAAAGTTGTTTGGGAATGAAACTATAATCCACTTTAGACATACAGTCAAACCTGTCTATAAAGGCCATCCAAGGGAACCAGTAAAAGTATAGACAGATGGACTTTTTATACAGGTTTAAATAATATGAATAAAGAGCAATTAGGATACATTTCTACCGACCCTAATAAGCATGTGGCCCTTATGAAGAGGCGGTCTTTAAGGCAGGTTGGACTGTATTTTCGAAATACACAAGGTAAAAGGAATCAACTATATGTAGGATCGCTTATCACAAAACAATCAAAAACAAACATAATTATCCATGTCCGAATCACAATCCAGAGGCAAAGTAAAAAAAACTTGGTCAAGTTAGACACGTTAATTCAAACCAGGGAAGTAAGGCCGGGTGCACCTCTTGTTTAGCTAGCTACACCCGCAATGTGTGTAATCAAAATTGTGTGAAAGCAACATGGAACTATAAGACGTCAATATATCCAGGTCAATCCTGGACACACAGACAACAAACTTATCAACAATACTGTGATGACAGCCATAAAACAACCAGTACCTTATGAATACATATTGCCAAAAAGACCAGTTACTAATAGATACAGGTGTATGTTCAAATTACATTAAAAAGCAAAGTAACAACTTGATTGCCTCCAGTTTCTTATGAAATATCTTTCCGAAATGTAATATTGATCGTATCAATATACGGGGGGAAGTCAGAAAGTTCATAGAACAGCGTATTCAGCCAAGCGTAACACACATTTTCATTACTTATTTAGACAACACAACATTCCGCAATTTTAAACATATCAAGTTTATTTGTCACAACATATTCGTGCAATTCTCAAAAGCATTCAAAGTTGGTGACCATCAAGCAATGATGGAAAATTAAAATGTTGAGTTTAGGACAGTAATAAAGTTCCTCACAGTAGAGGAGTCAAATGCCAAAGAAATTCATCGGCGAATGGCCGAGGTGTACGGTGACAGTGGTCCTGCCTATTCCACAGTGGCATAATGGTCAGCTCAATTTAAACGTGGGCGCACATCACTGAAGGATGACCCACGGTCAGGTCGGCCAGCTGATGCCATTACAAAGGAAATTGTCACGTCTGTTGAGACCCTCATTATGAATGATCGTCGAATTAGGATTGATGACATAGCTAGGGAGTGTGACATTTCACATGGAAGTGTATACACGGTTATCCACGAGCATCTTGGGATGCCAAAAGTATCCGCAAGATTGGTCCCCAGAAACCTTAATGTGCAGGATCGCTACCAAAGACTCCAGTCAAGTCGGGAGCTTCTTAGCATTTATAATGATAACCCGGAGAGCTTTCATTTACGTTAAGTAACTGGTGATGAGACATGGATTCATCATTGGGACCCTGAAACTAAAAAAGAGTCCATGCAATGCAAGCAGTCTGGCTCACCCCCAACAAAGAAATTCAAAACCCAACCATCAGCTGGCAAAGTCATGGCCACTGTGTTTTGGGATTCTAAGGGTGTTTTGTTAATGAATTATAAACCTGCTGGTCAATTATTGGGGCTTACTATGCTGATCTAATAAAGCAGTTGAAAGCTGCTATTAAATTAAAAAGGAGGTGAAATTTGAGCCTAGGGGTATTAGTTCTTCGCGACAATGCTCTAAGTCAAGGATTGCACGAGCAGCGATTCGTGAATGCAAGTTCGAACAGCTTAATCATCAACCCTACAGTCCCGATTTGGCACCCAGTGATTATTTCTTATTTAGAAATTTTAAATCCCGTTTACGGGGGATCAGATTTCCTGATGATGATGGACTAAAGGCTGCCACAGAGGCATGGTTTCAGGACCAAACTGAAGACTTCTATTTCGAAAGTATAGACTGTCTGAAAGAAAAGTGGGCTAAGTGCGTTGGGGTAAATGGGGACTATATTGGAAAATAATACTAGTAATAAAATGTATGGTTTGTTGCGACAATATATACCCCGTTCTATGAACTTTTTGACCTCCCCTCGTAGTATACTATAACTTACGCGTCCGATGTCTTCAGACAAATTTCTTTCTTTCCGGAAACGGAATCCTGGAATGACAACTGGACCATTGAAACACTTGGCCCAATAGTGGAAGGTGCTTGTTGAAGTGAGCTCACTGTCACTGTTGCGTTTGCTGGTGACGTCTCTATATCTATTGATTTAATTCCTCTTTAATATAAAAATGACATGCGTTCGAGGGATGAATAGATCTAGAACTTCTCTTGAGAGCAAAATACCCCCGCTCCTACATCTACTAAGTTTTAATGTTTTCTCGCGAACTCTCGATATGACCTTGGTTAAAGGTAATGACACACCTTGGCCATGAAGATGACTCAGATGAAGTTTTATGACAGTTGTTCCAAGCAATTGTGAGATATGACCCGGACACGATTTTATACGGACATACAGACCTACAGAGCAGACATGGTGATTCCAATATACCTCCTCAAACTTATTTACGGGACGTACAGTATACCCATCAGTTATAGAGAAGCCAGAAACTTGAAACCATAAACGCCCAGAGAAAATCACCATACATTTAAATAGAGTAGAACCAGATGCTAGGGAATTGCAAATATTAAATATGAAACAAAGTTTATGATAACAGTACATTTTAAGTAAGTACTGTAATTTAGAAGTTTTATATAGATTTGTGTCATGAAAGTTTTGACAAGCACGAGCGAACAACATGGTATCATAAAAAGAATTTCTTGTAACATCACCATCAACTCAAGAAAAGATTGCAATTGGAAATCTAGGTCCAATACGTTATCATTTTTAACTTTCAATGATATAAGAAGAAATGATTTTAAAATCGCTGTAATGTTGACAAAAAGAAATTACGGACAAAGACAAGATTATGACTTTAATATTACGTACCCTGTATTATCTGTGGCAGCATATATTGGAAACGAACAGACAGACTTCATGTTGCATTCAATGTCTCCAGACTTTGGAAATAATACAAAATACGGCTTTCCCTGTCATATATTAAACAATCAATTTAAAAAAGTGATATGATTTCAATAAAATTTGTCATAATAATATGCATTCTCCTATTGGGGTGCTAAACTAAAGATGATTTTTTTTCAACAAATTATACATAGCAAATAAATATCAACCAATAAAACAAATAAACAATATACGTTTAAAATATGTAATTCTTCAATAACTAAGGTATACTCTCTCAAGTATTTCCTTAGCTAAATTTAGTAAATAAATTTTGGTCCTTTGGGCATTTTTTTAAGATGTTTAAAAAAATTGGTTTCACGATTTTTCACATTAAGGAATTGTATTTCGAAACAGCCGTCTAGTACTGTAAAAACTGGTATAATTTGAAATTATATAAGGCAAATGAATAATGGATTAACTTCGTCGTGAAAAGATACACAATGAATACATCTTGATTACTGGTATAATTTTTGATCCGAAGATCAATTTTATAGTATTTGTAGCTTAAAAGTACAGCATTTATGTTACATTTTGCGTGATCTGTCTATAATTTTATTTCCCAAGCTTCCTATTAGTAGAAGAAACGCCAACAATAACAGAAACAAATTCGGATACAAAATGGAAAACTATATGTTACTCCTAAAATATTTACCTTGGCAACTGGTCCTTGTATTGCGTTTGATTCTGTAATCAACAAAAAATATCAATAAACAATATCCTTTTCTGCCACTATTTAATCAAAACCAAAAATACTTCTCCATCCCCTAATCACAATCAAAAAGCAAAGTAAAAACTTTCGAAGTAAGAAGTCGGGTAAGACACGGAACTTCCACCAGGAAAGTGAGGCCGGGTGTTCAAGAAGGGTAAACAGATCTTGTTTCGCTAGCCACACTCGCCACGTGTGTAATCAAAATTGTGTGAAAGCAACATGGAACTATGCGACGTCAAATATACCCAGGGCAATCCTGGACACGGAGACATCAAACTTATCAACAATACTGTGATGAAGAGTTTTTGCTTTCATCATTTTGATTGAATATGGTCTCTTGCTCTACAATTTGCTGTTTTCATCTTTCAAATTTTTGAACTATTATGTGCTATACTGTATTTATGGTTTAAACATTTCCCTTTATTTTAAAGACGGTTATCGAAATATCCCAGCTGATACCTCCGTCATATACATTAAACTGACATTGATAAAACAATTAACTTTGCTTAACCAATTATCAAAACTTTAGATTTGCATATTTTTTAATCTTTTCAAGTGTCGGAAATACGCATTATGTTTGTGTGTGTGTGTGCGTGTGTGTGTGTGTGTGTGTGTGTGTGTGACATAAACAATCGAGTTCTTAATGATTAAGCAATCATCATCTAGTCCGAATTGGAAATCGTAGCCAAACTACTTATATACCTACCTTTAACTTGTATGATGAAACAGTGTAAATTGAAAGTATCGGAACTACAATTTAGAAATTGAAAGATAACATTTATTTAATTAGGTACTTTATAAATTAATTAAATTAAAGCAAGTTCGTCGTCCAGTTAAATCCTCACTGGATTAACGTAAACAAGTGAGAACCTTATACCTTCCTACCGAACTTGTCCCTTATTATTAGAAAATTCCAATTTTGCTTTCAATTTACGAACATAATCTAATTCACCGAATACATGTTTTCGTCTACAACGTTATTCCTGTCTTTTGCAATTGTTGGTAATGACACAATTGTCAGATCGCCAGCCATGCCCACAATGTTCACACACAGGTCCGGCATGCTCAAATTACACACAAAAAGAATGAAAACTCGGCCTGAATTCTGCCATTTAATGACGTCACTGACACTAGTACGTCATTAGTTGCCGTGACACTGCTTTGGTACCGTGATCTCAACTAGTGTTGGGATATAAAGGTCATGGCCGGCGATATGTGAATTGCACAAAACATAATTTTCGATAGACCACAGGGGTTTGATTCTGTAATCATTTCACTAATTAATATCAATCAATGGGATTAATTTTAACAGATTTTACATTTTCTTGAAACTCAAACAAAAACATCATATGTTGTTGAATACCTTGTCTTTACAACTACAATCACGCATTTGAGAAAACGAAGAATAAACCTATGTTAATCGACATTAAAACTTATCCGAACCACCACTGATTATGAATTTGGCGAAAGATCAAATGACAAAAAGATACCCAGAGATGTTGAAACCATAGATATAATAAGTACTTTAGTCATTAATGATTGTCACAAAGATACGGAAGTAATGATGACCAACTCAAATCCTTAAAATAGTTTCAACGGGATTCTCTTCAGCATATTAGTCAAACGACAAATATAATTAATAAACAGCCATGTTAAAAAAACGACCAGAACAACATGTTTCAAATGTTTCAACTCATTTTAGCAATGACTTGATTCTTAAATCAATAGTAATTAATACGCTTGGTGAGATAAACTTTGTCCTCTGTATTTAACTTTTTTCAGTTTCATAATGTTATCGACGTACCCGTCACTGTCTTCTGCTCGGGCACATAAGATATGACTTCCAATATCGCTGATGTCTGGTTTCCACTGAACAGTTACAGATTTTACTTGGTTACCAACATCCTTTATCTGTGATACTGTGACAGGTCTATCGTCTTGTCTTGTAAGGTAGAACCTCTCTATCACACTATGATAAATACAGACCACAACATGAGTAAAGTAATGATGATAAACGTATTCGTTGTCTCACTCCGGTAGACCAGCTGGCAGATCACTGTCTATGTATGTGCTAGTACGAGGTTCGAACCCCACCTAATTCAATCAAGACTAAAATTAGGTAATGTCTGTTCTTTCGCCAAGAACTCGGCATTTAAAGATGAAAGTTATAGGGCCTTTGATGGAGAGACTTTACGACTGGATAGACAGTGTGATGGAAGGTGCCGAATGATGAATTTATAACAAGAGATTTAAAACTACAAATCATAAGAACCTCGTATGTGTTAGCAATAAACTATTTTTAAGTTGTTATTGAAAGGAAGTACAGAAATACCTGTTAGGTGCAGTGGCTTTGGCATATATATCAACATGGAACATGGCTCCGGTATAAATCTCAAATCGTTGATTAATTGGAGGTGTAGGTTCCACAAACTCGGGCTCAGAAACATTTTCCGCTATTGTAATGTAAAACTGTCAATTCAAACAAAGTATAATAATATAGTATACCTCATATTGAGAATTTCATAATATCAAAAACCATTAATAATTCATCATAAAAATTATATTTCTATCAACAAGGGGCCATTTAAAATAATGAAATATCAAATAATATTTAAAATAATGAAATATCAAATAATTTATACTTTGCCAGCTTTAGTCATATGGGCCTCAATCTGACAGGGATCAGTGTCTTAAAAATAGCACAGCTATAAAAGTGCTATGCCATGTGTACAGATCTAAAATTATACAATCTATACTTGTTTCACATTGGTATTTTCATCATATAAAGAGTCTTAGAAATTCTTATTCGGGTTTAGTTTTGGACTATAACTCAATATGTCCCAGATACCCCAATTTTGGTTCTCAGTCCCCTAAAATAACTGTCCGTATAGTGCTTTGATATTTAAATATTACAATACAATAGTAACCTTACGTTAAACATTTTGGTGATTATGAAGTAGTTTACGTAGTATACGAGCAATAATTTGTTTTACTTCCTTGCATTTCGAGGCTTAAAGGTTCCCAGATATTGTTGATAACTAGAGTGCCGAGATACCACTTTCCAGCTATTATATTTGTACTTGAAATTCGTTTATAATGACTTGGTATATTAATAGATTACCTGAATTGGAATGGTACTCAGGATCCGTTTAAACGCTTGTCTAAATGGAGCGTTTTTTACTCCTAATATTTCTATATTGTTCATGTTATAATCGGATAAAGAAACAGCTATCACACCAGTGTCATTTATTTGGAATTCAGATGTGTGAACATCTACATAACAATCCTGAAATTAAATAAGCAGAACCTATTAGCATCAAGTATATGCATTTAGATGAGGGCATCTCTATAAGAGGCGATGGTGAGTACTGTGTGTTCCTTAGATCCATGCTTCTTTCACTCAGTTTTGATAACACATACGGCAAGTTTAGCTAGCGGAAGAGTAAGCACCTCCTGTTTAGCTAGCTCTGTGTGAAATTACCAAAATAGTTTTAGGAAATAAACATTAGACCTCTATTTAGAACGAGGAGTCTTAAATAGTTTGAAACATTTAAATTTAATCAAGTACGCTGATTACAATTTCAATTTACATTCAAGAAACAAATAATGGTGTTATATTTGCTATTGTCTAAATTTTCTGCAAGTTAAAATTTCTCAAAACTAAGGTTTACTCCTTCGTGCAAAGTATTTCCTTAGCGAAATTTGGTAACACATATTTTGGTCCTTTGTGTATCTTTTCAACATCTTGATAACAATTTTGGTCCAAGCACTACTGATGAGGAATTGTATTCCGAAACGGCCGCCTAGTGTTGTAAAATAAATTAAAACTGGTATATGTTTCATATCGACGTTTTATCTATTTTTACTCGAACGGAAAGAGAGGATGAAGAAACAAAATGACGGCGGCGAATAAAACATAAGGAGAAAAGCCATTGTGTAATCACCTGATAAAAAGTCAGAACGTTATAGATCAACATGGTCAAACGGAGACAATGTGTTTATGCTCTATGAACTACGTACTTGTTGCAAGAAGAATAGAGAATATGTGGTAAGGGGTTACATATAACAATATTCAGTACCAACCTGTGTAATGTTCCAGTAGTTATGTTTATCTCTCATCTTAATACTACCAAGTTCTATAAACTGAGCTGCTCTACACTGTACTGAGTCGCCATCACGATCGGTACTTGGTATAGCAATCCTGTATTTTCTGTTGTATCCTAATCTGAAGTTTTATAAAGGCGTAACCCAAAAAATCGTTATTTTACAATTTCGAGAAGAGACGTAAATACTAGTAGTCAGAAAGGTTAAATGCTTCGTACTATTTTCATTTAGTATAAAAATATCTTTGACATTTGATATGAAATCGAATTGAAATTAAAAAACGTAAAGATAAAAGCATGGCCTAACAACGAAAATAGCTTGTAAAAACAGTAATGCATTGCAAATTTAGAAATTTGTAGCTGAAAAACATGTAATTGATAATAGTAAACATCAATCAAGGACACGAATTAAACAAATTAAAATAATCGTAGAAAAGATACAAACAATTTTAGACTGCTTAAGACAACAATGACAAAAATCAACGAACAAACAGTTAGAGGAAATTAGTACAAATTTTAAGTTGTGACAAATGAATCAAACACTAACATCATTTGTAAGCAGTTCGTTTTGGAAGAATTTCGGAAATCTTCGATACGTATTAGCTTCTTTTTTGTAATTTCGCTATTTCGATGCATCTTGTATCTGAAAAAGCTTGTATGATTTACACGTTACAAACCTATACATAGGCTTCATCTGTATTACTGGACTTTGATTGGGTTTTCCTGTATCACTTCTGACACCAGATGTTATTTTCACTTGTAAATGCCATGAATCTTCATCGTACTGTATACTAAGTGGTACCCATGACTGTCCTCTATATCTGGAATATAATATCAAGAGCGAACATACACTTCCATGTCCAAACCACAATCCTAAAGCAAAGGAAAAATATTGAAACTAGGAAATTAAATGAGCACGTGAAAAGTTACTAAGGAAGTGATATCGTGCCTTCCATAAAATTAAGACACGTGAACTTCGAACACGGAAGTGAGGTCGGATTCTCCGAAAGGTTAATCACCTGTTTATGCATTATCTTTTATGCCTCGAGAAAAAGGATGAAAATTGATAATTCCGGTTTACGTCAGATTTTTTTCATTTTGATCGAGGCAGACAGTTCTAGAATGGGATGGCGGCGGAAGCTGGAGTTACTGTATAAAACAACCACAAGCGGTAAGAGAACTGGCAAACTTTCTTAATATGGTTTGTCCAGGTTGGATGCAATGCGAAGATCTAAAGGGGTACTTTGACAAATATGCCGAAAACACGAGCTAATGGACGGCAATTGTAGAACTGTCGCACTTATAACGCCTATAGTTAAACAAAAATCGACCAGCCGTGATGGTTGTTTACATAGTTTTTGAAGGGATTAGAAAAATAAGCCAACATTTTGGATCAAATCTGTATAAACAAGTTTTAACACCAGCAATGCAATATGGAAGTAAGTATGAACAAATATTTTTATTTTATACTCACATTAAGTCAGTATATTTGACATTGTCTGCCATTTTCACCGTTATGCTGGCTTGATCAAGCTCCCAGTTGTTGTGTTCACTGACAGCTTTCACCTTCTCCTGCATTGTTCTTCTAACTTCGTCAGAGATATCATGTGGTGTGGATGTCCTGTCATCTTCACTTGACCAATTACCAAAGTACAAAATCCTGGCTGAGAAACTGATTTCTTGTGACTTGTGTATTCATGCCGGTCATCGAACTATTACAAAACTTACCACATGGTCCAGTGCCCAAAACCCAACCAGTCAACAGGTAAAGTTGTATCTGAAATGCACCAGTTTATAAAAGCTTCTTTTGGAGAAAATAGAAAATCTTATATTGGTTTTGGAATCATGTAAAAAAGGGTGGCGTCGGTAACAAGAATTCCGCTCTTGTTCGAAACGAACTTTAGATTCCACAATTCTAAACTTTTAAAAACTAGCAGATTTAGCTAAACACGTGCGTGAATATCCACAAGGGAAATGAGGTTGTGTGCTCCGGAAGGAAAGGACTTCCTGTGTAGCTCGCTGAATTCAGCATGTATGATTTAAAAACTTAAGAATGAAAGAAACATGAAACTATGGGACATTATATATATCGACATACTCGGCTTGTGTAGTCCGATTGTACATGTAGTAGGTGCTATTTTAACCCCTAACTGATATAGTTTTAATAATCTGTGCCATTTGTATAGTATGACTACCTCTGTTTTTCCTTGAGAATCTGTCTTGGTTTCGAAGCTCATGGAACCACCGATAAACTGTGCTCCATCAACATCCTGGACCAAATAGCCCAAACACATCAGAAGTACTTTAAACCACATTTTATTCTTTCCTTCATTTATTTCTATAAAATATAAACTGTAACGTTAAAAGCATCTTTATATATGTAAACGTTAACAATAACTAAAACAATTATAAAAGATAAGGCGACAACAAAAGTGAAAAACAATGTTCACATAAAAAAGCAAAAAATTAAAAGGTGCCGACAAGGGCGTCATCATCAACAAAAAGCTTAACCAAAAAATGCTAAGACAAGAACGATATAAACAATAAACATTTGCACCAAATAAAACAAAAAACAAGAAGCGACAACAAGAAGTTTGACATCGACAAAAAAATGGAAACTAAAAATAACAATAATAAAGACAACGATAGCAATTAGAGTTTCAACTAAAACACACTACAGAAAGAGACGAAAATGTGAGACAACTACAACAAAAACAAAGGCGACGGCAACAAGGACAGTATATACAATGTAATGAAAAACAAACATACTAACCCATGTTCGAATCACAACCCAGAAGCAAAGTAAAAACTTTGGAAATGACAAGTCAGGTTAGACACGCGAACTTTCACCAGGGTAGTGAGGCCGGTTGCTTGAAACAGCTAAAACAAAAGTCGACAATACGAAGGTAGGCGTCGGCACAAAAAAAACTAAAAACGATGGACAGTATTGACATTAATAACTAAAACAACGGAGGAAAAATGTCAAAAGATAATAACAGCAATAGAAACACAGCACAAGACGGCTATTCCTCATCAATAGTACTTGGACAAAAATTTTGAAACCATTTTTTATCAAGATGTTAAAAATATACCCAAAGGACCGAAATTTAGCTAAGGTAATGCTTTGCATGAGATAATATACCTTAGTTTTTGAGTGAGACAACTAAAACAAAGGTAAAAATCGGCGAAAGTGAGAGCAGCATCAACAAGAGACTATAAACAAAAGGCAGTGACAACACAGAAGGCATTGATAAAGTTATGAAATTATTGACAATGTGCTTGTATATATTTCTTTGAATACAATTCATATGTTATCGACAAAATTAATAACTATTTGGAAAATAAAATATGAATTGTGACATTAATAATTACGGAATTTTTTATTTAATTTGTTACAACATATAGTACGAGACAGTTCAAACTTTAAAAAAATAATAAATAAAAATTCAAAACTAATATATCCCTAACAGAGATGTAACGTTTTAAAGTTTATTGTTAAAAATGTAATTAAATTTTAAATCAATGCACAGTCATCTTACCTGCATATTAAAGCAATTACTTTTCCACTGCACCTTTTGCAGGTAATATAATCTAATAAGCCAGTTTTCGTAATAACTCAGTTAAATGAAGTTTGTTTATGACGTCACCACAAATTCGCCAATCCTGGGGTGTATGAATCCATTGACTCCTGCAACGTTTATCATAGATGTTTGATATCCGCTGTCAGAACAGTTAAGCTTTTATAAACTTTGATTTCTTCGTATGTCTTAAAAAGGATAGATTTATCGATTAGATAAAAAAATAATTGGCATGTATTAGGTCATTTTGATGTGACTTTAAATGGGAAGTTATAATGAACCTTCTCCAAAAATCAATGTGAATATCCCCAAAAATTCTTTGTTGTTCTCTATTCATGCATCAGAATTTAAACAAGAATCAGTTTGTTAACTGAATCAAAAACAAACATATCAGCCCGTGCACATAATCATAATCCCAAAGCGAAACTGGCAAATGAAGTTCCACCAGGAAAGTCAGTCTGTGTGCTCCAGCAGAGTTAGCAACTCCTGTTTTTCTAGCTACGCTCGTCATGTGTGAAATCTAAATTGATGATGAATCGAACATGGAACTATGAGACTAATTCAGGATACAATAGTCAAGGTGGCGGAAATATGCACGCGGTCAGTAAAGGTTTAAGGTAATGCTAAAATTACATGCATTTTTGTCTTTGCAATGCATTACATTACAATTACATGTAATGCAAACATTGTGGCATTACATGCATTACTTGGGTAAATGTAATGCATTACAGGCATTACAATTACAAATTAGCATCACCCCATACCTGACTGATATATTCATTTCAATTCAGTCCCTAACACTTGTTGGAGACCTAACATGTACATTATGCAGAGAATTTAATGTATCCTATAGCGTCTTATATTTGATAATCATATTCCTTCAGGGCTACCGTACATTTTTACACATACCGACATATCCATTTCAATTACGGCCTAAAAATTGTTGAAAAGACCTGATATGTACATTGTGTAATGCATTTTATGTGATCTATAGTGTCTTGTATATTCCTTCAGAGTTACCGTACATTTTTACACATTCCAATATAACTATTTCAATTAAGCCTAAGTAAAGCTTAAATCGACTTATAAATCGCCATCGATAATTTTGGATCTGTTATCTTCAATGGTGATTAAACAATCGATGGTAAATAGTAACAAATGCCAATTGAATAAATGATATACATGTACACACTGTTATAAAGTCTTATATCACTACAACCCAATCATTCAATGGACCACTATGAAAGCCCTGGGTGATCAACAGTACCCTGTGGGGTCAGACCCAAGTTTTGATTGTTTTATACCCGATTGCAATCAAAAAATTGGAGTAGAATGAAAAAGTTACGGATCTAATGAGATTTTAAAGGTCACTGGCCGCCATTTCTTTCAGTCACTCTTAAAGGTTGAAGGAACATATGCAACCTTCAATATGAACAGCTTTTTTGTCAGACACTGATATCTTGATGCTATTGCTAGTATAAGTCGGATCTGTTTTAATATACAACACATTTGTTGTGTTTGGTAATATAGTTAGCCAGCAAACAACCATATACCAATTGGTATAAACTGTGTTCCATTGCTTGCTGATTTGTTTCTTTATTCGTATAAAGCAGAATTTGTGTAGAACATTGTTAATTCTGGAAAAAACACTGTCCCCAAATTATTAAACTCCATATATAGATATATAGATGACTTTGTATATATTATTAATCCTATATTTGGTGGACTAATTGATTGTCATCTGCCCTGGAAAGTTTGAAATTCAAGATACTAGTGATTCGTCCAATTTTAGTTCATATTTAATCTTATTCCTCAATTATGACGCCCGCCTCATTTGAAGTTGTATGATAAACGTGATAATTTCAAGTTCCCATTTGTCTATTGTCAACTTTCCTTTTCTATGCATCAATAAACCTGCTTCACCAGCTTATGGTGTATTTGTTTCCCAATTAATACGCTATGATAGAGCTTGTTCCCACTACGGGGACTTTGTACAGCGAAGCAGGCTGCTTGCAAATATATTGTTGACTCAGGGATATTGCAAGCCAAGCTTTATAAAGGCCCTCAATACGTTTTAAGGCCGTCATAACAATACTAAAAACTAGGTGTCCGTTTTCAGGATTAATGCATATATTTGACGTAACAAAGTTCCATCTACCTTTAACTCTCAATTTTGATTACACGCGTGGCAGGTGTAGCTAGCTAAACAGGAGGGGCTTACCATTCCGGAGCACCTGACCTCACTTCCCTAGTGGTACTTCACGTGTTTTACCTGATTTGTCATTTTCATTTTTTTTTTTTTTTGCTTTGAGATTTTGGTTTGGACATGGATTGGTATGTTCTTTCTTTAAATCCATTACCTTATTGATCCAATGAGGATGTCTGCCGTTACATGATGGTCAAATCTATATTTTCTATGAATAGTTCAAGGTTTATTTATTTTTCGAAATATCATATACTTGAATCGATGGTTCACAGTTTGATAGAATAAACTGTATGATCCTCTATGCGTAAATGAATAAATAGGGTACTTAAGGTTCTTACAAAAGTACTCGAGTTACATTACCAGAGTTGGATATTCAAGGTCCTTACAAAAGTACTCGAGTCACATTACCAGAGTTGGATATTCAAGGTCCTTACAAAAGTACTCGAGTCACATTACCAGAGTTGGATATTCAAGGTCCTTACAAAAGTACTCGAGTCACATTACCAGAGTTGGATATTCATTTGGTCAAGTGACGTCTAAAGTCGTTCGAATTATGGGTTTTTATTGAACAATAAAATATGGAATCTGTAGATTATAATATATTTTATTTAGAGTGTAAATCAGATTTGCTACTTTTAAAATGTAACGTCCGAAATACACAGAAGAGGGGCACGTATAGCTTTCGTTGCGATTGTGTTAGGGCATTTGGTATTCCTTCTTTGTGAAACAAAATTCTTACATGACATAATAACAAAAATATAACAAATGGATATAATCAAAATTATAGTGGGAAAATCAGCTCAAGGTCATAAAAAATCCTCCAAGTGAAGGCATTTTCTTTTTTAAACAATTGTTAATTAATTTCAGAGTTGGTTGGGAAAAATAACCTCAAGTTCTAAAAAATTCTCAAAATGGCTATAATCAAAACTAGAGTAGGAAAATCAGTTCAAGGTCTTAAAAATTCCTCCATGTAAAGTCGTTGTCTTTTTATGCAATTGTTAATTAATTTTAGATTACCTAAGATATAAAGGATTCGTGTAATTCATGCATTCTTTGTAATGAGATCTTGACTTTATTAATGTCCTGTTCAAAAAAGTTGTAACTTTTAACTCAGTGTGTAAAAAAATTGATGGAATAAAAAGGTGATATATCACCTCACAAGTCGCTATAGGATTCAAAGCAGGTCTAGGTTTAAATTCTCCCTAGATGACTTGGTTGTTCGGCACGGTTGTTAAGGAGTCTTTAATCAGAGGTAAATATATTCTAAATAAAAATGCAATCCCATGGTTCGGATTAGTAAAATCATTATCTGCCTTGTAAAACTAGATGTTATTTAAAATCTTTATCTATTGTAGGATTATGGAAAATTGACCAAAGAAAAAAAACAACTAATAAACATTTTCATTTTTCTATTGCTATATATTAGTTCACCTTTTTTTACAAAAAAAAATAGTTAACTGTTTCGTTGAATAATTTTATTTTTTTGGATAATCACTGCAGATATATGCAAATGTTACATAAATTATTTGCACTCTATGCGTATTCCCTTTTGTCCTCAGTATGACATCTCTGTATCCAAATTTACTCTTGATATTTTTGACGTCCCATTGCTCCGCGTTCCTTTCACCACGCAAATGACAGATGTATAGCTAGCTAAACGGGAGGCGCTTATCCTTCCGGAGCACCCAGCCTCACTTCCCTGTACGTGTTTATCCTGACTTGTCAGTTTCAAAGTTTTTTACTTTGCTTCTGGATTGTGAATCGTACATGAATTAATATGTTTTTTTTATTTCGCCTTCTTTCTTAATTTGTTACAAGCTTAGTTGAATAAAAATCATTTGGATATCACTGTAGATGCATGCAAATATTATATAATACTCACTGTTTATTCCCTTTTGTCCTCAGTATGACATCTCTGTATCCAAAATTACTCTGGATATATTTGACGTCCCATTGTTCCACGTTCCTTTAATTACACATGTGGTGGGTGTAGCTAACTAAACAGGAGATGCTTACCCTTCCGGAGCAACCAGCTTCACTTCCCTGGTGGAAGCACGTACATGTTTATCATGACTTGTCAGTTTCAAAGTGTTTTTACTTTGCTTCTGGATTGACTTGTGAATCGTACATGAATTAAAATGTTTTTTTTTTTTTTTTTTTTTTTTTTTTTTTTAATTCACCTTCTTTCTTAATTTGTTACATGCTTCGCTGAATAAAAATCATTTTGATAATCACTGTAGATGCATGCAAATATTATATAATACTCACTGTTTATTCCCTTTTGTCCTCAGTCTGACATCTCTGTATCCAAAATTACTCTGGATATATTTGATGTCCCATTTGTCCACGTACCTTTCATCACACACATGTGGCGGGTGTTGCTAGCTAAACAGGAGATGCTTACCATTCCGGAGCACTCAATCTCAGTTTCCTTTTGTAAGTTCACGTGTTTAAACTGATTTAAGGGTTTCAAATATTTGACTTCGCTTTGTGATTGTAATTTGGGCATGGATTGGTATGTGAATTTCTAATGTCCTCGGTTTGTAGCAGTGGCATTCAGAAGGAAGACTGCAGGTGGTCGGTTGATCGGCTAATCACTCATGTTAGTTCGTCTAATATATAACCGTTTCAATGACCAATACAATAAAGCAATGTAATAAAAATCATGATATAATTATATCGTTTTCGGGATCTTGGTAAACAGCGCGCGACATTCCAATGTACACGTGCTACATGACGTCAACTGTTGTTTGTTTCATTATTGATGCAGATTTGATAGAACAGCGTGCAGTCGAAAGGCCAGCTTCGAATATGGCTGATTTTTAATGACTTTAGTCCAAGACTGTTAGGATTTCTTTCCGATAAGTACACCAATTATCACAGTGCTATCTCTGGAAAACATCCAGTTCAGAAACTAAATGATGAACATTTTATTTCGCAGAATCATGGAATGGAATCATAAAAAATATTTAAATCAGAGTGTTACTGACTAGTACGGTCATGTGGAAATCAGCACAAAAACATGTCTGTAACACAAAACTCTTGTCTTACAATAATTCTGTGTGACCTATTCATATTGGCCAAACTTGTTTTATCGGGAGCATCATTTTCCGATAATTACATATTTTTAGAGGTATCATTTCCGCAATAAATTTTAATTTCTGGTGTTTTAATTCCGACAGAATATGGAGGTATATTGCGTCAGTCTACCCGTGAGGGTAATTTTATGTGTGCATATATCTATATATAATTATTTGTGGATTTTATCTATATGTCCCCAGCCCGGATAGAGGAGGAGAGAAGCCAAAATTACCATTCATATCTCCATCGCACTCTCAATAAAGTGAGACAGTTGGGTACCATATTGGACCAAAAGGACCAGCGGTTTTTGAAAAGTTGGTGGCGAATATGATATAGATGCAAATAGGTTGTGGTGGAAAAGGACGCTAAAATGGCGCAAACGGATTTTCACCCGTTTCATTAATGACGACAATGTTCAGTGATGACGTTTAACTACAAGAACGGAGTTGTATAAACTTGTATAAGTATTGTATAAACCGTTAAAAGATGACATTGCGACATTGCATGAACTTGTAAATTAAAAAAATTAATGCATAGTTGTATCTTATATATATGGTTTATACATTATAATATATAATAATTTATAATATATAATTATATGGATTCGACTTCAAGACGATAAAATTTTGTTAAGAATGAATTTATCATTTCTCTAATAGAATCAGACACATGTCTCTGATAAAATTTACAAAAATAAATAGAAGTGAGCTTTTTTGTTACATATTCCCCTGGTTTTTTTACGGAGATATACGGCAAGAGTTTGATTTATCTTTACTTAGTTGTTTTGCAAAATCATAATAATTTATCTGATTTCGTTTCGTTTGCGTGATTAGATTTATGAGATACGGTAAAGGGAAGTTTTTGCCGATAATTTCAGTTCTTTGTTAAGGTAATTAAAAAATTCAGCAAAATTCACTTGATAAGCCTTACATGTAATGAAAACGCACAACTGCTTTAAATTAAACTGTTGCCGCCTGGTCTTACTTATATGAACAGTTTATTATTTTTTTCCTAGTATTGGCTAGATCTACATCACCAAAAACAAATATGTGAAGGTTTTTTTAGAATTCAAAATGAAGGTAATGTCTTAATTCATATTAAAATCTCGTGACTAAAACAAAATTTCAAAAGCGAAGATTTTTCGCACCTGACCCAATGCATTACAAAAATAACCCCATAAGGTGCCTCGTATTCGACCTTCAAAAGTTGAACTCTCTAGGCTAGGAGGTAAAAACTGGCGTTTGGTGATAAGAGGAAATGGGCAGGGTGGCAACTTGGGTAAACAAGTGGAAAAGTTTTTAAAAGTTGTTTAAAAGCTACAAAAGTGCTAACGATGTGATGAAATGTTTAATATACGTGTCATGTATTGACAAAGTGATAAAGTTATACACCATTACGTGAGGACAATCGTTTCCTACCTGTCCAAGTGAGTGATTAAAACTGGGTCATAAGACAATCCGACACATAAATACATGCCGTGTCTCGTTCGATAAAAAATACACTTGACACACATAAACATTTTCATGAAATCATTTTGTCTTTTTTCGTAAATTAACATATCATTGTTACCCTTAACTTCCTGATAGCAGAGATATATTTATTTTCATTGCTTTCACACTAAAATAAGTTTTGTATTAAACTTTTTTAATTTAAAAGTTTAATTTGATTGTTATTATGTATTTGTTGTGGTAGACAACCATGTGATAAAAGAAATTGTCCAACATTTAGGTAAATATGAAAACTTTAAATACCATTTAAGGTTTCCATGTATTGATTTAGTAGCCATGCAATTATAAGTATGAAAATGTAGTCCTTTCAATGTACTTTTCACAAATTTTACTAACTTGAAAATAAATCAAAAAAAAAAAAGAATTTCTTAGAAAGTATAAGCCAGTTACAATTTGGCTACCAGGAATGGAAACAGGCTATTAGTTAATCAATTTCTAGAGTGGTAAATAATTTGTAAGAGTATAATCGTTATTATATTTCATAGTACTTTTGAAGGATGTGGTCATAGATATTACCAATTACTGGAGGGATGTATGATTGAATGGGGTAATGTCCCAGTCAAAAATATTTTACTTATATCAAGATCTCACCAGCTATGGGTAAAGTGAAAATTCTTTGCAATGTGTTATTGGCAAAGCATGTCATGCCTATCATGACACCAGGGCATTAGGTTTTAAAGTCTCATCCAAAGTACCCAATAACTTTCATTTCTAAATGCTGAGTGCTTTGCCAAAGACAAAGAATGTTCACTACCTTTTCACAAGTTTTGGTCATTCCCAACCAAAATTTGAACCCCTACCTCCAACATAAGGAAGGAACACTTTACCTCTATATTGAAATATATAACTGACAAACTAAACTTTTTGTCTTTGACTGATAAACTTTACAACGATATTGTTTTATAATCAAGTTTCATGAACAGCAACTTGGTACGGTGAAAAATAACTAATTATTTAGAGTATATAACTGTTCATGCTCAAGTAATTATCTGGAAAATAAAGTATAAAATTTGAAAACTGGCAAATAAGTTAAAACACAGAACTTCCATCAGGGAAATAATGATGGATGCTCCTGAATGGTAAGCATCCACTCCCTAGCTAGCTACACCTGTCACATGTGAAATTATAATGAAAAGAACATGGAAATATGGGATGAGAAGTGCTGTGATCCATAAGTGCAGGCTTTAGACTACTTGGCCAACAAGGCACTTTGCCCAAAGCAGGAGAACTTTTTATTAATCAGAACATGACTAAATATTTTTAACATTTATATTTTAACTTTTATTTGAAATATCTCTTTTCAGATATTATTGAATGCAGAGTGCCATATTTTTATACTCATTACAATGAAAAATGGCGAGAGAGGTTTGGTCCGACCGAGAGGCGCTGCTTCTTTACTACAATGAACTTCTGGTACAAAATGAAATCAGCAGCTGTAAGCGACGTAAAGTTTCGGATTCAGATACTTCAACAAACAATGGCTTGTTGGCAGCAGAAACAAGAAATCAGGAATCATGTAAGATCTAAATGATAATCAGTCTTTTTGGAATATTATGTATTTGAATGTACCATGCAAGTTATGAAAATATTATATACTTTCCACA
Source organism: Anadara kagoshimensis (assembly GCA_021292105.1). Lineage (NCBI taxonomy): Eukaryota > Metazoa > Mollusca > Bivalvia > Arcoida > Arcidae > Anadara > Anadara kagoshimensis. The sequence continues at coordinate 51,975,132 of CM037858.1, forward strand.
AAATTTTAGCATTGCCTATTTTTTCAAATCATAATTTTCAACAATGAAACTTGATCCATCTAATCAATAATTATATGAGCAAAGCATACTGGGCAAAAGCCCGGTGGGCAAAGCATACTAGGCAAAAGCCCGGTGGGCAAAGCCTGCCTGTGATTACTTACATGCATCATGCTGCACTAGCTTCAGTTAAATAATCTTGGATTACCGGTATATCCAGTTGTATTAGTTTATCAATAAACCTGATGGTCCATCTAACACGAACTGTAATTTAAAGTCGGTTTTGATCTTGTCAGCATTAAAGGACCACTTGGCCACTGATACTCCCTGGTATTGGAGTGGTCAAGATGTAACAACATGTTGCACACTGTATTCTTGTTTTGAAATCATGCGAGTATATTTTATTGTGACCAAATTACTACATTTAGATTGTTCAACTTGAACTTGTTACAGATATTTGCAGCATTATAACATCTCTTGCTCTGGCCAAAACAGATTGAAATTGATATGCGAGTTAATTAATATTGTTTTTGTGTGTTACTATGTACATTAGAATATCTACAAGAAAGTACAATTACTGGTTTATTCATTGTATACCATTTTTGTCACTGGTAACACTTCAGACAGTTTCTTATTTTTCAAAATCACATATTTTTCTCAAATTGTAAGGGAAATACCACAGTGAATAATTTTGAATTAACTTGAAATTTAATACACAGATAGTACAATTTATTATGTATTCTGAGGGAAGCCTTAATTTTAAAGGACATAGCTCAAAGGTCAAGGTCACTCTTACTATAATCCATATTAGGGGTTTCTGTGCAATGACTTTGCTTTCAAAAATTTAACTTTGGCATAGTCTTGAAATTATTTGGGGGGGGGGGGGGGGGTCAAAGGTTATAAATAAATTTCTGCAAATGAAATTTCGAGTTTATGAGTTACATTTATTTGGGTGTGGTGGCATATGTTTTACGAACATTTTTGTACTTATTTTTGATTCTGACTGAAATGCTTTGCATAAAGATCAGTTGCACAATTTTATTTTATCCTATTTTCTATATATAGTTTATTATGAATCTGTTATTCTTACAGGTTTAGACTCTCCAAGTTCGTCGACAAGTGAACCAAGTGATGTGGAAAATTCTCCAAAAAGTTTAACACCTGTTGAGTATCAGTCAAACTGTGATCCGCTAGACTTGTCAATTCCAGTTTCCAGGGAAACAACAAACAAATCCAAGGAAACCACAAATCACATAGTATCCAAGGAAACAACAAATTGTCTAGTTTCTTTTAAAACGACACACCAACCAGTCATTAAGGAATCATTTAACTATGTACTTTCCACAGAACCAACAGATCATTTAGTTTCTGCAGAATTTCCAAACCATTCGGTTCCCACAGAATTAACAAGCCCAGTTTCCACACAAGTAACAAGCCATGCAATTTCCCCAAAATTGACAAGCCATTCAATTTCCACAGCATTAAACAGCCATCCAGTTTCCCCAACATTTACAAGCTATTCAATTTCCACGGTATCAACCCGCCATCCAGTTTCTACCAAATTATTAAGCCCTTCAGTTTCCATAACATTAACAAGCCCTCTGGTCTCCACAGAAACCTTTAATCATGTAGTTGCAAAGAAATCAAAGGAAACAACAAATCATGTAGTTTCCCCAGAAACATTAAACCATGTGGTATCCAAGGAAACCACAAACAATTTACATGTAGCTTCCACAGAGACATTTAATCATGTCGTTTCCAAGGAAACAAGAAACAATATGATTTATGCTGAAACATTTAACCATGTAATTGCAATCGACAATGCAAATCAGCCTTCGGAGGAGAATAAAGTTGTTGATCCTGACCAGATACAATCATGTGGGGCCGAGCAGGGATCATACCCATGTCCTCATTGTGACAAACATTTTGCATATACAGGTAACCTCAAACGCCATATTAAAATGCATCATGGAGAGTATAGACCATACAAGTGTTCCCTTTGTGTCAAACGTTTCTGGGGCAGTGACAGCTTAGAACAGCATACAAAGCGTGTACACACAAAAGATCGTCCGTATGCTTGTGCTCATTGTGAGAAAAAATACTCTGTCTGTTACGACCTACAAAAACATGTCAGAAGTGTTCATGGGAAGGATATTGATTGGGAGATGGAAGTTCCACAAAGGAAGAAGGCCATGTGGAAAGTCCGACAGAAAAACAAAAAGTTACCGGAATTAAAACAGTCGCTCTCGACCAGTTGCAACATAAATGTAAATTTGCAATAGAGGTTTCGCAACTTTAAATGGATTAGGGTTCACCTTAAAATGCATTTTAGATGCAAAGTTTGTTTTAAAGGATTTAACACTGAGGAATCTTTACGGACACACATGCAAAAAGCTCACGACATGACAGGGGAACAAGAATATGTTTTATGATCACATTCATATGGTTCATTTATTTAGTAGAGATTTCACCATGATTCAGGTACCAGATTTATGTTAAAACATATTTTTTATGTAATCATTAAATCCAGTCATCCATGTGGTGTAAATTCATTTTTAGTATGGAGCATATTGACAGGGTTTTAAAAATGACTTGACTTTACCCACCAAATAACATTTGAAATCTTCTGGTCTAAACTGAAAATCAATGGCACAGAAACTGTATTATTATTATTATTACCATTATTATTATTATTAAAAAAAGACAGTTTGTAACCAGATTTTCAGCTACTGGAGGGGCAAAAACAGATGTTTTTGGATCCCAGACCACTCCAGCACTTGAACAGATATTCTTGTACCCCTGACCAGTCCAGACCTAAAACGGATGTTCCTGGACACCAGACCAGTTCAGCCTTAATATAACAAACACGCTCTAAAAGTTTAAAGTGATCTCCCTTTATTTTTATAGTATTTTTGGTCGGTCAGGAAACCAGAAACATACATTTTTTGTTTGGTCTTAACTGTTTTATTACAGTCTAACAGGTTGTTTGTTTGTTAACGATAGGAGTTGTTGGTTTTGACATAATCGTATCAGGTTAATTTTGACTGATATTTATATTTGTTATATGGTTGTTAAAATGAAATCCAGTTTCTTAAAATTATATCTGATTGTATTTGGAAATAACAAGGTACTTATTTTAATGAATTATTTTATACATGTGAGTTATATCTATACAATTATAATATTATACATTGAATTGATGAAATCCATTGTAAAGATTCCGAAAAAAACTGATGTGGCGTTTAGCTAATTCTGCAAATGAAAAATTTTACCATCTTTTGTTTTATTGGAGTTGTTCATCTAGCAGTAGCAGTTTTATACAACAAATCAATCTAGACACAAATTAAGACAAATATATACCAGTAATAGTAATTAAGTTTATTAAACATGCTTTTAACATCAGACAAATTTTTAGAGTTATGTTACAATAATGGTATTTTTTATTTTCACAATTTTGGTATTGTCAATTTCAACAATTACAAGGTTTGGGTCTTGTTTACAAAAGATAGAAAGACATCCCTGATCCCTACATTTAAACATAGTAAATATATTGGACCATTAACATCAACATTTTTTATCTTTATTTTCATTTGTTGCAATTATTTTATATTTTAACTTAAAATTGTTTCATAGCAAAAAGTCCCTAATTTGTATTGAATAATAATTATTAAAGTTGTGTTTTTCTTTGTTTGTTTATTTGATTCATGAGATGGATCTTGTATATTTATTTTGAAATTATTGTGAATATTTTATTTTAATTATTTTTTTTAAAATGTGGGCATATATATCTGTATTAAGACTCAGTTTGAAAAATTAAAAGTTTAAAGTGGTTTCATGTCAGAAAGTCAAGGAATGGCAGTGTTCAATCTAGGATTTTTCAGAGGGGGCCATTTTCAAAAACTTTATTTTGTCTAAAACACCATAACATAAATATTTTACATTCATGTAAATTATAATGCTAAAAAACATGGCCTACTAAGGCCTTAACATTTGAGGTATTTAGCAAAATAAGGGCTGGTAACCCTTTTTAGAATGAACACTGGAATGGGAATTGTTTTCAAGAATGGCACATATTTAGTAAAAGATTTTAATATGACAGCTAGTAGAATTTTGGTTGTGGATTTTGAATCCGGTTGGCGTTTTTCTTAAACGACACAAATATTTTTGTTTTTATAAATGTAGGCCACAACTTGTACTGCTCAGATATTTAATCAGGTAGTTTCTACATTGTATACATGTGTATATATAAATATGTTTTTTATTTTCGAATGTTTAATTTCATTATTCAGTTAGCACATCTGTGCGTGATTTTTTGTTTGTTTGTGAAGGCATAGTGCTTATTTGTTTCTGAATTTTGATAAATTGTGATATAAAAGTCCTAATCACTACCATGTATACTGTACATGTACCTTGATAATATAGTGAAAATTCCATTACAATGAAGCATCCTAAAATGGTATGTACCCTCTAGTGTTTTCTGGATCTACAGTCTGTTTTAATGGTCAGCTTTAGGATCACAGTGTCCATCACCACTCTGGTTCAAATCCCACATCAGCACACCAAAATGTGAGAAAGTTTTTCAGTTCATTTTTTAAGTTGGTGGTTTTCTTTAGGCACTCTGGTTTCCTCCACCATCTTCATATAAATGAAAGAATCTTGACTGAGATGTAAACTTTCTCATATTAGGAACTGCCTGAGTTGGATTCAAACTAAATGGCGATAGGCACTGTGATCTGCAAGTCAGTGGTTTAGGCTAATCGAGAGGAATTTGATGGATTACATGTTTAAGAACATTTTACATGTAGTGTTATTTTTGCCCATTTTTTTTTACCTGATGCACAGAAATATAAAATATTTCATTGTTAGTGCTTGATATATCATTTTTGTTAACCTGATGCTTTTACTAATACTTAATTGTAATGGTTATTTGTTTATACATTTTTACCTATTTACAAGTGAAGAAAAATTGTTAAATGACATTTTTTACGACAATAATGAAATTTCTTGTTTTTAAATCTACATATTATACAAGGTATGCTAATTTGAGACAAAAGTGTTTGACAATATTGTTGAATTAAATTAAAAGTACATACATTTTAGAAATATGTACTGATAAATTCATAAAAAATGAAAAAAAAGTCTGCTGCTTTGGTAAATTTAAATTGCCTATAGATAAGTGAAAAAAAGTTTTATTAAGGATTTACTATCTAGAACTGATATTTGTGGTGGTAAATGTAGCTCAGGCCTTGAAAAAAGAAGGGAGGGACACTTTAGAATATCTGGGTCAAAAGCATAAAACATAGTAGCCACAAAACCTGGGTTAATATCATAATTTAGTGCTGATAGGCTGTCAATTATATATGGCAAACATCTTGTGTCACCTTTTTAAAAATAATACAAACTGAAACTTATACCAGAGGTAGAATACCGTAATATATTCTCAACACTCAAGATGTTAGTGCACTGTCAACATTTTTGTGGCCCTGTACTTCTATTTTTAGGACCAACAACATGATTGAACACTTGATACAATCAAAACATGAAACCGGTCATATATAGAGCCAGTAAAAGTGATGGACCCTGATACAATCAAACTATAAAAAAACCCATGAAACCGGTTGCATTTTGAGCCAGTTATAGTGATTGATACTGTTGTATAATGTATTGATAATCTGTATTGATATTTTGCCATATACTACCTATGAATTCCAGTTTTTTATTTGTATAAATGAAATCCAAGTATATATAGAGAAATTTCAGATGTATATATTTTTATTTTATATAAATGATAATTATATAAGTTATTTAAAGCAGTTTTACACTTCCACAGCATGCATTAACTGTCTAAGTTTTGTAGTAATTCCCTAATTAAAATGATAAAACTATTGGTAAGATGCCAAATCTAAGTTTGACGGATAATAAATTTAGCAGATTTTTTTTGTCTAAAAATTATTGCATCTACTTAGTTGTAAGATTTTAAAATCACTTTTTATTTCAGTTGAATTATTTATGATTTTTATTTTGTCACTTTGAAGAGCTTTGTAACCATGTGACATCAGTAATTTGTTTTTTAGAATTTTAATTTGAAAATTATTATGAATAACCTAAATCCAATTATGAATTAAGTTAAAGACAATTTTCGTCACTGATATTGGTTAAAAATAATTATGATAGTGGGTCAGTATGATGTGCCATTAATGTAATCTATAGATTAATTATTTTTGTCTGCAAAATATCACTAATTGTCTGATTTTTAATCAATGTCTTCCAAATTCTCATAAATGTATAACATGTTACAAGGATTATCCATGTACAGGGGCATTTTGTGCAACATATTTGAATTTCAATGATGACATTAAAAACTGTCTCTTAATGATATTTTAGTGCATAGCAGGTTTAAGAATACTGCTGTAAAATCACTAATATTTATGTGGGTTAAAATTTTGTGGTTTTGTGATTTTAAAATATTTTGTTGGGAGAAAATTTCATGGAATTGTGTTTTTGTGAAAATAAATCCCATTGGGCCTTGGTAATAAAAATTTCCGTTGACATTAAATTCCGTGGTATTCACTTACCCATGAAAATAGTGAAATTTAATCACCCACAAATGTTTGTGATTTTACCGTATATAATAAATTCATCGTGTGTATTGCAGTGGCATTATCATGAGATTTAACTGTTATGATAAGCAAGGTTGCAAAATATTGAGGATTGTAATTTGGTTTTACTGTATTTATAATGAGATTCTTAGTTCACCTGGCAAATCAGGGCGAACTTATGGCATAGTAGAGCATGCATGCTTGTTTCCGCAAACTTAAATCTTCTCTAAAACCACTTGGAAAATTTAAATTAAATTTGGTGTGGGAAGTTTTTGGGTTGTAAAGTTAGGTGTGGCAAGGTCATTGGGTTGTAAAGATAAAAATTGTATCTGACTTGGCTGTCTGAATTCCAAGATGGCTGCCATTACCATATATAGGAAAAACCTATAGATGGTTTATTAATGTACCAATTTTGTTAAAAAAAAATTCATCAGAATTTTAAGATGGTGACCAAAACTATATAAAAATGAAAATTAATTAATGAGATTTAAAAAAAATTACAAAGTTACAACAATAATTGATCATACATGTATATAATACATAGTGTTCCAGGTGAGCAATACAGGCCCTATTGGGCCTCTTGTTACTGTACAATCTTGATAAACACCTTTGCACAATTGTTGCAAGTTTTAATGCAATTTGTCTGTACTGAAGTGGCAAATGAGGTGACAAAGTAATCAAGTGGCAATTTAATTAAAATTTACTCTTCATTGATTGAAATTCAACTGTTTCACACTTCGGGTTTCCTATCGTACATGAATAAACTTCTGATTGATATTTTTATAGATGTTACATTTTCAATATGCCTATGCAAGAAGTACGGTGCAATCTGCTTAATTGAACTGAATAAAACAAGTCCTTGTCTAAACTGAACTATATTGTTAGGTCAAACCATAATGATTGTTCAGTAAATTTATAGGCAAACAACATTGACCTGTCTGCTTGACCTTTAATTTAAATATTTATTATTAATGTACATTTATATAAAGGGCATACAGGTGTTTGTCTATATCATGTGAAATGTACATTGTTGTTAATCAACTGTGAATCCTAACACCACCCATGTATTTGGTTCATAATTATACCCCTGGAAACCAAGTTGCATATCTTCCATGTCTATGGATGGATTTTAATCAAACTTGGCACAAATGTAAACCAACATGAGACAACGTACATGAGACAATGCACATACCAAATTTATGTGCATAAGTCAAAGTCCAGTGCCGAGGTCAGAAGGTCAATGTTGGGGGACGGGGGGTATTTGGCTCTTAAGAGACAGTTGTAGTTTATGACTATTCCTAATTTAAGGTCAAGCCAACATGTCAATGTTGTTTTCCTATTCATCTACCTGTTGCAATTGCTAAATAAATGCTTCAGTCCTAAGGGTGTTTGGTTTAGTTAGGTTTGGCTGTATTTTATACTATTTCTGGTTATTCAAATTTAAAAATTTAATATCACTTTTGGTGGCCGCAAGGTGTGCTCATTTATATAAAGGGCATACAGGTGTTTGTCTATATCATGTGAAATGTGCATTGTTGTTAATCAACTGTGAATCCTAACACCACCCATGTATTGAGTGGTTCATCATTATACCCCCCAAACGAAGTTGCATTTCTTCCATGTCTATGGATGGATTTTGATCAAATTTGGCACAAATGTAAACCAACATGAGACAATGTGTCACATACCAAATTTATGTGCATAAGTCAAAGTCCAGTGTCAAGGTCAGGAGGTCAATGTTGGGGGGACGGGGGTATTTGGCTGTTAAGAGACCGTTCTAGTTTATGAATATTCCTAATTTAAGGTCAAGCCAACACGTCAATGTTGTTTTCCTATTCATCTACCTGTTGCGATTGCTAAATAATGTTTCAGTCCTAAGGGTATTTGGTTTAGTTAGGTTTGGCTGTATTTTATACTATTTCTGGTTATTCAAATTTAAAATTTAATATCACTTTTGGTGGCCGCAAGGTGTCCTCATTCTTAACTCTGTGTCTTTACATGTGAAGAACAGTGACTTGTTGTATTTTAGTTGCCCCTATGTGCCTTTGCATTCTCTAACCTTTTGCCTGCATGTAATATTATATTAAGAAAACTGGAATAAGGGATTTTGAAAAACTTGAATCATCTATTTTTTATTTCATTTAAACTATCTCGAGTCTGAGAGATGTGCCTTTACATGTAATGAACACTCACACTATTGTACCTACACATACTGTTAATTGTACAGATGAAATCCATGTACAAATGAATTTGTAAAAAAATTTATATGACCATGTAGAAATATTTGGAGTTACATTTCAATATATTTTACGAAAATGTTTCTTCATGAATTTCTTTTAATTCTTTACTTTGTATATATTTTATATTATATATATATAGATTTTTAACAATTATATACTTCAAGGGCATTATTTCATTTTAGGTAAATAACTTTTCTTTCCTTTTTTTAATGTTTATATGTTTTACGAAATTATTACTAATCAATTTCAAATGATAATGTTCAAATTTTAATTCCAGAAATTTAAAATTGGTTATAAAAATTAATGTTTTTAACTAATACCAACATTTAGCAATAATACATTGTAGTACCGTATGTTTATTAGCTTTTTATTAAGACAATCAATGTGATATTTGTTTTGACATTTTTGTACGATGGAAAAAATTATAATGTTTTCTAACAAATCAACTTAAATGGATTTACCTTTATATCTGTACATAATTTAAACTGTTTTAACAAGATCATTCCTTTTCAATGGCCTTACTGATAACTTTAATCTTTAAGCAAAGGGAAAAATTTCATTAATATCATCATTTCTAGTATCTACAATACACTATAAACATGGAATTTTTTGAACCTGTTTTATTTAAGTGTGTCTTGCAGTCTGTCTTTTCTGCTGAAATAAAACTGAATTAAAATTAAGTATGATTGAGTACAAAAAGTTGGTGAGCTAAAATACGTAAAACAGGCTTTATTCCTTTTGTGAAATAAAATTGCTGAAATGCACCAATAACAAATTCTTCAATGATTATTTTCTAGTACTTATTTTAAAAAATAAATTTGGAATTTACCATTCTTAAGTACTCAAGGTTTACAGCAATTTTATCAGATACTTGCTACATTATGTTGACTTTTTAGTGGTTTCCATGTAAATAAATATTAAAAGGTTGTATATTTGTCTCCTGTAAAGACCAAGATGACTTTTTCATTTATTTTAGTCCCTCCACCCCCACCCCTTCTTTTTTTTCATTCATTTTAGCCCCCCCCCCTCCCCTTTTTGTTTTTGTTCATTAATTTTAGTTTTCCCCATAATTTATATGTTGATTGATTTTATTTTAATTTGTGTGTGTTAATTATTAGTTATTAATTTTTATTCCCATTATTTTGATATTTTATGTTTTGTTATATAGATGTTTGTGTTATTGTGTGTATTGCTGTGTATTACATTTATTTGTATGATTTAATCATGTTGATGTTAGCTTATTCCTGTTGATGTATTTAATCAGGCCCTGGTTTCAGAATCGTTCCTTAACTAAGATTTTCCTTAACTTAAATTTAGCATTTTTGGCAATTATTTATGCACCTCTATGGGAGCTCAGTTGGTAGAGTGCTCACTCTGTATGCAGGAGGTCCTGATTATGACTTTGAAATAGGTAATGTGGACTGTTCTTGTCGTTCTTCCCACCAAGCTCAGCATTAGAAATGAAAGTCACAGGGTCCTTCAGAAACAACTGATGCGCTGTGTTACAATAGTCATTGCTCACTAGAACCTGACCTGCACATTCCCTGAGCACACTGCAAAGGTCTATTTCTTGCAACATTGCCTATAGTTGGTACATCTCAATATAAGTTAAATATTTTTTTACTGGAATATAGAACTCCATTTAATCAATTCTTTATGCAACACAAAATACAAATTAGGACAAAAAATAGAGTGCACACACATGTTACAAGCTTGAATTGACCTTTCAAATTGAAGAATGGCTATATTAAGATTTCAGTTTTGCTAAATTTAAGTTAAGGAACATCTTAGTTTTAGAATGATTGTGAAACAGGACCTGTTTTATGGGTGATTTCTAAAGATAATGTAACCGTTTGTCAGTGGCAAAATTTTAACCCTTTAATGGTTCAGGGTTTGTTTTTTTTTTTTTTTTTTTGTTTAACTGTTTCTGTAATAAGGGTTTTTGTTTATAAGTTAGTTAAAAATGATCTAGAATTTGTCAATATGGTATTCAGAAATCCTCAAAAAATATATGTTAATTGAAAAGTCCCGCCAACTAACTTATGTATCCTATACCAGTAGTAATAGAATAAATTCCCACAAGGGGAAAGGTATTCAACTGGGACTCTGTTTGATGTAAATCTGGAATAGGAAGAAAGCGTCTTCAGGTTTTCCTTCAAGATAAGATTATATTCTGTAAAAAATTATTGCTTAAGTATTGTTCAAAGCTAGACTTGCTTTTCAATGCTTAAATATTGTTTAAAGCTAGACTTGCTTTTCAATTCTTAAGTATTGTTCAAAGCTAGACTTGCTTTTCAATTCTTAAGTTTTGTTCAAAGCTAGACTTTCTTTTCAATGCTTAAATATTGTTCAAAGCTAGACTTGCTTTTCAATTCATTACAGTGTAAAATAGATTTTAAAAAAAAAACTTCTTTATCATCAGAGACCAATTTGGAAATCAATGAAGATAAAAAATATTTTAATTTTTTTATATATATTTTCGTGCCAGTAATACCTTAAAGTATAATCATAATTATCAATTGATTGGTCAGTTTTTTGCCCGGTTAATACTTCTTTTTTTTTCTTTCTAATATTTAATGATTGTTTGATATGTTATATTTTAATTGAATTATTTGAATACTTTCCATCTTTACTCTGTCTGTTGGGGCATTAATGCATTAATTGTTTTTTTTTCAATGATAAAATTATCAATAAAAGATTGCAATCTTCACTGCCATCCATAAATTAGTATTGTCATATGCTAATTTTGAATTTTTATGAAATGATACATTCAAAAGTAGCACATGACAATATAAATTGTTAAAATTAGTCATATCATTACAGACTGTAAATCTGCACAAAATTAAAATATGTTAAAAACAGAATAATGATACAACTGGGTTGGGTGTTTTCAGCTAAAATGGGTTTTTATCTTCAAATCTGTGCTTTCAACAACACTTTCAACAAAATTCCATTAAAATTGTTTATCAAGAGAAACAACTCTGTTGAAACAATGAAGATCATTAAGTTATCACTTTCAAATACTGTAAAACTGCAATATTTTAAATCTATGAATGAAATTTAACATGTTGATTATTTTATAAACAAATGGCAAATATAGATTTTAAAGTTACAGTACAGACATGTCCAAAATTAAACAGTGAGGTACTGAAAAGGAGCCAAAGCTTCGCTACCCAAAGACCAAGATGTGGATAGAGAGTGGTTGATAAGCTGCTAAAAGATAGATAACAGTTGCAGAAAAGCTGTAGAGATATAGCTAACACTAATTCATTATTTTAGTGTTAAATTTTTGACAGGTCTGTACTGTATTTATGAATGGCAGTGTTAAATCCAATGTTGATCAACTTTGAGCGAAGAAAAAATTCTTGATTTGAGACACTAGGTACAGCTTTTGTTACATGAAACAGATATTTTATGGCTTTGTTATTGTGTATGTTTCAGTTTATGCTTGCTTTAATTTTAGCTTTACCTAAGTTTGTGTAGCTTGCTTTATATCTTTAATTTGATATTTTGTTAATTCATTCATCAATGTAAGGTCATGTCATGTGCTAATTTTCGATAATATGAAAATGACTTAAGAGACATTCAATATTACCACATGACAGCCAACCCATTTTGTAATCTTTTAAAGATGAAGATACAAATGTACATGTGTACCTACTTTTTTGTAATTTTTTTGTATTTTTATTCGAGAGAGTAGTGCAACTACACCCAACTAACATTACAATACGGTGATATTTTATTTTTGATTTTTCTAAGAAAACTAATTGTGTGCTTCATAAATTGCAATCCACCGGCCTTTAATATGATGAAAAGAATATAATACTTGATTATATGATATTCATTTTATGTTAATTTTGTGAAAATAAAATATTGAAAGATATGATAATGCTAGTTGTAGTAAATGATAGCTGCCTGGTACATTGGATGCCATGTTCATTTCTATGATCAGAGTTGAGAGTTGAGTAATGGTGTTTAACGTCCCAGTCAAGAATATTTCACTTATACCAAGACGTAGCCAGCTTTAGGCGAAAGTGCAGAAATTTTGCCTGTGCGTTGCGCTGATGGCATTATACAGCAGGGTTCTTTATCTTGGCGAAAGAACAGTCACTTCCCACTTTCAAGTCTTTGGTCAGACCCGGTCGGGGTTTGAACCCACAACCTCCCACTTACGGACCGAACACTCTACCAACTGAGCTACCACAGTGGTCGTTTCTATGATCAGACTTTGTGACAAGCACATGGTCACATTGGACCGAACTATCTATTGTAACAATGGTAAGTCACTGTTTGATATTGCTGCCATCGTAAAAGCAATATCAAAAAGTAACTTGTCCTTGTAAAGGCAGATAGTTCGGCCTATAGGTCAGGAAACAGAAAACTTATGCAGGGGTATCAGTTGGTGCAAAACGACATACACATGTAAAACCGCAATGTATAAATACATTGATATACGGACGTAGTTCTGCATATTAATTTAGGCTGTATCGCTGATGACGACTCGATGTAATTGAAACACTTTCCGCGCACTTATTGTAAATTCCTTGTTACTGAGAATGACGATGTCAGATGTACAGTAAAATGAGACGATTGGTAAAGAAGTTTGCGCTTCTCTAAACTAACGGGATATTTAGGTGCATTATATGTGCATTCCCTTTGTTTTGATGGGGCTTGGTGTCCAATGGGGTCTTAAGCGCACCGCGCTTGATAGATCAACGCACCTTTTACAGATAAGGTTCAAATCTTGCTGAGGACATATCCTAGTGTGGGGACGTTTTCCAGTTTGCGTGCCGAAGTTTTGTGGTTTTCTTCTGACACTCCGTATCCACGAACCTCAATTTAAATGAAATAATCTTGACTGGATCGTAAAACTCCATAATGGCCTCCGCGGCAAAACAGTTTTTGCTGTGACGGCTGAACAAAATTTAAAATAAAGTTTACTAATCAATGGAAAAAAGATCAATGTAGAACATAGGGAATAGATACGTCGTTTTTAGACAAGTTATGTTTAAGGTTTTCTACGGTTTTTTTTATTTTTTTATTTTTGCCTTCTAATAATGTGTGTACCGGGCGTAATATTTATATTCTAAGTCACCAAAATCCAAAATGCAACAAGTTTTAAAAAGTGCACGGTCACACAATATTATTATATGAATTGATGTGAATATTGTTTGGTTTGAACTGCTGAACTATATACAGCCGAATATGCTTCAACAACAGTCAAGTGATATAGAAATTTAGCTTTTATTACCATACTTGGACCGTTGGTAGCCTTAGGATATGAAGTACCACACCTGGGCAACACATTTTTAGAAAGAAAATAAATCGTAGAAGGCCTCAACCGTAAATTGTCAAGTTTTCAAAAAACTCTGGCCCCTATGTACTAGATTGATATAATCCTTATTGATTGGTAAACTTTATTTTAAACTTTGTTTACCCCTCACAGCAAAAACTGTTTTCCTGCGGAGGTCCTAAAATGTCAATTAAAAATCATGTTATATACATAAATTTCAAATAGTTCTCAAAAATGATTTCAGATATTGATTTAAGATATCAAAGTAACATATCTAGTGGCATATTAATTAAAAAAAAGGTTTATAATGAACATGGACTACTTGCTTAACCCTCATGATTTATAACCCCTTTAAAATACACCCTTGAGGCTTTGACCGTTTACCAGAAGATTTAAACTGATACGGAAACCCAAATTATAAATAAAACACCGCAGAGCATAAGATAAAACAAGTTACAAACTATATATAGCTAATTGATGCTAATTGAAAATAATTATCCCCTGTAGATACAAATAATATGTGTGGTCGACTATGACAATAAGCATCTTGGGGTAACTGGTTCGAAGCTGAATACGCAATTTGTAATTGTTAAAACTGAACATTGATGATTCTTTAGACATAGAAAACGTTCGAAGTAATGGCATTTTCGAAACAATCCATCTCAACGTGTCTAGTATACTAGATACTTTGACAACGAGCGCCTTGGGGAACTGGTTCAGTTTGATACGCAATTTGTATTGTTACATCTCAAGCAGGTTTTACTGACACGGGAAACTGTTTAATTTGCGTTCGTCGGAGTAATGACATTTTTTAAACAGCGAAAGATGTATATGTGTATTAAGTTTCCTTGCTAAAGGACAACGTTCAATTCCCTGTAGATTCAGCACTTCGACAGTGTTTTGTTCAGGAGTCCGTGCGATTGTCACCCGTGGATTTCCTATAGTCGAATGGCGTTTTTTAAACAATCCAGCTAAACATGCTAAGTAAATTGGGGATTTTAACAATGAGTATTTTGAGAAAGTGGTTTTAATTTGAATTTGTATTGTTGAAACCCAAACAAAGGATTCACTGACGTAGGGACCTGTTTAATTTGCAATGGTCAAAGTAATATCAGTTTACTTTTACACAGAGATATATAGCACAGAAAGGTAATGAATTATATCCTATAAATACACGATGATTGTAACAACACATGACATCTTTACCAAAGTTTGAATCTAATTCGACTTCCTTTTCAGGATATTATTAAGAAATTAACATCTCGATATAAGTGAAACATTCTTCAATCAACAACAATGCCACACCAGATATGGAGTATTCATATTATCTGTGATTGTCAGACAGATGTGTTATTATCACGGGCAAAATCCGTATATTCATTTGTCATATCCAATGTTATAAAAAGCCTGAGTGGTAAAACAAGCGCTGGTTCTTTTTTACTAAGGAGCACGTAAAGTGACGGGTGACATTTGACTCTCCATAGTTAAGGTCAAGCGAGCATAAGTCACGTGATTGTCACCCGTGATTGTGCTGAGAATGTTACTTGGCAGCTGCGCTTTCATAACAGTACAAGGGTGCACAGTGTGAGTGTTTCGCAACTTTAGTTTTTTCTCAATAGTTTATATCAACCAATCGACAAAAAACTTATGCTAATTTTATGAATAAGATTAATATTGTATTGAAATTTTACACATTCTTATAAACTGATGATATCCTTCACGCCCTTCCACGCATTTCCATCGTGATATTTGAATTCGGGGTGGGGATGAAAGTAAGCTTTACCAGAGGATGAAATTCCGTAATATTTCCATAAATACAACAACGTTTGATTTTGAATGTCACTAGATATGTTACTTGATGATAGGAAACCCCAACTTTGTAATTAATTTTTTAAATATCCTTGAAATTATGCATTTTAGGTGCATCGGGGCAAAACAGTTTTTGTTGTGATGACTGAACAAAATTTAAAATTAGGTTTACCAATAAGTGAATAAATGATCCATCAAGTACATGGGGGCTTCAGTTTTCAAACAAATTTGAGGTTTTAGAAAAATTGACAATTGATGGTCGAGGACTTTTACGATTCATTTGCCTTCTAAAACTGCGTGTACCAGGCGTGGTACTTCGTATTCTAAGGCTACCAACGATCCAAATTTAGATATAAATACTAAGGAAGGACACGTGCCTTATAACTATTTTTGACATTTTGTTCAGCATTGTTCAGTATGCGCCTTAAATAATATAGACCAGTATTGTGTGATCATATTCTTTTTATGACTCGCTGTATTTTGGATCGTTGGTGACCTTCGATTATTGGTTGTCACGCTTGGTACACGTAGTTTTTGACGACAAACAAATCGTAAAAGACCGAAACCACGAGTCGTCCAATTTTCAAAAAACCTACATTGTATCTTTCTTTAACAAACTCTGGCCCCCATGCACTATAATAATCTTCTCATCATTGATTGGTAAAGTTTACTTTACTTAGGTTAAATTTTGTTCAGACATCACAACAAAAACTGTTTTGCCACAGAGGACTTATTAAAATGCATAACTTCAAAGATTTTTCAAAAATTATTATAAAGTTGTGTTTTCCTATCATTAAGTAAAACATCTAGTAACATAAAATGTCTAACGTTGTTCTATTTATAAAAAATATTACGAAATTTCTTCCTTTGCTGAAACCTACTTTCACAACCCCCTCCCTTAATTTTTGTTTAGCCCTCACAGCAAAAAAAAATAAATAAATAAATAAAAGTTTTGTCCCGTATGACCTAAACATTCAATTAAAATTCATAATTTCAAAATAAAAATTCAATTTAAAAACAAACATACCAGTCTATGTTCATATCGCAACATTAAAAGAAAGTTAAAAAACTTAAAACTGACAAATTTAGTTTTACAAGATCGTTCACCTGAGAAATACGGTTGGATGATCTGGAAGGGTTGAGTGAGTTGAGTAATGGTGTTTAACGCCCCAGTCAAGAATATATCACTTATATGGAGACGTCGCCAGCTATAGGCGAAGGTGCAGAAATTTTGCCTGTGCGTTGCGCTGATGGCATTATACAGTAGGATTCTTTATCGTGCCAAGCCCACCGTTACACGGTACCTCGTTTATTTTAAGTTCTTATCCGAAAGAACCGTGACTTTCATTTCGTAATGCCGAGTACTTGGCGAAAGAACATTCACTACACACTTTAAAGTCTTGGGTCAGACCCAATGGATCTGGAAGGGTACCGTAAACTAACCACATCCACAGCGCGCGCAATCAAAATTGAGAATGAAGGGAACATGGGACTTTGGGACGGCAATTATATCCAGGATATTGGAATTGGTTTTGTTCAAAAGTTTACATTATATATGTTATATTATCATGATACTACACGCTGATATGTATATTGACCGGTTGTGACGTCACAAGTAGGCGTATTTTATTAAGATGCTGTGCTATAATTAATGATATTCATAAACATGAATTTATTTTGTAATTTTGTAGGCGATTTTTTCCTAAAATATGAAGTTACCAGCATTGAAATACTTCGTTGTTGAAGTTGTATTTTTCTTATTCAAAACTGGAGAATGCCTGCTAGACGTGACCGTCAGGCCATATTTAGTGACCGCTGTCTGCGAGGAAGAAAGTAACATCACTGCTTCAATGTGCAATAATTTGAACCGGTTCCCAGACTTAGAAGAAAGGGTTCAGACGATAGCAGCCTACTATATTATAGCTTATAGACTTCTGACGTCACTTCCGGGATTTTTCCTTGGATTCGTTTGTGGGGCATATAGTGATAAATATGGTCGAAAGCCGCTTATGATTTGTCCAAACATTGGAAGTATGCTCGGAGCACTTGCATACATTTTCAGTAGGTATTTCACAGATTATAGATTGGTTTTGATAATTCTTGGCTCAGCATTGCAGGGAATCTTTGGAAGATCCGTCGTAGCTAACGCGGGCGTGTATAGTTATTTAGCAGATACGACAAAACCGGAAGAGAGAACAGGACGATTTGCAGTTCTAATCGCCGTTAACTACGTGGCGCTGGTGACTGGTTCCATGTTATCCGGAGCTATCCAAGACCTTTTAAGCATCGATTACGTCTTTCTACTCAGTGAGTTACTTTACGTGTTGTCTATTGTCATAGTCATTGTTGCAGTCCAAGATTCCGTTACAGATGCGGAAAATTCCGATGCTGGGTTTGACTTTAAAAGATTATTTAATTTTACCAACGTTAAAGAGTCGGTGTCGGTGTTGACTAAACCTAGAAGTGTTCGTTGTATGATAAACACACTGTTCTGGATGTCCATAATTAACGAGTCACTAGAGTTTGGTAGGATAAGTGTCATGGCGCTTTTTGTGATAAAAAGCCCATTAGACTGGAAATATTCTTGGTACAGTTATTTAGTTTCTGTAGATTGCGCCGTTACTGCCGTGAGTCTGTTTTTACTACTTCCACTAACGCTACAAGTCCCAGAACTTAAAGACTGTACACTTATCATATTTGGACTGATTTGTAAAGTAGTCCGCGCATCCTGGATGGGTTTCAGTACCGTTAGCTGGATGATGTTTATAAGCACGGTCATTGGCTCACTTGGTGGAATGATACATTCTACTTTCCGGTCAACGTTAAGCAAGTACGTGGAAACGACAGAAGTGGGAAAACTGTTTTCTATAAAAAGCAGTATTGAAGGGATAGGAAAACTTATTGGGGAAGCCATACTTTTAGAAATTTATAAAGACACTATGCCCTTCTTTCCCGGACTCGCGTTTATTGTTGTTGCGGTTTTCTATTTTGGAATGGTAATTATTTTGCTATCGACGATTAGGGAATTAAAATAGTAAAATTTATGATAAGCATATGGTTTATTGACAGAAGTAATGGGTATAAATAATTCCCGTTTTAAAAAATAAAGTTGTTGAATTCCGTAAAACTTTTTATGACGCTGTATTTTTTCATTTTGCATGTGGGGTCTGTTGAGAGTTAAACACTGATCTGACGAAAAGGACCATAAGTTCGGTTGTCAGATTAAAGAAAGCTTATGAGCGAAAACTGTTGAGGTAGATAGAACTGCCGAGATAGAGCTAACAGGGGGTCGAAATGAGCTACCTGATTCGGCACTAATTCGTTAGCTTGACTTTAACTTTCGACATGTCTGTACTGTATATTTACAAATGGTGGTGTTATTTTGTATTTTTGTCAGCAAGTAAAGTGTAACGAAACAACCAGAGACGGGATGTTTATAAATTACCAGCTTTATTAGAACCTGGAGCGGATGTTGATGTTGTGATGTGTGCTCAGTGATGTGTGTCCCGTCGTGGTATTCCAACAACTTTGGACTGCGGGTCTCAAAACTGTATTCAGTCCTGTTGTCTGCGTGCCGTCTGAGAGTATGTGTGTGTGTAGTGCCAGGGTTTATATCTGACTTGTTTACCAACAACCTGGAGATGACCATCAGAATAACGTCATATTCATCCCGTTTTGTTTATTACCAGTGTTCACAGGATTTGACGATGAGATGTCATTTTATGCATCGTTTTTACTAACAAATCACTACTAAGTTCACATTAGTACATTTAATAAAAAATAATTAAATCCAAAATGACTGAATGTAAGAATACATTTCATTACAAAAGTCACGAGAGCAAAGGGGCCTCACATTGACCTATAAAGCTATCCACAATTGTCTGTCATCTTGCGCCGTGCGTAAACTTTACATTTTAATCTTCTTGTCCGAAATTGGGATGTCAAATTTGGTATCCATCATGCTTTTAGATGCCTAGAAGGCCTTTAGATTTGTATAAATGAAGGGGTTATGTAACATTGTGGCCTGACAAATTGTGAAATAGTAAAATTCTTTTTAAAATGTCTTGCTAATTAGATTATTTGTCAGATATAAGGTATTTCATATCTAACATATATTAAGATCTTTAAAAGTTGCACAAATCTTGACCATGAGACCCGAAATGGGAAATGGTTAGGTGAGAAAATGTTTTAAATTGAACTCCAAAACTATAAACGTTTTGTATATGCATACATGTACATTATTGATATAAAATCATCTTGATATGTAGATCAAGGTCATGTGTTGTAAGATCAAGGTCACAGACAAATAAGAATATTGAACTGTTCAATTTTCCAGAAAACTATAAACTTTCGTATAGGCATGTACTTTAAAAATTGATATCTATATAACGGTTATTTTGATATATAGATCAAGGTCATAGGTTCAATGGCCAAGGTCACAGGTGAATATGAATACCACGATTGTTAATTATCTATAAACTTTAATAAAAATAAAATTTGATGATACATATGAATTCAATGTCATGGTCAAATAAAGCAATAATTTGGTGGAATGATTTCAGCTTCCAAGATGCAGTAAGTTCAAAGGTCATATACATGTGTGCGATTATCAACTATCATCCGGGTCATTTGGAGCTATATAGACTCTTGATGCAATAAAATAAAACATAGATCCTATGAATTTCATACACATCCACCAACAAATTAAATAAAGCGCTAGATCACGTTTTCTGTAAATCCAACAAGAACCTGTTACACCACAGTCTGTCTCCTGCCATACGTCACACGCCTTGTCTATAATGACACCCACAATTATAGGTCCCGGAAATGTACCTACAATCAAAATTATTCCGTTATGAAGCCAAGGCCAAGGCCACCTTATTTCTAACTAAATAACTATTTGATAATATATATTTTGATACACAATTTCATTGTTTTAGGCACGGTGTTAAGTGAATTTTTTTTCGAAATTAAGGCATTTCAATTATCTGTTATTTTTATGATGAGCGCATAAGGCCCATTTGGGTTTTGAATTGAATATTAATAGAACACTTTTTCAAGAAAACAACAGTTGCAAGGCATACAATGAGACGCATATTAAAAGTACAAAAAAGGAAGAAATATTACCTAATGTTCGAAGAACTATAAGTTGTACAGCAAGGGCAAATGAGCGTTGTTTATGTGGCACACACCTACAAGATATATTAGAATGTTTATCATAGATTAAAATTTTGTAATTATCTGTAAACAAAAATTATAATTAATAAAAATCAATAAAATTTAAATAAAAATACTATTTATCATACAATGTACACGCAGAATATTTAATTTGTATTATTTATATTCCTTCTCTGTTATATTTGTGTACTAATATGGTAGCTCGGTAGAGTGCTCGCTCCATATGTGGTATGTCGGGGTTCGAATCCCTGCAGTGTCTGACCAAGACTTGAAAATGACCGTTCTTTGGCCATTCACTCAGCATTAAAGAAAATGAAATGTTTACAATGATCAAAAAGTTATCTCATCAGTAAGATGGAAAATGGAATACCCGTAGAAAGCCAACAACCTTCCGCAAACAAATAACCTTTCTGCTAGGATCTACTTCAGTGGGGTTCGAGCTTAGGCGCTAACATTACAACACACTGGCATGGAGGCCACAGTAAGTTAGTTTTCATTCTAATCACTTTATCTGAAGCTATGCTATTCTCAGCTATAATAACCAAACACAAACTTAACGGTCCATGTCCAAAGCAGAATCCAAAATGCAAAGGAAATTTGAAAAATGGCAAATGAACTCAAACACGTGAACTTAAAAAATACCGATCCATGTCCAAAGCAGAATTCCAAATGCAAAGCAAAAATTTTGAAAACTGCCAAATTAAGTCAAACACGCGAACTTCTACCAAGAGAGTGAGAGTTAGGCTAATGCTCACTACAATAATAGTCACTATGTCATATACCACTTTTTGAATTTAATCATAAAATACATTCAAAAAAGTGGATTAAATTTTTTTTAAAAAGGGTGGTATATGACAAGTACAATAGTACAAATAATAAAAAAAATCCTATCTTACCTGAAGCAAGCCGTCACAGTTGGTGACATATTTGTAAAGGTGAAAAACATCATGAGTGTCAGCATCACACAAAACAAGTATAATAAGTCACACTCTTCAGTACAGCTACCAGGAGTAACCTGTACTGGCACTTGGGTATCTATAGTACTGTATGTAGTATTAACACAACTACAGTCATAGAACATCTGTAAATGGAAAGTATTGATGGTAGATGAATGGTCCGCAATCTGAAAATGGCTTACGTCCCAATAACAAAACAGTATCTTGTAAGTCGTGTAGGCTAAATGTCGTAATCTTATTTGTATTCACTGTTTTGAATGTGCAATACATAAAAATAACGAGTATTAATGTAGTGATGAATGCATCATTACAAATAAGGCGCCCAAACGAATAAAATTCAAACCTTGTATTCAGAATTCATATTATTAGCAATTAAGTTTTTTTTTACTTCAAGGTTTAAATGAAATAAAGATTCAAGAGATGTTACCTTATTGGTCAACTAGAATGTATACTTGGAGCAAGTGTGTCAATGTCTCTATCTCTGAAATTTTATTCTAAAAAATAATGGTCTTGCTGTCAAATGAAAGTAGAAGTAGTACATGATTCCAATTGGTTGAAATTCAAACAATAGGCAAAGTTGATTGACATCACCTATACCCAATATCACAACCTGTTGTTTTGATGAGCTAATGATGTGTTGATTTTAAATTAATCCAAGCATTTACTCATGTAATGTCATATTGATAAGTAAATGCAGCTACTTTATCGAATTGAATAATAAATCATGCCCCAGGGATAACTGACCATTAGTGTTGCTTATAAAAAAGATTTAGCTTGAGAGGTTTTGGACATGGATCAGTGATTATTTAAGTATCCTTGACAATGAAAATTCATGTTTATTATTTTAATTTTATAACAAAATGATAGCAACCAGCCCTTGAGGGCGGGGATCTCAAAGATAGTACCTAGACCTACCTGTCGCCACCTTCCTATTGGAATGACCATGTGGTTTTACTTAAGTATCAATTTATTCAACTTTTCATAAAGAATAAGAAAATATATATGTTTTATATATAGGGGTGGGGATCTCAACTGATCAAAAGTTAGTACCCAGCCCCCCTGTCCCTGTCATCCTATGGAATAACGTCATCGGTATTTCTGCAGTATGACTTTATTCAACTTTTAAAACAGAACCGGAAAATATATAGTTTGAGGGTGGGGATATCAACCATTTAAAAGTTAATACCAAGCCCCACCCTCCATCAGGAATGACCCCATGGGATTTTCTTCAGTATCACTCTATTCAACTTTTCATGTAGAACCAGAAAATATATAGTTTATGGGTGGGGATCTCAACCGTTTCGAAGTTAGCACACTGCCACGCCCATCCTTACCCCACCCTGATACCCCCGGGAAAATCTTGTGATACAGACTTGTACATCTCAAGACACTGATCATGAATATATATAGTTTTATAGTACAAAATAAAGTATAACTGGAAAAATTGATCATTATTGTTTTTAAGACCCCGCCCTTCTGCCCTGCCCCTAATGACCCCATGGACATTTTGGCTCGGCCTCTGGGAAAGGAGATGGGGATCAACTTCCATGTGAAGTTTGGTTAAGATTAGGCCAACGGTCTTTGAGAAATTGGTTGGACAAGTTCATGGCCGGAAGAAGAGGAAGAATAATAATAATAACGAGTATTAATGTAATGATGGATGCACCATTACAAATAAGGCGCCCAAACGAATAAAAATCAAACCCTCTACTTAGAACTCATATTAGGAGGACTTGTGCTTTTGCCGCTTTTTTCCATGTCCATGGCAACGGCTGCCATTTTGAAAATTTTAAACCTTTAATTACGATCTACATCACTAAAAAACTGCAGGGAAACCAAATTACTTTTTGCCATTTTTAAAAGGACAACAAAAATATGATCACTTTGCATAATTACAAAATATATCATTTTTTCATTTACATGGTATTACATTATTGTAAACATGTACTTAGTGAACTTTTTTTTATCAAATACCAGGTTTCCAAACTTAAAAATCCCTAATCAAATAGTAACACTTATTTTAATCCCAACATGGATTATTAGAAATTTTAAACTTGTATTATTCTTTTCATTTTAAGATTTGATTTTATATATAGAAGTAGTACATGAATCCAATTGGTTGAAATTCAAACAATAGGCAAAGTTGATTGACATCGCCTATACCCAATATCACAACCTGTTGTTTTGATTAGCCAATGATGTGTTGATTTTAAATTAATCCAAGCATTTACCCATGTAATGTCATATTGATAACTAAATGCAGCTACTCTATCGAATTGAATCATAAATCATGCCCCAAGGATAACTGACCATTGGTGCTGCTTATAAAAACATATTTAGCTTGAGAGCTTTTAGACATGGATCAGTGATTACTTAAGTATCCTTGACAATGAAAATTCATGCTTATGGTTTTAATTCTTAAACAAAACGATAGCAACCATCCCACGAAGAAAACTATAGTTTGAGGGTGGGGATCTCAAAGTTAGTACCTAGACCTACCTGTCCCCACCCTCTTATTGAATGACCATATGGGTTTACTTAAGTATCAATCTATTCAACTTTTCATAAAGAATAAGAGAATATATATGTTAGGGATGGGGATCTCAACTGATCAAAAGTTAGTACCCAGCCCCGCCTGTCCCCTTCCTCCTCTGGAAAACGCCATGGGCATTTCTTCAGTATCACTCTATTCAACTTTTAAAACAGAACTGGAAAATATATAGTTTCAGGATGGGGATATCAACCATTTAAAAGTTAGTACCAAGCCCCGCCCATCCCCACCCTCCATCCGGAATGACCCCATAGGACTTTCTTTAGTATCACTCAATTCAACTTTTCATGCAGAACCAGAAAATATATAGTTTATGGGTGGGGATCTTAACCGTTTAAAAGTTAGCACACTGCCCGCCCATCCCCACCCTCCCTGATACCCCCGGGAAAATCTTGTGATACAGACTTGTACATCTTGAGACACTGATCATGAATATATATGGTTTTATAGTACAAAATATAGTATAAATAGCAAAATTGAGCATTATTGTTTTAAGACCCCGCCCTCCTGCCCCTCCCCTAATGACCCCATGGACATTTTACCTCGGCCTCTGGGGAAGGAGATGGGGGTCAACCTTCCTGTGAAGTTTGGTTAAGATTGGACCAACGGTCTTCGAGAAATTGGTTGGACAAGTTCATGGCCGGAAGAAGAAGAGGAAGAATAATAAAAATAATAATAATAATAATAATAATAATAATAAGAAACGGTGCAAAAACAATAAGTCGCCAAACTTCGTTTGGGCGCCTTAATAATAATAACGAGTACTAATGTAATGATGGATGCATCATTACAAATAAGGCGCCCAAACGAATAAAAATCAAACCCTGTATTCAGAACACATGTTAGGACTTGTACTTTTGTTGCTTTTTTCCATTTCCATGGCAACGGCTGAAAATTTTAAACTACATACAACAGAAAAACTGTTGAGAAATTTTAAACTTGTAATATTCTTTTCATTTTAAGATATAATTTTATATAGAAGTAGTACATGAATCCAATTGGTTGAAATTCAAACAATAGGCAAAGTTGATTGACATCACCTATACCCAATATTACAAACCATTGTTTTGATGAGCTAATGATGTGTTGATTTTAAATTAAGCCAAGCATTTACCCATATAATGTCATATTGATAACTAAATGCAGCTACTTTATCGAATTAAATATTAAATAATGCCCCAGGGATAACTGACCATTAGTGTTGCTTATAAAAAGATTTAGCTTGAGAGCTTTTAGACATGGATCAGTGATTACTTAAGTATCCTTGACAATGAACTTTTAATTCTTAAACAAAATGATAGCAACCAGCCCATGAAGAAAACTGTAGTTTGAGGGTGGGGATCTCAAAGTTAGTACCTAGACCTACCTGTCTCCACCCTCCTATTGGAATGCCCATATGGCTTTACTTTAGTATCAATCTATTCAACTTTAAAGAATAAGAAAATATATATGTTAGGGGTGGGGGTCAACTGATCAAAAGTTAGTACCCAGCCCCGCCTGTCCCTGCCCTCCTCTGGAAAACGCCATGGGCATTTCTTCAGTATCACTCTATTCAACTTTTAAAACAGAACCGGAAAATATATAGTTTCAGGGTGGGATATCAACCATTTAAAAGTTAGTACCAAGCCCCGCCCGTCCCCACCCTCCATCAGGAACGACCCCATGGGATTTTCTTTAGTATCACTCTATTCAACTTTTTATGTAGAACCAGAAAATATATAGTTTATTGGCGGGGATCTCAACCGTTTAAAAGTTAGCACACTTCCCCCCATCCCCACCCCTTCCTGATACCACAGGGAAAATCTACTGATACAGACTTGTGCATCTTGAGACACTGATCATGAATATATATGGTTTTATAGTACAAAATAAAGTATAAATGGCAAAATTGACCATTATTGTTTTTAAGACCCCGCCCTCCTGCCCCTCCCCTAATGATCCCATGGGCATTTTACCTCGGCCTCTGGGGAAGGAGATGGGGATCAACCTTCATGTGAAGTTTGGTTAAGACTGGACCAACGGTCTTCGAGAAATTGGTTGGACAAGTTCATGGCCGGAAGAAGAAGAAGAAGAGGAAGAATAATAATAATAACTAGAGATTGTAACTGGGATACCAGTTACGTATGATTCCCCGCCATCCATAAATAATTTATGGCATATATCTGGTGAAAAGACCATAGCAGGGTTGTAAAAGTCTGTCGTCAAGGAAATCGCCAGTTGTAAAATTTTGTTGCCAATTTCATTACTGTTTCGCCCAAAAGGGTAAATCTTGTGATTTTTACGTCACATGCGTTTTTAATGTTGTGTATATATTGCCTTGATGAACAATTACATTTTAAAGGCAGTTATGTATAAAGTACATTTGTACCGCGCCGACCTGGTAAACTAAAAAATCATACCTTGATTGCTTTTTAAAATTTCTTTGAAAGTTAAAGTAGATTTAAATTAAAGTTTTCGGTTGA
This sequence comes from Anadara kagoshimensis, assembly GCA_021292105.1. Taxonomy (NCBI): domain Eukaryota; kingdom Metazoa; phylum Mollusca; class Bivalvia; order Arcoida; family Arcidae; genus Anadara; species Anadara kagoshimensis. The sequence goes on from CM037858.1 coordinate 52,002,217, forward strand.
AAAAAATCGTACATTGGAAGGCCTTCTCGGCATAGGAAGTGACGTTTTCAATGAATTTTATTGAATAAGAAAACTCGTAGAACCCCTCTCAGGCCTCTGATTTGGCGTCGCCGCGTGTTACAATGAATGAACACGTATGGGAGGGTTTGCGTTGGGCATCGCTAACTGCGATTTTTTCCTTAACTTGCGACAAAACACGGCGCTTTGCGATTTTTCTGGCCACAAGTTTTCAAAGTTCACAGGTATCTTGGTCACCAGTAATTAAAAGGTGATAACACATTGAAGCCAGTGACGGATTGGTGAGTGTCACTGAATAAACACAGTAATTAACGACTGAGTTGATTAAGATCGTTGTCTTAGGTGCGAATGTAAGACCTTCTAATGATAGGCAGGTAGATCCAAGTAATATTGGAGCGTGTCGACACTGCCTGAGGATATACCCAGGTGCCCTCCCGATGTCGTCAGACAGTATAAACACCGATGGACTCGGAATTATTGTAAAATCCAAAATAAAATATAATAAAAGTTACCCTTTGTGATGTTTTTTTTAAATATTTTTTCTAAAAAGTTTATTGATTAATAATCGTGATTCAATGCACAATACACATCATATATAGGAGGCCATCTGTTTATATTTTAATTACGCGGTTTGAGGTTGATGATCATAACGATACATCTACTCAGAGATGGACAATTTTATAAGAAGCATGTATGTTAACTCTGTGTATAGTGTGTTAAAATTGTTTGACGCTGTATATATAGTCCGATTTAAAAGATTGAAAAATATTGAAAAAAACGTACTTTTCAACACGTTGAGGTACACATTAGTCTAGGTGTATTATACGGAATAAATCTCATATTGTTATTTCCAGCATCTAAAAGACTCAGATCTTCATTGCTCTATAGATTATTTTGGTGTTTTTGATGCAAAAGAAATAAAGTCGACTCTCGTTAATTCGAAATCGGTTGAATCACAATTTCCCTTAAATCGAAATGATACAAATGGTCCCGTCAGATCGCTATGTATTTCTATGTAAATTTGTTAGTTAATTCGATATGCCGAATTTGAAGCGAATTTTCAGTCCAAATTACGAAATATTACGAAAATTCCCATGTTTAAATCGAAGTGCACTTTCAGTCAAAATTACGAAAATTCCAATGTTTAAATCGAATAAAAAAGACACAAAAATATTTTATCTTAAACTTGAACAATACCTGAAATAATTGTCCATCTGTTATTTGAAAAGTGTTAATAGTAACAGAGTGGCGGCTTACTCGGAAGATTCATTTCCGACTAAAACTACAATTTTTTGTACTCTACATACCGGTCATTAGGAAAGTGTCAGTCAGTAAAAGGAGACATTTCATTGGTGTAAACTTAAAAAAGTGGGCAGTCTTCTACTTCCACAGTCAGTGATTAACAGAAAACCCCAAAGCCATTTGATCTATCAAGGCAAATTGTATACACCATTCAGCTCATTGTGTAAGGTTTTAATAACAGGCGTGTGACGTGACAAGCTGTGGTTTTAAAAATCGCGAAGTTTTTGATGGTCACTAATCGGATTAACTCATAGGTGAAAGCATTTGCTTGGTATGATTAAAGTGTCGTAACCAGCTTATGTCCATTCAGAATTAGTTTCCCCGGGTATTTTACTACGTATTCAATTAAGCAATGTACACCCACCCACCCACCTTCAAGATAACGAAAATGAACACGTCTTGATTATCTACACAGGTAACAGATTATTGGTACCAAATTTCATCTAAATCCATCAAGCCGTTCCCGAGATATTCTATAGCATATGGTCCTGACAGAATAATAATAATAAAAAAAATAATAAGAAGAAGAAGAAGAAGAAGAAACAGAACGAAAACAATACGATTCCCCACCTTCGGTGGTGGGGAATCATAATAATAAGAAACGGTGCAAAAACAATAAGTCGCCAAACTTTGTTTGGGCGCCTTAATAATAATAAGAAACGGTGCAAAAACAATAAGTCGCCAAACTTTGTTTGGGCGCCTTAATAAGAAACGGTGCAAAAACAATAAGTCGCCAAACTTTGTTTGGGCGCCTTAATAAGAAGAAACGGTGCAAAAACAATAAGTCGCCAAACTTTGTTTGGGCGCCTTAATAATCATTATTGAGAAATTCGTTTATCCCTATAAATCTATAATGTGACGAAAGGTCAAAGCTAATGTCATAAAAACAATTACGGAGAATAAATTACCAACCCCCTTCAAAACATTAGGTTTCATACTCTCCGTGCGTATTTGTCGCATTTCAAAAACATAATATCAATACCATTCATTCGTTCATTCCATGGACAAGTGGGAAGTGCTTAGCTTCAAAACTACCTAAAATATTCCGTGTACAAGATGTAAAGCGATAACCTTCAAAATTCTTTATGAAAATGCATGGTTATCCTACCATTTGAAATAGTCCGTGTATATTGAATTTGAAGCGCTTACCTTTGTTGCGTTATTGGTATATATGTTATTACAGCCTGCATGACAAGGTGAGAAATAACTTTGTCCTTCACTGTCACAAACTGGTTCAAAGCCTCTAGTAGAACAACCACAATCCTCATTACAGGGTGAAACAAGTCCCCGTGAACTGAAAAATACACCCATGCAAAATAATTACTTATCATCGATGAAAAAGGTAATATTCAAAATTTCTGAATCAAACACAAACATACAGTTCATGTTCAAATCACAATCCCAAAATGAGTTGAAGCTTGGCTAAAATGATAGCTACTGGCCGAAAAGCTGTTGAGAAATAGATACCAAATGCCGAAAAAATGTCGAGATGTAGGCGACTAGGGACCGAAATTGGCTACAAATGCGATAGCTTAGTGTTAAGATTTCGACAGGTCCGCACTGCGTTGCTAAAGATGTTTTCAAACGTTTAGAACATTCAGATTTAAGTGAAAAAGAGAGCCACAGGCAGCTGTTTCTTTCCGTATTCAAAACTTGTTTAAAGCGACCGTCTAGTGCTGTAAAATTAACTCTGGTATAATATGTAATTAAACCACTGGGTCGGTATCTCTGTTGGTGGATGTTTCCCCCAGGATATCGCAAACTCAGTCGTCAATACTTTTGTATTGTCAGAAATATACCATTGTCTAAATTTGTTGCTAGTTACAAAAATTAAATCCTCAAAAACTAAGGTACACCTCCTCAAGCCTAAGGATTTGGTTGAATATATTTTAGTCCTTTGGATAAAGTTGGCCATTGGGATATTTTTGAAAAAAAAATTGGTTTAACAATTTTTGTCCAGGCAATACTGATGAAAACGACCGTCTAGTGCCGTTATATTAGTACTGGTATAATATGTAATCATATAAATAACAAACAGAGATTTACTGTGCATTGATGCTTACCTTTCTGACAAATAATCAGACGATATTCCAGCCATGTTGCCGTCTGGACAAAATGCCAAGAAAGATGGCCCAAGTAGCATACATATTAGAGCACACGCACTACATAAGCGTATAATTCCACGACATTTTAACTTTAGTTTCTTAACGATGTATCCCCCAAACAGCATCCCTCCTCCAGATCCGGGAATTGATACAAAACCTAGAACATGAATAAAATATGACTATTGATTTTTATCACAGCATATTAGTTCCAATATATTTTGGAGTTTTTAATCGTTATAATTTACTTGAAAAAACACGAATATAACGAACACGCTTAAAACGAATACATGGATAGAAGGAAATCAATTGTTTGCCCAAACTCTTCCCTATATAATTCTTCATATAACAATATAACGAAGTCGCTTTATAACGAAGTTAAAAATAGAGTCCCTGGGGCTTCGTTCAGTTATAAACGTGTTTTTACTGTAAAGATTTTGTTTTACTTAGCATAGTAAGTATAACTTAAAGGCATATGCTATGAAATAGAACCACCATTCAAAACAAGCTAATTTTTTCACTGTTTGTTCTATATGAACATGCAAACAAAAATATGCAAAAATAATGGTATGTCACCGCATGTAATTTTTCAACAACTCTTCTTCAATATATGCAGTATTTCAAGGATTTTGCATTTTTACCCAAAAATCGGTATAATTTGAAAAATCAACTTCAAACAAACCCAAGAAATTCATTAAAATGTTATAAACAGCAAAAATACATCATACCCATATTTAACATGTTAAAAAATGTCAAAGTTGGCAGTTCAATACACATTTATTAAAATAAATGGTAAAAAAATACATTGGAGAAAGTGCTCATTTTACCGCCTTTTTCACAAACATTCCTTACATTTTCAGGTACAATAAAAAAATCTACCATTCGAAATCTTATCAAAATCTGCCAAAAGTTTAACCAAACTATATACATGTACTTCACAAAAACAAAGAAAGGTCACCAGGGTATTTTCGGATTTAAAAATAAAAAATTACCCCTACCCCCATGATTTTTTAAATTTTCCATTGAAAAAATTGAAAAAAAGATCCCCAAAAGATTTTCTTTTTTCAGCAATTCAAATATTAGCGTCAGATTCTTGAAAATACACAAAACAAAGTATATTTTTACATATTATTTACAATATTAATCGATGTTTTATAATCTGGATATTAAAAATAGATTCCTAATTATCGTAAAAATAGCTGCGAATCTAAAGGAATTCAAAAACTCCAATGAAAAGAAAAAAATATAACAGTTTTGTTCAACCATGTCAACATTCTAATATCTCTTGGAACTTACATGAATTTCCATTACTTTGTGGTATAGACAAAGAGAGAAAACTCTATACCATGGTAAGTTTGCATTTTGTGCATCTGTGCTTGTAATACTCGGATTATAGGCTCGTAAGGCGTTTTCGATCACCAGGTGTTTCCGATCACTTATGTAAATTCCGAATGGTGAGCATGAGCAGTCGAATTTTTTAGGCGGTATTGTCTATTTATAACGACGGAAGCACGTTTTTTCTACTAGTGTAAACAAATAGTCAAAAGTAATTTCTAGGAAGGTAAAATAACTCGCATTCTGTCCATGTTGATAAAAACCGCCATTTTTTGTTATTCCCGTTTTTCTTGTATCACAATATGTCCAATTTATTTTGATCTAATCATTTTCATACAATCCAGTGTCGTCTGTTTACTCTCTGATATCAGTTCATGTGACGTCACCAGTTATAGTCTGTTTCAAGAAAACCGAGGCTTTAAAGTGGCACCACGTGTTATAGCATAATTGTTATATATCGGGAGCAAGATTATACAACACTTGATTCTTTAAATGCAATTCAACACCATAAAGTGATAACCGCTACCTGCTCCATGCTTCACAACACATTCTCAACAGATTTTTACAGTTAAAGCTATTGATGTTGCATCAGTATATATATTTTTATAATATATATAGACATATGTCAATATAAGGTTTCTAATTGTTATGAAATCGATGGATGACACACAAATGGGTGAATGGTTGCTTGAATATTACTTAACTTGGGATTTACATGAGGTAAGATATAATGTTCATGTTTCATGTTAACACTAGCCCCTTTTGAGCCTCAAACACTTTTACTTTCTTGTGTAATACGTCACTACATCACGTGATCGAATTCACCTTTCCGCCATTTTGTTTACATAGAAATGGGGACCGGTAGGGATTTAGATAAAACATGCTGTGTAATGCTTTGATTGAGCTTTTGTCAGTATAAAAGCATCCATATTAATTAGTATTAACTACGCTTATGTACATTTGATTCAGTATCATTTAGAAAGCTAAAAAATTATTCCAAAATCCACTAAGTGATCGAAATCCCCTAAGTCCTCCATATATCTTCTCGCCTTTTCTTCTTCGATACTTTAATAAACCGCTCTCTCTTCTAAGAGGCATTTTGATCACTAATTTTACGATTTATACGATTTATATTGCCGAATACTGGTTAAAAAAAGCCGGATGTTTACAGTTGCTACGGTCGATCTTCGTATACTGCTAGTATATCCCTTCATTTCAAATATCGCACCACTTACACATTCAATAACGTAAACAGAGTAGTCTCCCCTGGATGCGCGGATTCGGTGCGCAATAAAAAAAACCCGAAAATGTCTTTAAGGTGCATTGTTAAATGTATTATCGATTTGAAGTCGTATCTTTAAAGAAGACTTAAAAAAAGTGAATAAATAAACCGTGGTTAAAATTTGATGTCCACATCCATTACTTTTGTATTAGAGTATTCTTAAAAACGCAAAGAGTTTATTAACCAATATTTCTTCATATGCTTGTAACTCGAACGTTTTCTTTATTTTATTTTATTTTTTTTTCTTTATTTTTAACATATTGTGTTTGTGAGATTGTTAGTAATAGAACGATTTGCAAATAAAGTTCAGAATATAAGAAAGTAATAAACGAAGTGATTTTCCCTTAAGCCTGTCTCACACAGAACATGGTTGGGCACACGGTTCCAATACGGTATACTCGGTTATACACGGGTTGACTGGTACGAGTATTGAGCTCCAACCGTGCCTGGGGATGAGTTGGTACGATTTAGACTCGAATGTAGCACGAGTATGGCGATCGTATGAAACCGTATTGGTCGTATAAAACCGTGTGTACACTCGTGTGAATCGTACGGTGATCGTGTGACATTCGAGTTGAGTGGACTTCATGTGCGGTTGTATATACGGTCTCGTACGGTCTAATACGATCATACACGGATATGGCACCCGTGCCAGTTTTTTTTAAAGTTTTAAAAATCATACACGGCTTTCACGGATACACTCGAATGGCCCGAGTGTAAGTCGGATAAGGCCACGGTTGGTTCGGTTGTATGTACGGTTTACACGGGTGGCCAACCGTATAAGCCGTTTCACGGTTCTGTATGAGACAGGCTTTATTAGTAAACGATCGCGCGATACCAGTTTTTAAATCCAATGGGGTTTCAGTGAAAAATTTTAAAGATCTTTGTCACAATCACATTGATACAAACAATACACACTAAATAATATGGCATGGTCTTTTTAATTTTATCAAACGAACGAGAAAAAAACAAGACAAGACAACGCAGATAAAATTAACATATATTTCCAGCCAACAGAAAACTCATAGCTAGACTGTAAATCTGGAAATTTTCGCGGCAGTTAATTTTCGCGAGATTCGCTATTTGAAAAAAAAATCCCGTATTTTTATTTTCGCCTCGCCTGGTTGTCAGTGCAAGTGAACTATATCAAAATAAATTAATTGCAAAGTCTTGTAAAGTTACTCTCTGAAAATTACGCAAGAATCAAATAAAGTGCGAACATTTTTCGATTATCAGTATTTTGAAATACGTCGGTATGAACATGTATACGTATACCCATTATTGCCCCCGCTCTGATCAGATCTACGTTGTGGAACTGCTGGATGAGTTTGGATCCAAACGTGGCCAGACCACCAACAATCAGGAACTCGGTGGTACCACCCAGACACAGGAATATAAATGTTGGATTCTTCAACTGCAATTAAAAGTAGACCGACTTTCAACAGGTATTATAAATTTCACATTAACATTATAAATTCCACATCAATATAGCGCCACAATAATAGACATTGCTTTATTATTTGTATAGTTCGATATGTCCAATATTCGTGGTTATAAGAAAGAATAACATTTTCTGGGTAGGTAGATTCGTGGTTTATAATTTTTCTGATTAAGGTAGGTTTGTATTATATGAAATACTTCGTTGATATGAAAAATTGGTAGGTCACGGTTACTGCGAAAAAAAACATAATTGGCAAACCACGAAAATTAATGACGTCACAATACGAATGAGCATTCGGCATCAGCTAAATCAACTTGATACTGCACCGTTAATAGTGGTGAAGGAAGTTGTCACTCTGATGAAAAAATATCGACAGCAGATACGATAATGATAGAAAATATGAAGTGTTCATGGAAAACCCGCCAATTGAAAAGTGTTTAATGTAAAATGGGTTTTTGGCATTTTGGCATGACAATTTTTAGGCAAATCGAAGCCACCCTTTACTTAAGTTTGTTTCGGGTGATATAACTTACTAAAAGTAATAACATTTTAGGTAAATCCACCCAGCCTTTACCGAAGTTAGCCTGGGCTACAATCTCTTCTGTTCCGTCATCATGAGCCTCTGACTTTCTAGACCTTAAAAGTTCATCATGCCCTGCAAATATCATATACATGTACATATGGCATATTTAAGGGAAGAAACAATGAACGCATGAGCAATTGACCATAAAGCATGAGCAATTGACTATAGAGCATGAGCAATTGACTATAGAGCATGAGCAATTGACTATAGAGCATGAGCAGTTGAATATAAAGCATAAGCAATTGACTATATAGCATGAGCAATTGAATATAAAGCATGAGCAATTGACTATAGAGCATGATCAATTGACTATAGAGCATGATCAATTGACTATAAAGCATGAGCAATTGACTATATAGCATGAGCAATTGAATATAAAGCATGAGCAATTGACTATAGAGCATGATCAATTGACTATAGAGCATGATCAATTGACTATAAAGCATGAGCAATTGACTATATAGCATGAGCAATTGAATATAAAGCATGAGCAATTGACTATATAGCATGAGCAATTGACTATATAGCATGAGCAATTGACTATATAGCATGAGCAATTGAATATAAAGCGTGAGCAATTGAATATAAAGCATGAGCAATTGACTATATAGCATGAGCAATGGTATAAACCATGAGCAATTGACCATAAACATATGTAGGAATAAGCTTCTACCCATCCTTACTTCACTGATAGAAATACCTGCTTCTTACTTTTCAAAGTTTTTTCTTTGCTTTTGGGATTGTCAAATGGACCGATATTTTCGAGTTTGATTTGTACTTAACAAGAGCCAAAAGCAGCTACAACATAATCAAAAATGGAGAGAAAAATGGCACACGTGAAACAAAACTTAGGACATACTAGAATTATTATAATACTCTCTAATTTGAACAGCCATTAAATAATGGTATAAATGGTATCTCGTAGTTTAAATACTTTCGATTAACAATCCCACTTCATTTAGAAACAACATTTGAAATACATGTATGTGAAAATAAACATTTCATAAACAAAACACTATCCTCACGACGTTTTAAGATAACAAACAGTTTAAAATATTCAAATTTCATAGAATATATTTGATGGCTGACAATCCCTTATAATGTATGTTCAATATGGTATTCCTGTTGATCATTGTATGCCAAAACTCCGAGGTTAGTCTCAATAAAGTATAAAATAAAACATAACAACTTGAAATAAACATACAAAATATAATAAATAAAAACTGTTTACCTGGTAACTTCTTTGGGTATCCACTGATTGGAATAGCTGAAATCAACAAGCCGACTAAGGCTATAAGAATTCCTATCCACCAAGCGCCAACCCACTGCGGATCCATAGGTGTCAGTGGAACGCTTTATAAGAAAATAAATGTCAAATGTACAAAAAAATTTCGTTAAAATGTCTCCATAAAGTTCCTAATGCTTTCAATAATTTTACAACCTCGCTTATTGCAACCTATCTTGAAGTCTCAAAATCTGTTTCCTCCGTTTTCTATTTATATATTAAGCCCCCATTGATTAATGGTTAAATTTCTTTATAACGCCAAATTTGACCGAGCAGATGGTGGCGGTAAATTGAGGTTTTACTAAATACATTTCATCATTGAACATCCCGTTTGTCATTGCAACAGTTTGGTTTCTTTTATATAGAAAAACAAAACAACATTCTTCATTTTTCTTATCAAGAACTAAACTTTAGAAATTTCCACGTAAGTTTGGTCGAGCTCACTTACTCTAAATCAATTCAATTTAATGGGGGTAAATTTTATTTTATTTGTAAATCTCAGTTTTGCAAATGTTGTGTTTTTAAGAATACCATAATGAACAGAAGAGTTCGAATTAGAAACAGGGACTATTTGTGAAGTGCATCATTATGTTTCATACGCCATTATGGAACTATTTACAGTTCATCGAAAAATAATACAAATCAGAGAAAAGAGGTTCACATAATGATTATAAGATTGCAAGTTATACATACCTACTGGTATCAATTTTATCAGCATCAACAAAAACACCTAGAGTCTGACCACCAACGATAAACCCGATAGATACACCAATAGCCGCCATACAAAATGTCAAACCTTCAAAAAGGACATACATCTAATTAAATACTGTAACTGTATTGAATTTTACCAGAAATTATAGTTTTAGTAAATTCATGTAGACTGAAAAAACCGATAATCTCATGACCATGGTCGGCGCCTTTCATTTCTGCAATTGCGCGCGCAAAAAAAAGATTTCATTTCCACAAGAAAAAAGTTATTTTTCCGCATTTTTACTATTTTTTCTATTTCATTTAATTTTAATTATTGTTCCTCGGCCTTTCTTTCGTCAGTAACATGGGAATGATTGCAGTTGGTTTTTTATAACCAATGTTTCTGCAGAATCCAATGTAACACTTGCTTCACAAGATTTAATAGAGCTTCATCTGTAGACAACATCACCTTTTTCAGTACACGAAACGTCAAATATCAAACACGATATCCCCCTGTTAGTTTCCGAATGTATAACGTATGATGAGAATGCTGACAGTGAACTAAGTAGTGAGCATAATAATTGCGGGAATTAAGAAAAAAAGGAAATGCAATGCGCCCACGATGGTTGTATTTAATTTGAAGGTGATTTTTAATTAGCGCTAAGTACTCAATTATCGCGGATACGTCCTTATAGCTGTAAAAATGAATCAATATCAGGGTACTGTGGGTTGAGCAGCTAAACATCTGGTGTTTCTCAAACATTGAGAGTTTCCTTGCTAATGTTATGTGTTGTTGCATGCAGTTTTATGATAAGATTAAAAACAAAAGCCTAGCAGCACCAACTGCAACATGCGAACGTCATCAAACACATGTTTGTATTTAACAAACATACCGGTCCATGGTTATATCACAATCCCAAAGCACAGTAAAAACTTTGAAAGAAACAGTCAAATTCAGTTAAACATGTGAACTCCGCCAGGTAAGTGAGGCCGGATGCTTCGGAAAGATAAGCACTTCCTGTATAGCTAGCTACACCAGTCACGTTTGAAATCAAAATTGAGAAAAGGAAAGGATCATGGAGTTATATAGGGTGTCAAATATATCAAGGATAATTTTTGATAAACAAATTACTTTTTAATTTACTAGTGTAAATTATGAATTCTGACAAATTCAACTTAAGATATCTCGATATTTAGAAACATTATATAAAATTCAATTGTCACAGATTAAAGTTGCATACAAGCAAAAACATACTTATATGGAATGAAGTCACCTTGGCTTTACAGTTTTCATCTATGTATGTGAGACCGATAGTAAACATGGGTACGGCACCAAAACCTAACAGTATCTGTCCAATCACAAACATGGCGTAGTACCCGTTATTGGAATCGGTAACTGTTTGTTCCGTATCAGAGTCGCATACTATGGTATTGTTGGTGGAAAATACTGAACATAAATTCTCACGAACATCAGTCATATTTTGTCTCTGACCTGAAAATGAAAATTATCAAGAGATTAGGAAACGTTATTTCAAAAATATAAACAAAAGAGAAAATTGGTGACCGAATGGTCTAAAACGCGTGCTTATGGATCACAGCCCCTCTTACCCTCTAGGTTCAAATCCCACTCGAAAAGATCCTAGTGTCAGAAGATTATGAAAGGTAGGTGGTTTTCTCCGAACACTCCGGTTTCCTCGACCATCTATACCAAGGTACACACCACTTCGATATCAGTGGAAGAATATTTACTGAGGCGAACAACTCCATTACTCCACTCCATTCTGAGGGAAATCGGAGAAAAAATATATGCCCTTTTGAATTATCCTTGCTTATGCATACTGAGTACAACAATTTACAATGCACATAGAAACATTGATAGCCAGACTGAGAAAACAAATCCCTCACCTGATAGCACGTAACTGTACTTGTCACCAATAAACTGTGGTAAAGCAAATAGTAGGCAACCAAAACACATGATAAATATCCCAATAGCCATTAACCTCGGTTTGTGTCGTCGCTCTCCAAAATATCCAACAAATAGTAGAACTACCAAGGCTCCGATGTCATTTCCGCTGGCTATAAAACCGGATCGGGAACTCGACAATCCATAACGTTTTTCTAACGCCGGAAGTATGATGTTGATTATACCATTGACTATAAAGCCCTCAAAGAAATTGAAGATGCATTGCCAAAATACATGCCAGCGGATGGAATTCATAAACTGCAAACATCTAAAATATAAAGAAAAAAATATTTTATCAATAGATTCTGTTGCTCTGTTCATTCCTTTAGGTACAGCAGTGGCGGATCCTAGAAGTTTTGAAAGGGGGTTCCATTTTCCCGTTTACTATGAGAGGAGCCCCAGGTTCCATTTTCCCGGTTACTACGAGAGGAGTCTGGGGCATGTTCCTCTAGAACTTTTTTTTAAAATGTAGCATAAAATGCTGAAATTTATTGCAATCTGAACTAGTGACACAAATATATAATATCATGGACAAAAATAAAGGATCCCCTGGGTCTGCTGTATAGTGCAGACCTGCCACAAGTTAAACATTGAGCTAACGAAAAGAAGCCGAATCTCAGCTGTCGAGTGGCCTAGACTTGGATAGCTAGTGGACAAAAGAGATTATGAATAAGTATATCCTAACCATATATAATCCAAAGACTACATTTTTGCGGACTACTTTTGTTTGGCTTTTGCAAGCTGTCCCCGGACTAATATACAGAAGCTGCAGAAAACCTGTCTAGATTAAGGTAACCGTTTTTAACAGAAACTACAGAAATATTAATTTAGGTTGATTTTAACCAATTGGTTAAACTTACGGAGCTTGGAACAACCAGGCCCTGATGAGAGAACTAGTATTAATCAAAGAAAACTCCATTATTTAACAAAAATAATTACTTTGGTTTGAAACAGCTGCATCCATACAATTCATCTTCGTATTTATTTTCCAAGACAGTTCCATGACTGTGATGTCCATTGTCGTCTGCTCTCTCCGAAAGTGGTCTTGACATCTTTATAGGAAACGAATAAACAAATAAATAAATAAATAAAACCAAATTGAGTCTTACTAGCTGAAGAACCCTCTCTAAACATTGTCCGGAGGACAAAAGTGAAACATTCTGCTATTTCACCTATAGTTTATAGTTGGTGACGTCCCGATATTAGTGAAATATTTTTGACTTGGACATAAAACCACAGTCAATCAATCAATCGGCTGTTATGCAAAATAATACTAGTACCTTACCTATCATGAAACCCAATGTCTAGTTTAAGCTTTACGTTTAGCCAAGAAAGAAATACTAAATGAAATTGTGTTTCGGAGTAATTTTTGTCGCTTAAAAAATTGACTTTTCCTGACAATTATTTTCGGCTTTTTTTCCTTATCATGTACTGGCCGTGATATTACAGACATCTTATCTTTTAAGGTTTTATCTCCTAAAATGTTTGAAGAAGTCATGTGTTCTTTATCAAGTGTTATACATGTAGATCTACCTGTATGGTATATTTTAATCTTTATATTCATAATTTTATCTCCAAATATGGTTCACCTAAATATTACTTTTCAAATTGTCTCTGAATATCCATTTAGATTTTATATTAAACACGTTGCGGATGTCGCTACCTAGACAGGAAGTACTAACCTTTCACCAGGCCTCACTTCCTCGGTGTTTCTCACATGTTTAACTTAATTTCCCAGTTTCTGAAGTTTTACATTGCAAACAATGGTAAATCAAGGCAATTCTAACAGACATACACCACAAATATGTTGTTGTCCCAGCTGATAAGGCTTCCAACAACATTATTCTCGTTTGTAAGAGATTCTACCTTGAATGTCTTATTAAGGAGCTTGGTTTAGATAGTATATCAAATAACCCTGCATATACTAGAACTAATTTTACCAAAGATGAAGTTCTTTCCAACCATAGGGGAGTTCTCGAGTCTTTCGGTATCAATCTTGATCTTCCTTACTTGTATTGGATTCCTAAACTCCATAAAAATCCATACAAGGAAAGATATATTGTAGTCTCATCTAAATGTACTACTAAATCATTATCGGTAACTCTAACACAAATTTTGACAGTCGTCAAAGATGGTCTTCAGTCTTATTCACAAAAACTATATTCTACATCTGGAATCAACAAAATGTGGATTCTCAAAAATTCTAAAGAATTACTTGAACATCTTGCCTCTAATACTTTATCTCATGTAAAACGTATAAAAACATTTGATTTTTCTACACTATACACCACTATCCCTCATTCTAAATTGAAAGAACGTCTTAAAGAAATTATTCACTTGTCTTTCTTTTACAAAAACGGTAAGCCAAGATACAAATATATAGTGCTGAACAGGGATTCTGGTTATTTTGTCAAGCATCATACGGATTCCAAACAAAAATATACTGAAGATACCATCAACAAAATGTTGGAGTTTTTTGATAGATAACATATTTGTTGTGTTTGGTAATATAGTTTTTCAGGAAACAATCGGTATACCAATGGGTACAAACTGTGCACCATTGCTTGCTGATTTGTTTCTTTATTCTTATGAAGCAGAATTTATGCAGAACCTTGTTAAATCTGGAGAGAAGACTGTCGCCAAATCATTCAACTCAACATACAGATATATAGATGAAGTTATGTCTCTTAACAATCCTAAATTTGAAGACTATGTAAATGTCATCTATCCCAGTGAGCTTGAAATAAAAGACACGACTGATTCCTCAAGTCCTGCTTCATATTTAGACTTATACCTGAATTATGACGCACACGAAAGGCTGGAATATGCGTATGATGCTTGACAAAATAACCAGAATCCCTGTTCAGCACTATATATTTGTATATGAAACTGGCAGATTTTCTCCTTGTCATTTTCACCGTTAACAGTCAGTTGTGGTATATGTGCAATGTCGATCACGTGTATTTTCCTTGCACCGAGCGACATTGCACATATACCACAACTGACTGTTAACGGTGAAAATGACAAGGAGAAAATCTGCCAGTTTCATAGAACCATCATGTATTTTATACTCACTGAATTGTCCATTTCATAAAACAATGTCTTATGTGCTATACACGTGCTCTTCCTTCTTTGTTTATCTCATTGTTATATACATATTTTTAAAATGGTTAAATATCACCTTTGACTTTAAGTTAATCAGATATAACCTGAGACTACTTAACTAGACTAAAGATAAAAATATGACCCTTCTTTAGATAACTGATGACATATTTAATTACATGTAACCCTTATTTGGCAAGTGGCCGACCCAGAAGGGAGGGAGTACTGGGGGCTGGAAAACCTTTATTTCTGTCCAAGATATTAAGCATGTATTGTCACTGGTTTAGATTGCAGAATTTTATGCTACTTTTCAAAAATGTCCAGGGAGCAGACCCTTTTAGGTTGTTCGTCCGCATCAACGAAATATGGAACATCACTTACTCAAATCCATGGCTCCGCCAATGACTTCCTTTTGTATTCCCCACTAAATTCTTTGTTAAATTTTAGAATAATTATTTTGCACGTAAATATTTAAAAACAAATACTTTATTTTCGCGATATTCGCGACTCGGTAACAATTCGCGAAAATTAAGTGTCGTGAAATTAAAGTGATTTTTGATAAAGTTAAATCGAAGTTTTCTATGCATTTTACCAAAGAAACTGGACGCTAATACGGGTAATATATTATTTACATATCCTTTTATTTCATTCTATTTGTACTTACTTTATTGTTAGATAAATCCACATATCAATAAAATGTGTAAAACTACTATTTCTTAAAACTGATTAAAAGTGAAAACTATTAAGATCGGAGTTATAGCAGTCTCAAAATTCCAGATTTTCTCCAGCCTGTTAACCACACCTCTGGTTTACATTTCAATTTATCATAGCTTGTTAACATCCAACGTGCATGTAGCGGTTTGATTCTTTTGGTGACATCTTGTATGAGTTTGAATATAAGCCGACCGTGACATAATATATAGCAAATAATTTAATGAGGGGTTACCTTTGGGGAAATCGCGAAAATTTCATGTCGCGAAATAGGTTTTGTTATGGATTCGCGAAAAAAAGTGCCGCGAAATTAAAGTGATTTACAGTAGCTTGGTTCCCTCATTGACCCATAAAATGCAAATTGTTCTGTTGATGTAAGAAAAAAAATCATAATTATATGATTATGTATTACCCATTCAACAACTCAATACACCACATATAAAAGATTATGAAATTAATCAAAGTACTGAAGAGTTCTAAGCTAAAAAAAAACGTCCTGTGGCCTACTTCAAGCTAATGCTTCACATTTCAGAAGAAGATGTCGTCTTTCTGAACTTTTGTTATTCCTGTTCTAGCCATCTAGCGTTCTTGAAATTTTCACCAATTAATCAGCAGCAATTCGACAAATGTATCTGAGGTAGAGAGCCCTATATTTGAAAACTCATTTTACGCCCCGCGAGCTATTACTACCATATAACTACAGCATTTCCTCGCCATTTTGCATTTTAGAAGGGGCACGTCCTTAATTATTTATGTTGTCCTTCTTTGAAACGAGACTAGGGGGTCTAAAGCGCGTGTTTACGGATCACAGCGCCTCTTTTCTATAAGTGAAAGAATGATGACTAAAACACAAAACACCATACACTACGAACATTATCATTAGCGATTTTATCTCGTGGTCATATGACATATTGCTTTAAATCACTTATATAGTTACTGAGAAATTAGCTTTTGAAACTTTAACCAGACCACGTTGACACTGAATGACGTCTCGGCCTATTCATGGCAGATAATAGAATAATACTGCCTTCGGCTTTTTTGTGCGAACTCGGGCACCGAACTTGAGCCTCACCAGCTCCGTCTAAGGAAGCGTAAAAATGCCATGCAAAGTCAAGAATCTTGAAAAATCGTGCTTGCATCTATGCCATCAAAAAGGCTATTAAATAATCATAATGAGTGGAGTGGAGTGGAGTAATAATGAATCAGGCACCCGACCTCGCTTCCCTGGTGAAAGGCATTGTGTTTTATTTCCCCGTTTCAACGTCTTTATGCTCATAGCGATTTGAACAGGGACCGTATGTTTGTTTTTGAGTCCAAAACCCGAGATTCTTTCAATTATATTATAATAATAGTGGGTTTCACATTTAAAAGTGTTTCGTAACAATGTATTATTGGTTCTTTTGGTAGTTACTTTTATTCGACTGAAGGTGTTTGTTTGCAATAAGTACAACAACATGATTTTGTTACATAAGTCAATTGTGAAATAACACATACATAAATCTATCGATTCATACAATCCAATATATATATATATATATATATATATATATATATATATATATATATATATATATATATATATATATATATATATATATAAATCTCGTTATAATACTCCTATTACAACTTTGCCAACTTACTTATCGCCACAACATTTTTTAAAGTGACAAAATCTGTTTTTCTTGTTTTTCGTTATAAATATCCATCCAATTTATTGCCAAAAGCCCTTTGCAACCTAAAATTTTCTGAATCCATTACATGCTATTTAACACTTGTTAACATACAGTACAGACTTGTCGCAAAGGATTTTAACACTTAGCTAACGAAGAAGATACCTAATCGAGAGCTCATCTCGACAGTTTTTCAGTAGATATTTATCTCTCAGCCGACTTTTGACTTCATTTCGTTACCTCAATGTTAAACTTTCGACAGATCAGACTTAATTTATTGCGAAAATATTCTCTAGCATTACTGCATATAGTTCTATTTAATTTTTGTGACAATTATAATTTCGTTAAATATCTTTCATTCTTCTCAAACTGTTCTAGATTTTCAATAGTTGACACTGTAACTGTATGGTTTGTATTTAATTTGTCATCCGGGTCCTTTGGAGCTTTATAGACCCTTGATGCAATAAAATAAAACATAGATCCTAATAATTTCATACACATCCACCAACAAATTAAATAAAGCGCCAGATCATGTTTTCTGTAAATCCAACAAGAACCGGTTACACCACAGTCTGTCTCCTGCCATACGTCACACGCCTTGTCTATAATGGCACCTACGATAATAGGTCCCGGAAATGTACCTAGAAATTACAAAGAGAAATAAATACATTAAGTCCATAAAGAACATGTTTCACCACAACCAGTCTCCTTACATATGCCACATTACTCCATAAAACGAGGGCCTCTGTGGCCCAATGGTCTAAAGCGTCGGCTAACTATCACGGTGCTTTCGCCGCCTAGGTATGAATTCCACTAGTAACTAATCATAAAGTGAAAAAGTTTGTTATTTAGCTTGCTGAAGGTCATTTGTTACGTTTTCTCCGGGTACTCCAATTTCCTCAATCATTTAAGAACTGACAGTGTCGAAATAAGTAAAAGAATCTTGACTAGGACAAATAACACTATTACCAAGATTACAGTATTTCAAGCGTCTATAATGGCACCTAGGTTTAATTGTCGCGAACGCGTTCTGACTTCAGTTTCAAGTTCCGATGAATTAATAATTAAGATATTACTGAAAATACGCACTTGATAACAGCTAACTTACCTAAAGTTCTAAGAACGATAAGTTGTACGGCAATGGCAAAAGAACGCTGTTTGTGTGGCACACACCTAAAAGATAAATTATCAAACTTTTATCAGAAATTTTGTAAAATAATGATCTAAGAAATGATAATAAAGACATACAAAACTATTTAGAATACCGTGTATCTGTGCCTAAGATTTTAACTTATCTTTTGTGATCCCTAATTCTTAAGCAAACGGATTAAATAATACCCCTTGCTTGTTCTACAACAACAATTGCTTGCGTTTCACGTATACATGTGACCTGTCGACCAATGTGCAGACTGTGCTTTGAGGTAGTAAAGGATGATAATATTGAAATGTAATTCGTCCCATGCCTGGCTAGAGGCTGAAGTGGAGCAGTCAGGTGCCTAGGAAAGCAATTGACAAATGGTAACCGTGGCATAAAAAGAGCAAACAACGGGGTTTCCGGAGGGGTCATTGATGGAGTGTGCCTCTTAAAGTAAGTTGGTACTAATTCCATAACTTTCATTAAAGTAATTGAATGCAATAAATCATTGCTGATGAGACGTCAAACACAATACAACAAACAAAACCTGACACAAACTCCACCAGTATATTGGTAAAAGTTAACTTTAGGAACATCACCAGTACTATTCGTGTATGTGCACTTTTTAGTATCAGCACTGGCAACGGATGTTTGGTACCGTTTTCGCTTTCAAATTGGTCAATGGTTAAAATCATTTAAATAAGGATATTTATCTAATGATATTGGTCAAATACCCGTTGATAAACAGAAAAAACAAATGGCAAGGATTTGTAAATATTATAGAGTTATAAATGTTTCACGTCGGAAACTGTTAAAAAATGACACATTTCACACAGACTCTCAAAATTTACGTGCAATTTCCGCTTTCGATTGAAAGTTGTAAATTTTTCAGGAATGCAACGGTCTAAATTTATATTCTATTTTACACCGGAGTCAGGTATTCAACAGTATATATTGTCTTCACAAACCTCTTCTATGTAAAACCGTCAATATTCTCAATCAGAGATACTCATCCGAATTCTGAAGCGATGACAACTTGAAAGCGGAAACGGTACCAAACATCCATTGCCGTCGCGGATACAATACAGTGCTGTGGCCCGTCTGAAGCAAGGAAGCAGTAATTGATGTTCTATTGGTAAGGGTTTGTCAATCCTAATAGTAATAGACTTTCTGGAAGGGTCGTGGGTAGTTGTTTCTTGTTGACAGTGGCCCATATGCACTTATCACCAGCAAAACTCATTTTAGGCATAATTATAGTACATTAAATGAGAGAAGGGGGATTGGTGTGTGCTCTTACCTGAAGCAAGCTGTGGCTGTCGGTGACATATTGGTAAAGGTAAAGAACATCATCAGTCCTAATAGTACACAGAAGGGGTAGAGCAGCACACATCTGTCGTTACAGCTACCAGAAGTAACCTCCACTGGTACCGGGGTGTCTATAGTACTGTATGTAGTGTTAACACAACTACAGTCATAGAACATCTGTAAACAAACACAAAAAACGCCATATAGTAATAGTGTAAATTACATTTTAGCTAGAGTTGCAAAAATGTATTGAATTTCTAATAATATGTTTTAAAATAAAAAGAAACATATATTCTAATCTTCCAAGGCCAATAAATGTGATAATCAATCGCTCCGTATTTGTAACATGAAAACAAACGCAGATAAAACATTAAAATATCATATAGACAATACCAACAGCCATCAGGAACACGAACGTCTGGTAAAAACAACGAACTGCGAACATACAGCAAAACTAACTACATGTGTATCTTAGTTAACTCACTTCTTCAGGGAATGTCCATAATTCTGTGGTAATGTTGGCCTCCATGGATATTTACAAAATGGTACAGATAAATAGATAATGAATTAAGTATCATCAGTTTAATTGGAGATGTTCGTTTAGTCGGTAACTTTAAAATCTTTAATACATCAAAATGCATTACATAGCAACGTATTTACTCGACACACAATAAAAGCTTTATATGCATGCGGACGGTTCTTGTATTCAATATGCTACTGGTTTTTTTCTGGTTTTTTTTTTAAATAATAAGAACCTTTGAGTTGTTTTCGGTGTAAATGTTGTGACAACCTGCATGGCATGGGGAGAAATAACTTATCTTGTCGCTATCACAAACTGGTTCATATCCCCTTGTAGAACACCCACAGTTGGCATTACACGCCGATTCTAAACCACTCCACCTACAAAAAAACATAGAACATGGTTCCTAATCCAAATGTGTACAAGAAATATTCCATCGTGCTATCTATATGAAAAGACATTAGACAATACGATTGAAGCAATATTAAAAGAATTTCACCATCGTAAAGACAGAAAATTCGGCCTAAGAAAGACGTTTTGATAAGGTACCTAGACACAAGAATTTATCACTGTTGGCTGTATAAACTGCAAAAATGCACGTGTGAAATTATGGGACCGACCAAACAGTACAAACTGAGTAAGAAATCCGAGATTATTTTCACGTCACTAATTTTTTATTCAGTCACTGTGAAACCACAAAAAATACTTCGATTTAATTTTTTACAGCAATAAAAACAGATAAATATTTTTTATATACGTACTGTTCCGATAAATAACTTCCAGACACACCTGCCATTTCACCATCGGGGCAAAACGCCAAGAAAGATGGTCCAAGAAGCATACATATAAAAGCACAAGCGCTGCATAATTTTAGGATACCTCTACACTTTAACTGAAACCTTTTTACAAGGTAACCTCCAAGTAACATCCCTCCTCCTGAACCAGGGATAGACACAAAACCTACAAAAGAATAATAATGTATAGATATCTATTATTGAGAAATATATAAAGGTTTCTTGTTAATTTTCTTGCTATCATACGACACGTTTTAATTACACACAGAGATTTTACTTAATCGTTTTTACTCTTTTTGGGGCTAACTAAAGTAAACAATACTGTAGAAAGATAAAAACCCTGGTTTGCAGTGAAGACCCATATTACCCAGGGATTTCGGGATGTGATGTACTACTCTTGATTTTTTAATTTTTTTTTAAAAAATTGGGGGGAGGGGGTTAAACAGATCTCCAGCATCACTTGAGACAATAGTCAGGTGCATTTCGATGGAAAACCTTCAAATTATGGGACTCGTCAATTTGAGCATATTATTCGGTGAGATACATTAAACCAATTCCAATGTTATTCATATAAAATTATGTTAAATTTAATCTAGATTTTTAAGACTTTTTTTCAGCCTCATTAATCTAATTTCACTATAACTGTCTCTTGAGAGCCAAATACCACCACCTCATGTCAACTAAGATTTGATCTTTGACCTACACGCATTAATGATTATTCTCTCATGTTTGTTATACATTTTTGCAAAGTTGGATTAAACCATCCATAGATGTGAAAGTTATGAAGTGGACAGGATTTTACAGGGACGGAAAGAGAGACAGCTAAGTTTACGGGAATGGGTGCCTGCCACTGCGTGGGGGTGGTTAAAATTTTGTCTTTTCTTACCCATTATAGCCCCAGCTGTTATTAGATCCAGGTTATGAAACTGTTGAATGAGTTTTGATCCAAAGGTAGCCAAACCTCCCACTGCTAGATATTCTGTTGTACCACCAAGACACAGGAAAATAAATGTTGGATTCTTCAGCTAAAATGGATTTCAATTTTAACATTTTACTTTTTCATTTTTAGAATGTATGCTATTTTTTCAGTTCGTTTCTGCAGGTACTCCAGTTTCCTCCACCATTCAAAAACTGACTTCGATATAAGTAAAATAATTTTGACTGTGGTGAAAATCATAATTACTCAATTTATAAAAAATAATTGATGGCTTTGTGTGCAAGTGCTAACGCATTTTCCGAAACGTAGTCGGGTGTTCAAAAGCCTATAAATGTCAATTTCTCAAATGTATATTTCCTGCTGTATTTTGAACATCAAGCTAGGCCGAATTTATCTGCCTTAACGATGGCAAGTAATTTTTGATATGGTGGTAGAAAAATTAAAAATTAATTTACCATCGTAAAGACAGATAATTTGACTTACCAGTATCTGAATTGTTATGATTTTGTATTCTAGAATTGTTGAGTTGATCTTTACTTACCAAAAGCAATAACATTTTTGGAAGATCGGACCAGCCTTGACCAAAGCTTGCCTGTGCCATTATTTCTTCAGTGCCGTCATCATGAGCCTCGGACTTCCTAGCTTTTTGTAAATCTTCGTAACCTTTGAAAAACACAAACTTAACAATGACTAGCTTCGACGACAATGATATCAATAACAAGAACATAGATATTGAATGGAGGCAAAATAGTAAAATGAGTGCTTCTGTTTTGGCCCTACTCACATTTTTTCTGAAGGTCTCAAGTAAGCTGACAGACCCGGTCTTAACTACTTACTTTATCTAAACATACCAAGTTTTCTTAAACGATATGTTCATGTCTTTTACGTTGTTTTAAAGGAAAACGTCAACTTCCTAATCGATTGAAACACAGAAATGATAGGGTAGTCGGTGTCATACTGAACAGTTGCGAAGCCAATTTAAACTTGCGGAATCAAATTTAATAACTACTATTTGTAAAAAATATAAGTATGGGGTTGTTCTTTTCCAAAACCTTTCTAATCTACAGAGTTTCTGTAGCTAAAGAAATTCACGATTTCATTTTCTCAATTTACCTGGTAATCGTTTGGGATATCCACTGATTGGAATAGCGGAAATAAAAAGTCCTCCTAAAGCTATTAGAATTCCTATCCACCAAGCACCAACCCACTGCGGATCGTCTGGAGTTAGTGGAACGCTAAAATAGTAAATAAATAGCTGTTAAAATGTTAAATACCTTGCATTAAGAACAATGAGTATTTACTTATTTTACAACTGTTTATTGTTCAAATGTTAGAAAAAAATTTACCACATAACTCGTTTATAAAGTGACGCTAGATGGCATTCGGTAAGTTCTATATTGATGACATTTTCATAACTGACCGAATGCACACCTCCAATAAATTGAATCAAAAATAAAAAGGTAAAAAGTTACAAGTTACAGTTCGAGTCCGATTTTTATTCAGGATTGATTACTTTTTACAGCGCAATGGTACCATAATTCGTTCATTCTTGTTTAATAATGTTAATTAGGAAAAATTCGCGCATGTTTTATTTTCGTGGAAATTCTCAAGAGTGAAAAGGAGGCGAAATTATAACTTTTGCGAATATTTTGTTTCGATAAAATTCTCTTGAATTTGCACTGTGCATCATTCGACGGCGAGTAAATACGCATAAGCGTATATCTTAAAATGACAAATCTCGCTCAAAATATCTTATATACATAATTATGTCAAACCTGTTTATATCGACTTTATCTGCGTCAACAAATAGCGCCAATGTCTGTCCACCAACTATAAACCCAATAGACACACCAAGGGCAGCGGTACAAAATGTCAAACCTAAAATAAAAACAAAACAGATGCACAGTAAAACCCTGTTATAATTTTCCCAGACAACAATGCTACCTCACTTGTCAACATTTTAAAGTAAACATCACTATAATGGCCCTAGAAAGCATTGCTACATCACTTATCGCCACAGTTTTTAGAAGTCAATTTTTATTGTGTTTTTCTCTATCGATTTTATCACCTTTATAATAAGACCAAAATATGACTGGCCCAATGGTTTCATAAATTGAGATTTACTGTATATATAGCAATGACATTGCTATATGACCCCGTAGTCACGGTGACCGAGTGGTCTAAAGCAATGGCTTACGGAACATAGTGCATATCATCGCATAGTTAAGAACCCAAATCATACATATCCTTTTTATTTCGCTTGCCGAATTTCGATGGTTTTCTCCGGGAACTCCGGTTTCCTCTACCATTTCAGATCTGACGGCCTCAAAATAAGTGAAATAATCTAGACTGTGTGTAAATACTATTACTTCACTCTACTCCACACCAAGGCTTGTGGCATATGAACTTTATTCCACATCAAATGTTTAACACCAAGCTAACAAATTAGCTTATCTAGGTCCCTCATTTGCCATTATCCCGAAAGCTATTCCGCAACTGCTATCTATGTCTAGGCAGCTAGCTAGCTATTCATACCTCTTCAACTCGACAGCCGAACTTCGGACTCCTTTTCGTTAAAATATTAAACTTTCGACAGATTTGTACTTGTCTTAAGACTGCACCCTCGATGATACGGATCAGCATACTTACTTATATGGAATGAAGTGACTTTAGCTTTACAATTCTCGTCTATATAGGTTAGACCTATAGTAAACATTGGTGCAGCACCCAGTCCCAACAGTATCTGTCCTATAACAAACATGGCGTAATACTCAGTATTGGAGGATGTTTTAGTCTGTTCTGTATCAGTATCACATGTACTAGAAGTACTGCCGTTAACGGTACATAAATTCTCGCTGACATTCTGAGACTGACCTAAAACGAGATATAAAAAAATAAAGTTAGAAGTCACTAAGGCCAGATTCATTACAAAATTTAAAAACAATACCTATATCCATACAGACACCACAGTATATAGAAGTCTAAACTCGGATGGACACTAATTATTATCAAAAAAATAAAATTCAGTGGCGTGTTTAAAATCCTTTCAAACGCCAAAAGATCAGTAAGTTAATTCATTCTTTTTGTTGTGGATTGTTCTTTGAAGAATGTTACTATGGCATACTGAGTGTTGTTCGGATGCAGTTTTGTTTATTTCATTTTAGCAAATTCTGCTGTCCAATCTCTAAAACATTATCTATCGTAGAGCTTAAAATCAATATATCATCAACGTAACAAAAATCTTAATTACATACTGTTAACGTATTTATTTTAGCGGTGTTCTAATTTTAGCGGTTTTCGCAATGATACAGTTCCGCTAATGTAAATCCATCGCAAATTCGACCTTATAGTGATCCATGAAATTTACGCTAATTCTAGTCTAAGTGAATTTATCCAAATTATGATTTGCGCTAAAATTTGTACTCGCTAAAATTAATACATTAACGTATACAACCCAATCATTCTCACCTGATAGAATATAATTGTATTTGCCACCTATAAATTGAGGCAAGGCAAACACAAAACATCCCAGACACATAATAAAAATCCCGGCGGCCATAACTCTCGGCTTGTGTCGCCTCTCTCCAAAATAACCAACGAAAAGTAACACAACCAAAGCTCCAATGTCGTTAGCGCTGGCAATAAAGCCTGAACGAGAACTCGATAATTCAAAGCGTTTTTCTAACGCTGGAATAATGATGTTTATGACACCATTCACTACAAATCCTTCGAAAAAGTTGAAGACACATTGCCAAAATACATGCCATTTTATACAGTTCATAAACTGTAAAATTCTGAAATCAGAAAATAAATTATTCATATTTATTTTGGTCACAATCGAACAGATTCGTAGAAAACAACTACAAATTTTAAATATATACATAAATTTAAAAGATATGATATTTAAATTTGACAATATCGTCAAGTGAATGCACTTTAAAATCTTAAACGCGAAGCGCTTTGAATTGCAATTTGTTATTACGTGATGTCCCAATTTTCGTTGCTTCCGTGGATAACCTGAATTTACAAGTCGACGAATTTCCATATACATGTACATTTATTACAAACTTAGCTTAAACGGGAAATCACGACCCCCACAAAAAGGTTTTTTCGTTCTTCTAAGAACCACCAAAAAATAAATGAGTTCACAACATGTTACCTTGGTTTAAAGCAACTACAACCATAAAGTTCCTCTTCTTCGCACTCTGTTACGGTTTGGTTATTATTGGTTGTTCCGTTTGTCGTTTTGTTGTTTCTGTTTTCCATATCCCAAGGAATTGTGTTTGACACCTATTGTTATAACACACATATATTATATAAATATAAATATTTTTATATGGCTAAATATAAGTTTATATATTTATATGTGACACCAACTGTTATTGTTATAGGTAAATACAAACAGTTGATTGAACGAAATTCGATTACTGGTATTGAGGAACAAAATTGACTTGTCCGCTTGACCTTTAATTTGAATATTTATTGTTGATTAGGTCACAGTTTCACAATATACCTCAAATAAGATTTTCCTATTTTTTCCTTCCGAAGCACAGGCTTACTTCCCTGGTTGAAATTCATGTGTTTGACTTGATTTGCAAGTTTCAAAGTTTTGTTTTGCTTTGCTTTGAGATTGTGATTTGGACATAGATTGGTATGTTTGTTTTTGGTTGGTTTATCATTTGTAAACAAAAGATATTGACGATATAATACACATCATGTCTACGTAAGCACCAAGAACACCGTAGAACCGTAAATACGCGATTTGATGCGTATTAACTACAAACTCTACTATCCATGTATAGGATGGAATCCCATACATGTATTAATATTCTTTATTTAAGGTCAAACGGACAGGTCAATGTTGTTTGCCCACAGCCGCAAATGTTACACACAAATGTACAAATAAGTGATTCTCTGTATTTTACAAGGATTACCTTACAGTTAATCTTTGTTGTGATATACTATAAAATGACATTTATTTTGTGACATACTATAATTTGTTTTAAATCGATGGTTTATCTTAATTTATTTCCGATTTCTCTTTAAAAACAAAATAAATAAAACTTGGTTTCGGGTCATCAAAATTATGAAATGGCATTTTTATCTGGGTCCAATATGTTCCGAAACTGCTTCTGGTGCACATGTTGCAAGATGGTCAAGTAATTCCGATTATATTTATGCCATATACCATTTTGTGAATGCATTTTATGATTAATTTTTTAAAAAAGGTATATGATATTTATATACATTGGTAGAGTGCAAAATAAATGTTTGTTCCAGTGACCGTTTATATTAAAAAGTTTGTATTTCATGTAAACTGTTGGTACAGAACAGAATAAATGTTTATAATATAAGTAAGTTAAATTCTAAGAATAGCTACATACTACACTACCGAAATTATAATTCCGAAAATTACTACCAACCACCGAAAAAGACGTTTAAAGTGGCCTTTTCTATTTTGAGTCATTTCCAAATTATGAGGAAAGTAAAAGAAGTACTAGGCAATTATAAATACAATTATTCTGCATAATGAATGATAAGACACATTCTACTTTAAGAAGATCATTGTTATCTCTATGTGAGGTTAGGGGTTAAGGGTACACTTTACGATACTCAACTCTCTCTCTCTCTCTCTCTCTCTCTCTCTCTCTCTTTGATTTTTGGCAGTTGTGATAAGTGATGCCGAATTGTAATATGTTCATTGTGTATGAGCAATAAACACTTTGACTAATTAAATGGCTTTTTACATTTATTTTGAATGAAATTCTAAATTTTAGAAAAAGTGAAAAAGGATATATTAAAACAAAAAAGTACACATACACTACTTTACAAACGAATGGGATTATGTATGCCCAATAACGCACAGTCTAATTTAAGCTTGTTTCCAAAGGTTATAGTTTATGGTTTGCTTTTTGGATTATAATTTGAACTTGAATCGGTTTGTTTGTGGTTGATTAAAAGGACACGTCTAAAACAAATTTTGTCTATGGGATTCATGTAAATCCAATGTGGGAAGCCATTCCTTTTGCATCCCAGTCGTTAAATTGTATACAACAGTTTTGAAAAAATATTTTCACAGAAATTTTTAAATGACTGGATTCCGCCATTTAAGGCTTTATCAGTTAGGCTTTAGTATGGAAGTCTTTCACCAATGTGGCGCATTGAAGACTTTGCTTTACTAAGCAAACACAAGCATACCGGAAGATGTCAGCCACCTAGAGTTTTTTTTTAAGTATCCCTTAGTTTTTCATGTATACTGTTGCGTTTTTAAGTTATTTCTGCCTGCGCGCAGTCATTGTTTAAATCACAATCCGAGAAGGAAAGTAAAAACTTTGAAAACTGCAAAAGGAGTAATTTCAATGAAAACTGTACCGTCTGCTATCAACCCATTTTCCAATTGTTCCATTTATTCTAGTGCAACAATTTTAGATAGTTTTATTTGGATACTTGCTGGACTGACTGGGCTAACTTCATTAATGTCTATAGATTTATGTGCCTTGCTGGACTGACTGGGCTAACTTCATTAATGTCTATAGATTTATGTGCCTTACTGGACTGACTGGGCTAACTTCATTAATGTCTATAGATTTATGTGCCTTGCTGGACTGACTGGGCTAACTTCATTAATGTCTATAGATTTTTGTGCCTTGCTGGACTGACTGGGCTAACTTCATTAATGTCTATAGATGTATGTGCCTTGCTGGACTGACTGGGCTAACTTCATTAATGTCTATAGATTTATGTGCCTTGCTGGACTGACTGGGCTAACTTCATTAATGTCTATAGATTTATGTGCCTTACTGGACTGACTGGGCTAACTTCATTAATGTCTATAGATTTATGTGCCTTACTGGACTGACTGGGCTAACTTCATTAATGTCTATAGATTTATGTGCCTTACTGGACTTACTGGGCTAACTTCAT
The DNA here is from genome assembly GCA_021292105.1 of Anadara kagoshimensis. Lineage (NCBI taxonomy): Eukaryota > Metazoa > Mollusca > Bivalvia > Arcoida > Arcidae > Anadara > Anadara kagoshimensis. The sequence continues at coordinate 52,031,316 of CM037858.1, forward strand.
TAATGTCTATAGATTTATGTGCCTTACTGGACTGACTGGGCTAACTTCATTAATGTCTATAGATTTATGTGCCTTGCTGGACTGTCTGGACTAACTTCATTCATGTCTTTACCAGAGACGCGTATCAAGATGCACAAAACACAAAGACGGGGGAGGGGGGACATACTTGTACCTAGCTACAGACATATTCTACAGTTGTAGAATTTCCTGGGGTGAACCATAGTTTACACTATACATGTTTATGAATACATTACCTACATATAATATTCTTCTTATGCTCCTCCACAAACAATGACGCCTGCATATCACACACAAACGCCCCTTGATGCACTAAAAATGCTACTTGCCAGGTAAGAAATGAACCGTAGAAAATTAATTACTAGTAATACCTGTCAAGCCATATGTCATTAGGTAACACAGTCAGACCTCGAAGTGGCCAGTCGCACAGAATTTAACGATGTCACTGATCCATTATTAAATGTTTGTATACTTAAAACAGTGAAGCGAAACGCAAATTTTATGATAATTTTGTGTATTTATGCCTGGTTAACAAGGCCATATAAGTGATTAAATATTTGACCTAAAATTTAAGGGCCTTGTTTCTTATCTTTGTGAGACGACTTTTTGTTTTTCCAGAGTTCATCTAAGTAAACAGAAAACTACATGTATAAACCTTTCTTGCTGGCAAAGCTGTCCACAATTTTACTCAGCATTTGTTAATTCATTAAATTTTTTGAAAATTTATTTTATCTATTTATTTGTTTATTTACGAAAGCCTAAAAGGATTACATGAAAGAAGTTAAAAAATAATAACGTATTTTAAAATATATTATAACGCATTTCAAAACTAGTAATAACGCATTTCAAATATATTATAACGCATTTCAAAACTAGTAATAACGCATTTCAAATATGTTATAACGCATTTCAAATATCAAAACACGTAATAACGCATTTCAAATAAATTATAACGCATTTCAAAACCCGTTATAACGTATCTCAAAACAAGTAATAACGCATTTCAAATATATTATAACGCATCTCAAAACTCGTTATAACGTATCTCAAAACAAGTAATAACGCATTTCAAATATATTATAACGCATCTCAAAACTCGTTATAACGTATCTCAAAACAAGTAATAACACATTTCAAAACTCGTAATAACCTATCTCAAACTTGACTCGTAATAACCTATCTCAAAATTCTTAATCACGAATTTCAAAACTCGTAATAAGACTGGATAGTGTCTTCTGAGAGTCTAGTTATAAAACAAGCTATTAAGAGTTTGAAATGCGTTATTACGTATTTAAAATGCATTATAAAGTATAAGTCTCCAGGTATAAAAAGATAAAATGAATGACTGTCAAAACCAAAGTAAAATTTTGACGATCACTACCCCCAAAAATGGTGAATTCTAGCAGTGTGCTCTTTATGCACCAAAACTTTTTAAAGTTCCAGAAAATTGGTCGTTTGTACGTTGCTTGATTACCATGGAAACGACATCCAAAATTTCAGCGTTAGAAGCTTTTTATTTTAGTTTCTTACATGGATTCAACAATTGCATGCAACATTTTTTTCCCAAAGTAGTTGCAATATCAAAATCTGATTACATGTACTTTCATTAAGGCAGATAGTTCGGCCTAATTTCCAAGATATGTTAAAATCACCTTGGTTTTGTCCAAGAAACTGAATGTTACATGGGTTAATTTTACTAGGTATATTTTCTCATGCATCACATGTAGAAAAAGTCTTGTTACAATTACTAATGCACAAGGAAAGTTTTTTTTGCATTCTTTCCAAGCCTTGACGATTTGTTACATCAGCCTATTCCCAGAGTTGTAGCCGGATAGATCCTTCCACAGTATTGAAGCATCAGCGTCCCTGCAACAATGGGAACGAGTTTTACAATCGGTGGTCTTAATTTGTACTCCCATTTTTTTTTTCATTTGTTTACAAATTGGTTGATTTAACAGTTGTTTAATACATGATTTTCAGCTATAAATCATTTCTATTTTCGGTGCCTCAGTGGCCAGGTGATTGAGTGGTCTAAAGACCATGCTTATGGATCATAGATCAATGCCTAGATTCCAATCCCATTCAGGAAGATCCTAGTGTGGTTATCTCACGGCATTCCAGTTTCCTCCACCATTCTTGGGCTGCCTTTATATGTGGGAAAAAAAATCTTATCCAGGGTGTAAAACACCATTACTCTACTCCTTTCTGTATTTCATTTTGAAAAAAAAAACAAGAAATATAATTAATTTTATTACGATTTATTTATCATTGCACTTCAAGATATTCATTCTTCCCTCTATCTCATACAATATTACTGATAAAATGATATTCCAATGGGACTTAACTGTGCACCATATGATACCTCTTAATGCTTGTGATAAGATACATATTGAATTACAATTATGTGGTATAGTAAAAAAAATTCAAAGAGGGATACTCCCTTTTTCTCCCTGTGTGTAGTATCAGTTGATTGGACATTGAATGCCAGTCAATCTTTAAATCAATGAATCGTTATAAACTGCATTTTGAAAATATGTAACAGAAAAAGCAGAAAATCAATGCTGAATTTTAAAATTTCTGATTAAACTTCCTTTGGTACCACATTAAAATATTTATCTTTATTTTTCACCTGGCATTTTAGCTAGACAGGAGGTATTAAACCTTCTGAAGCAATAGCATTACTTCCCTCTTGAAATGTCACCTGTTTAATTTAGATTGCCAGTTTTCAAAATTTTTACTTTATTTTTTGGGATTGTGATTTGAACATGGACCAGTGTGATTAGTTTGATAATAAAAAGCATTCATAGAAATTCTGTCTGATTTGTACAAATATTAAGTGTATGATATGGTGCACGCATAAACTCTTATTTATGGAACAAAAATATAAAGAAAATTCAGTTGGAGACCAACATCGATGTCCATGTAACACCAGAAAATGGAAACGAATTCAAAATAAGTTATACATGTACTATTACAATATGAAGAAATAGAACAGAAATTGGAGCTTCCATTTGAGCCGTGTGTGTGTGTGTGTGTAAAAAATCAGAAATACTCTATGCAATAAGACATCAGAAGACATTTGGTTAACATGGGTTATACACATTTCTGTTTAAATTATGTTACTTCAACATCAATGTCATGACAATCTGAGCCAAATTTCAATTACAAAGAAATTGTACAGGGCCAGGTCTCACGACTATTTCTTAACTAAGATTTGAAGATTTTGAGTGAACATTTAGTAAACCCTGACTAGTGGCCACATCAAATGCCTGTGTATTGCAGAGAGTAAAAGGTAAAATGAAAGCCCCAATTACTGAGTAATTCACTATGATAAAACTGATGTTTATGACCAAAAAACCAGATCCAGTTGTTCAAAACTTGATATATAACTAATGATTTCACACAAAAATGTTAATAAAATCAATGTGTCATTTCTAAACCAATAGCTTCCTGAATAAATGGATCTCAACTTTAGATGAAACTTATGAGGGCAGTACAGCTACTGGAACATGTCAACTTGGGAATAAGTTCTATTGCTAAATACTTTTTGTTCAAGCTTTGAAAAACTGGACCAGCCCTGGTAATGATTTTTTTAAAATTTCAATGCTATATTTACACCTATGGATATGGTCCCTTATTTTCTTCTATATCAATTTCTTATAAGGTACATGTAAGTCTAATATATTTCCAAAACCAAAATTCTGATCAGTTTCAATTTGAATCAACCATATGAAAATCTGAACTTAATGACACCAAACTACACCAACAAAATTTATAAGATTATGATATATAGGCAAACAACTTTGACCTGTCCATTTGACCTTGAATTTAAATATTTATTATGGATAAGTGCATCTATGTTTTGGGATAACACAGTGTTATTTTGTCTACATAACGAGAATACTAACCATGTACCTGTGTATACATTCTTACCTGTGAATCTTACTACTACCTATGTTGATACCTATAGTGGGTTGATCCTTCTACATGAATATTCCTAATGAAAGGTCAAACAGACAGATCAATGTTGTTTACCAGTAATACAAACAACAAAATGCAACTGTTCATTAGGATGAGCCCTCATACTTGGAATTTATTAATTTTCAAGTTTTATGGCAAATAAGTTATACTGCTGACATGTGTTACTTAAAATTTTTTATGAAATAATGTATTCAACAGTAAATTGTCATGTACTATTATTTGAATATATATAATTTCTATATTAATTCAAAAGAAGTACATGACACTGCGAAAAACAAAATGCTAAAATTAACTGAAAAAACTGAGTGGAACCTTAACAATGGTGTCACACACACACACACACACACACACACACACACACACACGCAAAGGAATGTTTCAAATGACAAACAATAAACAACATAATAGTTCAAGCCCTAATAATATTTTAATAGAACAATTCTAATTGCCTTGCAGACATATGTACTTGTAATACTGCACAGTAAAATCTTGTTTGCCCTTCGATAACTTTGCCGTCTCACTTATCACTTTAGTACTTTGATATTTTTTTCTTTATAATTCTCTTATCTCTTTATCACCAAACCCCTTTATAATGCCAAAATGACATAACATATGGTAGTGATGAATCAAGGCTTTACTATATATGCAAAATATTTTAAGGCCCATAGTAATCGAATATACCATTTTCTCTGAAGTAAAACCCAATTGATGGAAATACTATCATGTTGAATTATTATGATCTTTAGAGTTTGTCCAACCATCACAACTGTCATGTAATGTATTACCATATAAACGAATTTAAGGGTTAAGAACACCATTAACATAATTATTTGTGGAGCATATCACAGAATTTTGTGGAGAAATAAACAGTAACAAACTGAACAAGTTATATATATAATTGAAACGCCCCCAAACTAGTCCCCAACTGGGAATTCCAAAATTCCTCAACCATGTGCATGGACAACATGGACAAAATGTTGGCAGATGAAATGGAGTAAACATAGTTTGGGAGGACATAATTAGACCATGATAGCTGTAGGTAGGTAGAACTGCATGAGTTGATAAATAAAATAAATATACACGGTATGTCTTAACACTTAACATTATCAATGATAAAGACATGCTTATTTTCATCACCGTCTGTCTTTTTGTATAATATATATTTCACTAAAATTAATATTCACACACACATGCACAATCACACACACACACACATCTTTTACCACACAGACTCTGCAAGATTACATTAATTGCTTTATTTTAAAAACAATTCCATTTTGAAAATATTAATGCATAATACAGCATTCCTTGGTACAAATGTTATGTGGAAAGACCTCGTAATACAAATACAGGGCACGAAAAACTCGACTCATCACTAGTTAAAGGCCATCAGATATTGCCCTTGGTCCATTTAATTTTTCCTGAAAATGAAGCAGTAAAACTCTTTGGTGTAAACTGGCCATTATCTAGGAAATATGATTGTAATGGATCCTCTGATACTTGACAAATGGCACATTGTATTCTGGTACCTGACAAATGGCACCTATATTATTTTGGACCAGTGCTGGTACAAAGACATTAGGGTCAAAAATAAATTTTCTAAGCCCTGAAATATCTTACATGATATAATATTGTTCATCACCATTGTGTGCTGTCCGACCAGTGGCCCATAAATACAGGGCATGAAAAACTGAATATTCCTAGCCCTGAAATATTGTACATGACAAATTATTGTTCCAACACCATTATGTGCTGTCTGTCTGACCAGTGGGTCAAAAATAAATTTTCCGAGCCCTGAAATATTTAACATGATACAATATTGTTCAAAACCCTTTTTGTGCTGTTTCAACCAGAGGGTCAAAAATAATTTTTTTCGAGCCCTGAAATATCTTAACATGATAAAAATATTGTTTCAACACCATTGTGTGCCATCAATAAAAATCATCTTTTAAAATACTAAATCCATGTCCCTTGGTGATGAAAATAGAAATTGTTCATGAGTTGATGATTCACTTATGCCATAAAGACCACAAATATTATAAAGAAGATGATCAGCACTCCAAATATTTTTATCATTAACCATCGATTAGATGTCACTGATTGAAAGTATTTCAATATTTCACTGTGTGCTGCTTCAACATTCATATGTGTGTCTTCTACATTTGAATCAATTCTGTAAAAAAATAAAAATATCATATTTATTATACCTCACAGAAAATTCTTAAAACTATTATTGGTCAATTTCTAATCATGTGGTATGAGGTAATTCACAGTGTTTGAAAGAGCAGCCAACATTGCTGTGGGATATCACAATTTTTACCGCTAGTTTCCGTCTGTCACAGAAATTATCAGTAATCCTACTTCTATCCAAATATCCTTTATGATTATGAGCACCAAAACAACCCAACCCAAATACCAAAACATCCCAACCTAAATATTATCATCTGAATAAACGGTAAAGAAAATGCCTTTTTGTTTGGTATAATAAAGTAAATACATGTAGTGACCTTGGTCGAGGGCTAAGGGCTAGAGCACTGTTCATATAATACACGTATGGTGAAATTAACATGCATAAGGAAATGTTGATGCATAAATGATTTTAAATCATCTTATTAAGATTTATACATTGATATCTATTAATTATCAAACATGTTTTAAAATGGCCACACTATACACTGAAAAATCTTCACAAAATTTAAAAAAAAAATTAAAACAACTTTCTACTATAGCCGATTGTTTTTCAGCTAAAATGTGTTTTTATCAGGAAAAATATAAATTTTTCAACATTTTTAAAGATTTTCCCCAAAAATTAAAAAAAAAAAAAATTCCAAGAAAACTGTTTTTCTCAATTTATCACTAAACCACTTTATAATGAAATTTTATTAAATGACAATAAATCAAGGTTTCACTGTCAATGAAGCAATGTACTACTTCGGATTGCTAACATATTCAAATTTTTAAATTACCTAATTATCCATATATTTTGTGTGCTACATATGACCATATAAAGTTTTTACTCCTAACTTACCTTTGAACCATTTCTTCTTGCTCTTTGACCAGGTGAGCTAACTGTTGAAATATACTTCCTAATTCTACTATCGTTGATTCTATATTCTGCATTGTTTCTGCCCTATTTTGAATATATGAATCCTACAAAGTACAAAAAATAAATCAATTATAAATTAACAAAATTTAAAAGTAGTAAAATCACATCTGGGGCCTTAATTGGATCAAATTGATGATTGTTTATGATTTAAAACCAATGTTGCAACACTACTAATACAAAACAGTCCAGTATGTCAACCCGAAGAAAAGAATTTCACAATAGCATTTTTAAATGTTGCCTGTTTATTCAGGTTTAAAGCTAACTTTATGGAAATTTGTGTTTTATATTCATGAATGAAGCAAATAGGTCAGTTGGTAGAGTGCCAAGCTCAAGATCTAAAGGTTGTGGGCTCAAATCCTGACAAGGGCATGTTGTGACCTTGAGCAAGTTACTTCATTTCACATTATTGCTTGCTTACATGATGTCAGGATAATGGACTGGTGGGACTGCTACCTCTGCATCTGCTGTTTCTGTGAGATAGCAAAAAAAGTTTCTCTGCGTGTAAGCTAGTACAAAGCAGACAGACACATAATGCCAGTCATGGTCACATTGGGTAAGCCTAGTGTAATCTTGCTGACACTAGCACCACAGTGCAAAAGATCAAGATGCACCCAAACAGGACTATGGCTAATTAAAGGTGTCTAATATATTGGGTGAAAATATAACCACACAACTAGGACCTACCTGTTCATCTATTAACTGTAACTGTTGTTGATATTTGGACTTGTCTACACTTTCACCATCCATATTTAATACAACTTCACCACCTGAACTACCAGCTGCATGGTTAGCATCATCTTGTAATAACACAGAACTACCTGTAAAAATGAATGACAACATGATGCATTACAATTTGTGAAAAAAGCATCCAAAGTATCCCGACAGGGGTTTTGCTAACTTATGACAATATTTAGTAATTTCTAAAAATAAACATTGAAATATTGTCATGTGCTGGATTTCAAAAGGAAAATGTAAGAAGATTGTAGACAATGAGGAAATGTGAAGTAGAAGCAGGGGTAGTGAAGTAGTGGTGTTTTATGACCACATTCAAGATTCTTTCCTTCATATTGTGAAGGAGGAGAAGACAGGACCATCACTGATAAAACAATGACCTTCTGCAAGTGAATCAATAAGTTTTCTTGCAATAGACCTCCCTGAATGGGATTTAAACCCAAGCAGTGAAGTAGGCTGTCATTCATAGCCTAGACTTTAGACACTATGTCACAGAGCCTCCCCCCTACAGTAGAAACGAGGGTGATGGAGTACATTACAAAAACTAATGCCACTTAGTAATGGCCCGTAAGTAATTTAACACTGGATTTAAATCTTGATGTTAGGTATGGAATTCGAAAGTCACATTAATTAGTTAAACTCAATTTATCTCAGTTAAATTAAGTTTAACTCAGTTAAACTTAATTTAACTCAGTTAATGCCAATTAATTTGCATTAACTGTAGTTAATGCGAATTACAGAATATCTTAGTTTAACTGAGAAAATGCAAATTAATTTGACTTAACTGGAGAAAAACTTAATTTAACTCAGATAAATCGATTTTATCTGCTTTTAATATGACTTGACTGAGGAATAATTGCCATGAACTGACAATTAACTCGTATGAACTCAGCAAGGTTTGATTGGTTTGTATCTCATGAAACTTAGTTCAATTGACTTAGTAAGAGATAAAATCTTAGAAGAACTTTGATGATGAAAATAATAAGGTAAACAAGTGTGTCTTGTATCATGTTTATTAAAATCTAAAACAGAATACTTAAAAATGCTTAACTATTCATCACTGAATAATTTACATATTCGCTTAACTATTCATCACTGAATAATTTACATATTCGGTTGATTATTAACTTTTAAATTAAAAAAATAATATAAAAGTATCAATTGTTCATATTTTTTGATAAATATATTCAAGCACTAAATTCCTCTAGAAAAATATACAATTGTCAGCTTAATTTGTTAATGGTGAATACAAATAGACATTTAGAGGATCTCCACATGTGTGTATTTATATAAATTTTTAATTTCTTGAACATGTAAAGTCACACATGCTTTATTACATCAATATATTATTATCTCGCATGAACTGAACAACTCAACTTATCTGCAGTTAATGAAAATTGTCAGTTAATAATAGTTACAACTACCATTAACTGACGCGAAAGTCACAAAAATGAGAATAACCAGGTTTATCTCCAGTTAATAAGAGATAGTCCAGTTCATGTGAATTATTTGTCAGTTAAATTAAGTTTAACTCAGTTAAACTTAATTTAACTGAGATAAATTGAGTTTAACTAATTAATGCTAGGTTTCCACAAATTTAAAATAATTAGTAGCCAAATTTTCAAAATTTGTGAAAATATAGTCCTTTTTAAAGTATTTTTCCATAAATTTGCAAAAATAGGTTACTTTTTGAAAGAATTCCTCAGAAATGAGTAGCCAATGGCGATTTTGGCTACCAGGAATGGAAACATAGTTAATGTGACTTTTGAATTCCATAGTTAGGGGTATAATAAAATAAGCTTAAGTGAATACATATTGTAAATGTATTAATTTTAGCAAGTAAGAATCTAAGCGAAAATTATCGATCGGGTAAATTATCTAACTTAAATTGGCATGTGTTATATGGATAACCTTGTGCATTAAGACAGTACCGGTATATAATTTTATAGTTGATTTAAATAAGCGCTACAGTACCATGAGGAAAATAGCTAAAATTAGTACTCAGCTAAAATAAATATGTTTACAATATATCATAGTGGTTGACTAAAAGCCACAACTCTTACTTACCTCTGTTTCCAAATGAAGAATGTGCGATTTCATTTGATTGAGAAAACTGTTCACGTCTTGACTTTTGATGTTTTAAATTCTATCAGAAAACAAAAAACAAAAACAACTTGTTAGACATTTTGGCCAAATATTATACATGCAGTCATGAAAAATCTTGTAACAGAATACACTGAAAACCAACACTCAAAACAAGGTTTAGGTATAAGCTCCTCTGAATTTCATAGATCATTCATGACCGATTGATTAATTAATGTATAGAATCGGGTTATTGCCTCAGTCAAGGATATTTCACCTATATGGAGATGCTCACTAGCTATAAGTGAAGTGGCAGAAATTTTTACTTTTGCAGAGTTTTTGGGGCACTAAATGTAATTTCGACCAAATGTCCTTGTCAACCAATTGTTGGTATCCCAAGGAGTCATAAACTCATAAACTATGGAAATTGCCTATGATTCAGACATTGTACAGTAGTGACAATTTTATATATCTTAAAATGCTTTCTTTTATTTTATTATTAATTTTTTGCTAGCTGGTTGTATCTGCTGGCATATCTGGAACCCTTGTTATCTAGTATTGAATACCAATACTATATCAGAATTCAGATTTATAAGCAGAAACTTAATTCAACTAAATCAAGTGAAACATACCTCTGTTCTAACCTCCAACACAGTTTTGAATTCATTAGACATCACAGCTAACTTAGACTGAAAAATAAATATAAAGAAATGATACAAATGTAAATATAGAGACATGCATCTGGCAATGGCCAAAGAGACCAAAGACCAAAAAATAAATGTCACAACTAACAAAATAAGAAAAGATACAAGATATGTCAGTCAAAGGCAAACCAATACATCTGCCCCCATCAACACACATACACACACATTGGTTATATATGGATATTAAATGACAGAAAGCGTTTGAAAAATGGGGTATGTTCAACTTTTACTGTCAGTTTCTTACCATCACATGGTAAGTAAAAAACAATGACTGCCAGTGACTGTCACATCTCAGGCGTGGATCCAGATGGGGGCACACCATGCCTGTGCCCCCCTAAAATTATAGAACTAAAGTTTCTTGTATTCTCAATAAGAGTTTGTAAACATCCATAAATTGTGTTGTGTAAAATATAAATATGAATTAGCACACGGCTATTATAGGAGAATAGATCATCTAGCCAACTCACAAGTAGCGTTTGTTAGGATGAATTGATAATAAGCCCTCTGGCGGTCAGCGTTTGACTTCACTGAAGTGGTAAAGAAACGCTGAACACCCATTCTCACATAAATGTGAGAATATGTATGAAGAGAAAAAAGAAAGCTGAGTGAATTGGTGAAAGAACGCTGAATAGGTAAAAGAATGCTGGCGAGTGACTTTGTGTCCCCCCTCCCCCAACATAGAATCCTGGATCTGCCATTGCATCTTCCTTTATCTAATGAGTTTTTTGCGATTTTATTTAGTATTAATTCATAATATCAACATCCCAATTGTTATAAGTAAAACTGCATAAATTTATACATATACCCTTTCGGAAATGAGGGGGATTTTGGTGACTGAGTGGTCTAAAGCATGCCCTTCACTTTAACAACGGCTCTTACTGACAATTTTCAGATCCCACTCAAGACAGATCCTACATGTAGCTTGAGAAAGTTAATCAGTTCGCTTTTTAGTGGGTTTTTTCTCCGGTTTCCTCCACCACCCCTAAACTGACGCCTTGATTCAGTGAAAAACAATCTTCACTGGGGCATTCATTAATTAAATGTGTAAAATGGCCATGGAAAAGACAATTTTATTTCTTAATTTCTCACAAACAATTACCTGTAAAGCTACCACTACAGAGTTGGAATGGCCTTGTTTCTGTCGACCATTTTCTGATCGCTGTGATTTGGCTAATTCTTGAAGGTGAGCAATCTGTTTGTTTAAACTGTTTATATCTTGTTTTATAATATATGTGAGTTCCTGAATTTCCACAGGTTTGTCATCAAATAATGACTTTCTCTTTGCCACTGTAAAATAAAAAATAAAAAATTAAAATATGAAGTTATTACTGAAATGGGGTGCCATTTCAAAAGTGTCTTCTCAACGGACCCTAAACAAGAAATTCCCAACCATGTGCATAATCAAAATAAGAATAACCATTGACACATTTGCTCCACCAAAAGGTTGTTCCTGTTAAGTTTCATAGAGAGCCGCTAAGAAATGTGGTGGACAAAATGTTGGGCGGAAACAATGGAGTAAACACTATATGTCCCCCTACTTTGTTAGCCATTAGGAGTATTTTCTTCAATTTTTGTATATATACATGTACAAAAAGTTAGTTACAAATTATTCATACAACACATTCGTAATTTTCAGTTGTATGTTCAGATCATTTTATAAACGTATCAGAGTGGAGTAGATAAATGGTGTTTTAGGCCTAAGTTAAGATACTTTTACTTAAATGAAAGTAGTCAGCTCACGGATGGTGGAGGAACCTGAAGTGCCAGAAGAAAACCATCAACCTTAGGCAAACAAACTCACAAATTTATCATACTACAATCTGTCTAAGGAAGTGGAGATGGATTGACTATGTACTTAGAATGGAAAACAGTCACATTTGTACCACTGTAATAACATGGCACCCAGAAGGAAAGAGGAAAATAGGTCGACCAAACACAACATGGCGCATAACAACTGGGATAGTAGAGCAGGGTGTCAGCAAGGACAGAGCATCATGGAGAAGGTGTATTGAGGCCTTATGTGCCAGCAGGCATGAAGAGGATAGGTGAGGCAAAGTAATCTGTCCCCAGGTGGGATTTAAACCTAGGCAGTAAGAAGTGTTGTGATTCTGTAAGTGTGTGGTTTATAAATCTAATCTAAATACAACACAATGTAGTGTGCAGAAATGAATTTGGGTTTTTTATTCACTTGACCAACCTGACTTCTTAACCTTTGATTTTTTCCAACATCACACTTAACTCAGAAACAAAGTTACAGAAAACTGAGTAAAAATGAAATAAAACAATTGTAAAATTTATACTTACACAATGTGAGTTTCTCTAACTTTGCATATGTATTTGCTAGATCTCTACCAATTTTTCTGGAAAAAAAATAACCAAGAAATTTTACATATAATTGATTCTTTTATGTTTTATAAGCACAACAACCATAATAACCAGTAAATACTGATACAATTTACTTCACTGACAAATATTTAAACAATTCCAATTACTGCATTAGATTTCATTTTCATAACTCTTTTTGATACAATGTACAAGGTAATTACCAGTACATGCAACTTTTTAAAAATATATATATACATTTTATCTGATAAATTTTATAAAGACTAGCCTTGCATCTATTTAAATTTACTATGTAAATACAGTAAAACATTGCTGTAATGTCACTCGATAACTTTCCCCATCTCGCTCTTACCCCCAGACTTCAGAATTTTATTTTTTTTTTTTTATAAGACTCTCTCAATTTATCACTTTTATAATATCAAAATCTGGCTGAACAAATAGCAGTGATGAATTAAGATTTACTGTAATTTTGTAATTATATACTAGAAACAGATAAAACTTGAAACTTTATGTTTACTATATCGATCCGCTAAGCTAGCTAGCCATCTATTTATTTTATTGTGCCCAATCCTGTTTGCCACACTTACTTTGCTATCTGTGTAAATTCACTTCTGTGTCGTAAAGCTGGATTCTGTCTGTGAGATACAACTCCATTCCCCTGTAAAATTTAAATTGTTAATTTGTGTAAGATTTCCAATGACAGAAATTTATATACATCTGTATAGTCAATATTCAGCAATTTGAAATTGGATAGTCTTTAATCATAAAGTTGAAAAGTTGTGGTATGAATTGGTGGAGAGTGAAGGTGGTGTCATGGAACAGAGTCATACCCCATTATCTGAGGTGATAATTACAAATTGTGAGGATGTATTAGGGTCAATTACCATGATTATTGCTCATTAGGGGCGATAGCAATGTGTTTGTGGCATAATTGTCAGTTATGCTTGGATAATGATGAGAAGGTAAGCTGAAACCATACATTTGGTTTTCAAGAGTCAAAACAGAGTCTGGTGAATCAAATGGAAGCCTTGAAGCCCAAAGAAAGGCTTCAATTAATCACATTTAATAAACAAAGCAAAACCTGTCAAAACAGAGTCTGATGAATCAAATGGAAGCCTTGAAGCCCAAAGAAAGGCTTCAATTAATCACATTTAATAAACAAAGCAAAACCTGTCAAAACAGAGTCTGATGAATCAAATGGAAGCCTTGAAGCCCAAAGAAAGGCTTCAATTAATCACATTTAATAAACAAAACAAAACCTGCCACAAACCTTCTTTCATTCAATTTCAATAGTCAAAAACATATTTAATTTCCCTTGTATTTATTTTCAAGGTATATTAAATTTAGACTATCCATTAAGTTAAATTTTTACGTTTTTTAAATATGCACTATAACACAATAAGCATAAAGTAGTTATTAAATTTCGCTCAAAACAAAGGACCGCCAAATTAACGAAAATTAGTATACTGCGAAAATAAATATGTTTACAGTAGTCTGATGGATAAAATGGAAACTCTGGAGCCCAAGGCAAAACTTCAATAGGCATATTCAATAAACAAAACAAAAGCTGCAACAGTCCTTGAGAATTTCAGACATACACTGGCAAGATAAAAGCAACACAACTGCAATGTTTTTCAAAAGTTTTCAGAGAAAGCAAAAAATCAAGCAAAAAATCATTTACTTTTTTGCAAGAAAATTCTGTGACATCACAATAGCATTTACATGTACATTGTAGGAGACGAGGAGTGTGACTTGAACCTAGACAGTGAGCTGGTGCTACCTAGGACTGCCATACTTTTATACTTTCCATAGTACATGTATTAGTATACATGTACACTTACATGTCGTGACTGCATCAATTTCACAGCAGACATAAACTCGTTTGTCCGATCCCGACATGACATCTCTGGTTCTGGGTATGATTTAGACGGTGATGATGTTGGACTATTAGATGTGTATGTTCCTGTTCCTGTCTGGTGTGACTGATATCCGTTCTGTTTTGATTCAGAGCCAGAATTGGTTCTCCTACGTCTAGCTATCATTTAGATAGTCTATATGCTACCATTAGTTATCCAAATCAGTGACTGTAATAAGAAAAGAAACAGAAAATGATATTACATACAGACAAACCTGTCTATAAAGGCCACCAAGGGAACTAGTAAAAGTGGTCTTAATGGGCAGGTGGAGTCCAGGACTTTATATACAGGTTCAAATAATACGAATAAAGAACATTGGGATACAATGCTACTGGCCTTTATAAGCAGGTGACCAGCAAACTTTATGTAGATAGCAGGTCAGGAGTGATGGTATCAACAGGTTCCATGTGGGACATTATGATTACCGGTACCGGTAACTGTGGGTTCAACTGAGTCTGTCTAACAATTGATTGACTTGTTATCAAACAAACAAAGCAAACTTGTATACAAACCCAACATCTTACCATTAACCCATAGAAAATTTGAATGACTCATTACCAAATAAACAAAACAAATAGACAAATGCAACATGCTTATCATTAACTGAGTATAACTTGGGGAAAATTACCAAAGTGATACCCTAAATTAGCTCTTTGGTTATTGGCTAAAATGATAATCAAATATGACCAAAAATAAACTTTCTAAAAAGTTTATTACCATTTTGAATTCACTGAAGTCAACTTATCTTCCTTTTTTAGAGATTCATATACATGTCTATGAAATGTTCGCCTCAAGTCATATTTCGTATGAAACAAAAGCTTATTGCAAGCACTCTTTAACCCATAGAAAGTAATTTCATTTGAAGATTTGAAGTGGAGCATATCCTTCCCATTACAACACTCCCTCCAAATTTCAAGACAAACATTTCCAGCCACACTACGTTTGATTTTATCATCCCCTGAATGAGGAACCCTATCTTTTCTTCTGTAACTACCGGTAGTTCTAACTTCTATTACAATGTCTTTCAACAAGTTTGGCTATGACCTGTCCTACTATCAACTGTGCAGCTAAGTGGTTGAGTTGTTAAAAACAACCGGTTTACTGATCACATCGTCTCTCAATGCCTAGGTTCAAATATTACTCAAGCAGATCTTAGTGCGAGTTTGTCAGTTAGCTCATGAAGGTCAGTGATTTCTCTGGGTACTTCATTTTACTTAACCATCCAAAAACTGAGTCTCAATACAAGTGTTAGAAACTTCACTGGGGTGTAAAAACAGCATTATTCTTCTCCACCCTCTTCCAAACTATAAGGACCCAATGACCATGCCAATGGTCAGTGATGCCATTGTTGAAAATCGGTCACTGACCATGATGCAGGCTGCTGATCTTCCACATCATGAAAGATGCTAATTTGCTATACTGAATGTGCTAAAGGTAAGCTCATAGACCTACTCAGATGTGACCATATCTTTTGTATCAATTACATGAATTATATCTACATCTACAGGTTAGGAAAACTGTCTTCATAGACCTTTATATCTTAATTAATGATGAAGCATATAATAGATTTAAAGTGTAAAAGTAAAGAAAAACAGTATTTACAGACGTTGAAAGAATTTCAAAGTTGCTTTCAGCTCTTTCGATTAGAATTTAGACCTCTCTGGCTACTGTTGCCAGCCACCAAGTATATACCCAACCAGAACAGACTGATTGATTGAATGGGTTTTACATCCCAGCCAAGAATATTTCAATTATATTGATATGTCACCAGCTGCAGAGTACAGGCAGACATTTTACCGTTTACAGTGCTTGTAGGGCAATATGCAGCAAGGGTTCTTTTACCTGCCATGGCTGTGGTGACATGAGCCATTGGTTTTTATGTCTCTTCCGAAGGACCTTGTGACTTTCATTTCTAGAAAGATACCTATGGACTTCATCATGATTCTGGGCACGTTTTATTTGAAATGAAAGTTGATTACTTTCTCAAGATAAGATACTTTAGAACATATTCTTCAATTTTTTCATTAAAAATATCCTTGGAAGAATAAGACCAAAAACTTAAACAATAATCTGATAAAATCTGAAAATAAACAGACGTCGTACTTGAATAACTATATCGATGGCAGGTTCACCCGAAGGGAAACCCAACTGTCAAAAGCATGTACGCATCATATGTTCAAATGACAGTTCCCAAATCAACAATTCACGTCTTCTCAGTGTGTCTTGTGGTAGTACACGGAATCTAGAGTTAAATAAATAATTAATTATCCTCACTGAAATCTGTATAACCAATATACTCGTATAAAACTAACTATTTTTCTCTTAGTGTTGTTCCCAAAAACAATCGCTAAAACTTCCACGAAGCAGACAGATAACGTCATTTCCGTAATGTCTATTTAACGAGTATGCGCACCTGTCAGAACAGGATGCATTATGGGAAAACACCCTCAACTCGGCATTTGGTCGTCGGACCGCGAACTGTATGGATGGAAAAATACAGCTCTAGTTAAAAAACGACACAATTTCCACATTTTTTCTACAACGTCTTAACTCACACAGAAAAAATGCCACCACACATTACCGATGCCGATCAAGGCACACAAAATACTGGTTTGTAAAATTAAATTATTTTTTAAGCTAAAATCAACTTTTTTTCACTTGCATAATTTATAAAATAGAAAGTAGACAGGGGTTATTCCCCTTTATCAGTTTATAGCAGACAGCTTTTTCCGCAAAAGATTTTTATTATTTCACTATTATTAAATATGTTTTTTCTTCAGTTTTACTTGTATTATCTTTATTTTACTTTCCTGATTACGAGAAAATGCTTGAAAAAGAAAACTACCAAAAATAAAAACAATAAAAAAAATGTTAAAATTAGACAAACCAGACAAAAATTCTTTTAATTATCTTAACATTTTATCAGGATTAAACCACAGGTACTTAAAATCAGGATTTTTTTTTTATAAACTTTGACAATGTTGATCAGTTTTAATTACGTCGTTTATAGTAATATCAGTTTTATATAAAGGAGTGCAGTACCTGACTAAGAGCATGAGAATACTGAAATGGTTATCTTAAAAAATTGCTATTTGCATACCGGTAATCTTAACCTAATGTGAAGATTTTGCTATGGTCTTTCAAGAAGTGACCATCCAAATAGAATGGTAAATAGTGTCATGGTCAAAGATCATGCATGACTTTTGTACTTTGCTGAAAGAAATACTAAATAAGAATGTCATTTTCCCTTAAAAGTCTACTGTACATTGGGGTGCTCTATTACTTGTGTGAAGAATATCCAGACACAACAAGTATCCCATTGGGCCTTTTCTTGTAATGTTTTCCATTCCATGACTTAAATGTCAAACTTTTTGTCAATCTACAAAATGCAATAAAGTGAATTTTATTTTGGAACTAAATCATTTCAAATTGCCATAATAATTTATAGGATGAGCATATCAGGCACATTGGGCTTCTTCTCTACCCGGAAAAAACAAATTTGATCCTGACTTGCGGTAGAATAATAGATAATGTTTATAACTTTGGTTTCAATCTTGGAATTTTGATAAAATTAGTTTGCTTAATGGATAATACCAATAGTCAGTTAGTTCACTATTAGTATGTTGATAATCGGCTGACTCTGTTGGTGTCACTCCTCTACTTCATTCATATTCAACAACTATTACTGAGTATTAGCTGGGCAGTGTAATCTCAATGTGATTACCTGGTAATTCCAGTAGGAAATAATGACAGGTCAGTGATTTTGTTTGCCTAAAATTACTACCGAATAAAGGTAGTTACCCCTTCAGAAAAATTACTAAATTTTCCCAATTTGACCACTAAAATTCCCAAAACAATGGTGATGTACTAGCAAATTAAATCAAGTTGTCCTTGCCCACAAAATGTTAGATATTGTCACAATATAACATCTTTGTATTGAGGATTGGAAGCTATTCCATGCATGTCATTATGCAATTTGCTGTATGCCAGAACAAATTTTCTCAATTCATAAGGTAGAACTTATTATAAGGCAGTTTTAAAAAAATGTAAGAAAATCACTGTAGGTTATAGATCAGACAACTTTTTTTATTGTTCATCAAATGGAGGCCGTAATTTTTTTGTCCATTTTATATTTTTACAGTAGAAGCCAAGATTCTATCGACACTGAAGGAAAGGATTATGATATTTGATGGGGCTATGGGAACCATGATACAGAAACATCATTTTCAGGAAGAAGACTTCAGAGGAGAAGAATTCAAAGATCATCCTAAAAACTTACAGGGAAATAATGACATACTATGTCTTACAAAACCAGATGTCATCGTTCAAATACACAGGGTAAGTTCTAACAAAGCCAGATGTCATCGTTCAAATACACAGGGTAAGTTCTAACAAAGCCAGATGTCATCGTTCAAATACACAGGGTAAGTTCTAACAAAGCCAGATGTCATCGTTCAAATACACAGGGTAAGTTCTAACAAAGCCAGATGTCATCGTTCAAATACACAGGGTAAGTTCTAACAAAGCCAGATGTCATCGTTCAAATACACGGGGTAAGTTCTAACAAAACCAGATGTTATCGTTCAAATACACAGGGTAAGTTCTAACAAAACCAGATGTCATCGTTCCAATACACATAGTCAGGGGACAGATCCCAAAAATGTGACACCCCCTAAACTTTTTTGTTAAAAGCAGGAAACATGGTGGATCTTATTGCCCTATATGTACTTAGTTAGGCTAGGTATGTTTCCACCTTGACTTTTTCCGTTTAAAGGAAATATGGCTGTCATCCAAGATGGCCGCCAAAATAGATAATTTAAGTATAAAAATTCAATATCAAATAAACCACTCAAAATTTTAAGTTGAAATTTAGTATTTGGTCAATTAAATATTTATACTAATTTTTCATGAATAAACATTTGTGGGGGGGGTTGTAAAATTCAATATGGCCGCCATTTTCAAGATGGCCGACTTATAATTATCGCGCTGCATTTTAAGTCAAATACAACATTCGATGTCATTATTTTATGATATTAAACCAATGTATTGTATTTAATATATATGTATATAGTTAGGCTAAGTATGTTTCCACCTTGACTTTTTTCGTTTACTGAAAATATGGCTGCCAAATCCAAGATGGCCAGCAAAAAGATAATTTTAAAAATAAAATTCAATAACAAATAAACCGCTTAACCTTTTGAGTTGAAATTTGGTATTTGATCAATTAAATATTTATACTAATTTTCCATGAATAAACATTGGTTGTAAAATTCAATATGGCCGCCATTTTCAAGATGGCCGACTTATAATCATCGTGCTGCATTTTAAGTCAAATACAACATTCGATGTCATTATTTTATGATATTAAACCAATGTATTGTATTTAATATATATGTATTTAGTTAGGCTAAGTATGTTTCCACCTTGACTTTTTCCGTTTACTGAAAATATGGCTGCCAAATCCAAGATGGCCACCAAAAAGATAATTTTAAAAATAAAGTTCAATAACAAATAACCGCTTAACCTTTTGAGTTGAAATTTGGTATTTGATCAATTAAATATTTATACTAATTTTTCATGTGGTTGTTAAATTCAATATGGCCGCCATTTTCAAGATAGCCGATTTATAAATCATTGCGCTGCATTTTAAATCAAATACAACAAAGGATTGCATTTAATTGCTGCGTGTGTGTGTGTGTGTGTGTGTGTGTGTGTGTGTGTGTTACATATTATGTAAAAATATTATTAGTACAGCTCTTTAAACTTATTTTATGTAATTAAAATAACGAAGCTGAAACATTTTCAAGCATTTGAATCAATTGAATAGCTATGACTTTTGACGTCTGCAATAAAAAATAGTCATCTCGCTCATTCAAATATTCAAAGAGGTCCAACAGCAACATGATTAACATCCACGCGCACCTTGCAGCAATATATTCTATACGCATATTCCTTATACTTATTACATGATCAGAATATAACATATTTCCCCGGCTCAGAAATTCAACAGCTATAAATATAGGATTGAAAACAATCTTTTATTTCAAAAACATTAACTGTACAATAAAAACCAAGACCATAAAAAACATCTGCATCGCTACAAAGGTCTGACCATTATCTGTTTCTTTGGCTTCTTTGGAACAAAGAACAATTTTTGTGCCTGCCTCTTTATAGGTTGCTCAAAGACCTGATTTACCCCGCCATGTACTCGATAATGTAGTATTTGCATCCAAAAAACCCTAACCTAACCATCAACTGCTTGCCATACACCCTTTTTGTTTATCTCATTTTATATAAAACCAAAAAAAATCAGATTCATTCTTTATTCTCGCCCATATGTATATTGAAGCATTCCAATTTTCAACTTTCCATCTCTTTTCTGCAATGCATGTATTATTCTTTGAATCGAATTATTCTTACCAGTTCTTACTGGTTTTAATACTCTATGATTGTGATTTGTGGGTTGATGGTTGTTTTTGTTTTTGATTTATTTTTTTCTTGTCAGACTTTATAAAATGCTCAAAATATCAATCAAACAATACATCACAAAACATCTACTCTATCACTATTCCTTAAATGACACTTTGTGCTATCTACAAATCTACAAACTTGTCAAAGGTTTGTGCATTGGTGCTTTCTGAATGCTGTTAACCAATGTCATACTCTGTATTATGGTACAAATTTTTATACCTTTTTCTGGATATTTCTGGATGACATCATTAACCTGTGGCTACATCAGATGTTTGTTGATTGGTCGTAAACTACCTGATGATGTAACCTAGAATACATTTACTTCTTTTTGTCCAGTATATTACTATCACCATTACCTCTTCCTGCTTTCACTGGCACCATGATATTATTTAGTTTTTTTTTTTTTTTTGAAACTCCATACAATGGTACCGAAAAATATAAAAACCTGTACGATAATATATGGTACGGCATTGGTTAACAGCATTGGAAAACCACAATATGCACTTTGAAGATTGTTTGCAGCAACCACAAAGTATCGTTTTAGAAAATAGTGTTAGAGTAGATTGTTTGCTTTATAAAGGCTTAAACCAGACAAAAAGAATAAATTTAAATCAAACATACCAATCCATGTCAAAATCACAGTAAAATCTTGAAACTTTCAAATTAAGTTTAACACAGGAACATCCACCAGGAAGTCAATTACCTGGAAGGGTAATTGAGCACCCCGCACTTTTTAGAATGAAAGGACTATGAACTTTGGAACGCAATATATTCATGGTATTTTCGGATACAGAGTCACCATACTATATTGTGATGTCAGGGATAAAACTTTATGATGGTCTCCATTCCTACATCAACAATTCTTTTTTGTTAGCAGTTTGCACCGTTGTATAAACAGATTTAACGAATGCAGAAGAGAGATGGAATTCCATGTTGCCTGAGAATTCGAACAATTTTATAAATACATGTACGGGAGAGAATAAGGCTTAACTGACTAGTTTTATATCAAATGAGTTCTGCAAGAAAGTACAAGGCAAGGAGTTAGTGATTAGTGGAGGGTTGCGAATCCAAATGCTACATTCTCGAGTACAGGGCGAGATACGTACATCAAGTCTTTGTGCAAACCATAAATAGGCAGACTCAAGACGTGTTCCTTATGCCGAGAGAAATAGATAGAATAACGGATAATGATCAGATGTTTTTATTCTCTTGGTTTTGTTTCACAACTAAACAGTAAGGTTTAAGTGAGTACTACAACAAAAAAGAAACCGAAATTTCCAGGAGTCAAAAAGAAATATCAGAAGAAAAACATTTAGATATGTTGGTATTTGATCAACAGACACTGATTGAGCTTGAAGCATGGGAAGTGTTCAAACAAATTATAGAGTTTGAAAACTGAACTGAAAGCTTATGAATATACGATAAAGTCGGTAATACTGTTATCAAGTGTAGATTCTTTTGTTTGTAATCTATTTCAAACTACCAACCCTTAGCAAAAACCTTCATGAACTTCACAGTCATATGTTTCGCCATTGCCACTGTACAAGATAGTTCCGGTCATGCACATTAAACACATTAATTATAAGGAAATGGTTTGGAATCTATGTTTATTTCCTCAGTAAAACCTATCATTAACTCTTGTCAAATTGACCTTCAATATTTATGAATGTGGAGTTGTTGAATCTTTGTGTGTAATTATTGTGAAAAACACATTCTACTGCACAGTTGTTTGTGGATCATGCTGGTGTAAAAAGCTTTTAAAGGAGGCAGTTAACTAGTATATATATATATTAACAATTTCAATATATTGGTTTATTGTATTTAAACAATGCAGCGTGGTGATTATAAGTCGGCCATCTTGAAAATGGCAGCCATATTGAATTTTACAATCCATAATTATTCATGTCATGGAAAATAAGTATAAATATTTAATTGATCAAATACCAAATTTCAACTTAAAAGGTTAAGCGGTTGATTTGTTATTGAATTTTATTTTTTTAAATTATCTTTTTTCTGGTGGCCATCTTGGATTTGGCAGCCATATTTTCAGTAAACGGAAAAAGTCAAGGTGGAAACATACTTAGTCTAACTAAATACATATATATTAAATACAATACATTGGTTTTATATCATAAAATAATGAATTCTATGTTTTATTTGATTTCAAATGCAGCGCGATGATTATAAGTCGGCCATCTTAAAAATGGCGGCCATATTGAATTTTACAACCAATGTTTATTCATGGAAAATTAGTATAAATATTTAATTGACCAAATACCAAATTTCAACTAAAAAGGTTAAGAGGTTGATTCGATATTGAATTTTTATACTTAAATTATCTATTTTGGCGGCCATCTTGGATTGGCAGCCATATTTCCTTTAAACGGAAAAAGTCAAGGTGGAAACATACCTAGCCTAACTAAGTACATAAAGGGCAATAAGATCCACCATGTTTCCTGCTTTTAACAAAAAAGTTTAGGGGGGTCAATAAAGAGGCTACTTTTTGAGATCTGCCCCCTGACTAACAGGGTAAGTTCTAACTAGGTCAGATGTTAATGTCATTGTTCAAATACACAGGTTAAGTTTTCAAGTTTGGTTTTAGGTCAACATTTTTACAGAGTTGAACCTCTATCTAGACTGTATGGTATGTCCTAAAGCAAGATATTATTGGTACTACATTTCAAATTGTTCCAGTCCTTCCAGCTGATATAGAAATACCAGTACTTGGAAACAGAAAAAAAAATCCAAGTCAACAACTAGTACAGTGGCTCAGTTGATGGGGCTCTCACTCCATATGGGAGGCCAGGGTTCTAACACTGGTCGAGTCTGATCAAGACTAGTGAATAGGCAGTGACTGTTCATGTGCCAAGCAGTCAGCATTTAGAACTGAAAGTCACAGACTCCTTTGGAAAATCAATGCCTCATCTCATGGAAGGCATGATACATTAAAGAACCCTCCCTGCATATTGCCCTGAGTGCACTGCAAAGGTAAAAATTTCTGCAACTTCATCTACAACTGGTGACGTCTCTAAATAAGTTAAATATTCTTAACTGGGATGTAAAACCTAGTCAAATCAATCAATCAATCTGACCCAATCTTGCAGTGGTATATGGACTAGGATCCCATCCAAAAAGGAGGGACTTGTTTCACTCACAAAACCAGATAAGCTCTAATCTGATAAAACATGTACTGGTAAATATGCTCAGAACTGACTACATACTAACTTTTTAAACTCATTCAATGGTTAACATAAAAATTATATGATTTTTATTTTATTTTGTAAATTAGGAATATTTAGCTCTTGTCAAAATAAGGGCCTTGGTGGTCAAATAGTTGAAAGCACAGATTTATAGATCACAGTGCCTCCAACAGCCTAGGTTCAAGTCACACTAGGGACAGATGCTGGTGTGAAAAAGTTTGTTGTTGGTTTGCTTGCTGAAGGCCGATGGATTACATGAATATTTCATTATTTTTATTTATTTATTTAATTTTTTTTGTAAATTAGGAATATTTAGAAGCTGGAGCTGATTTTGTGGAGACAAATACTTTCAGTGGTACAAGTATAGCCCAGGCTGATTACGGCACAGAACATCTGGTATGTTACTTATGTATAAGATTACAGTTGTGGTTTCACATTACACATGTACCATGTGTCACATTACACATGTACCATGTGTCACATTACACAAGTATCATGACACATGTACCATGTGTCACATTACACAAGTATGTGTCACATTACACAAGTATCATGTGTCACATTACACAAGTATCATGTGTCACATTACACATGTACCATGTGTCACATTACACATGTACCATGTGATACCCCTCAACAAATAAATTCATTACACAGTGGATAGCATCGTCCAATATGAATTTTAATGACTCCATATATTTCTGTATTAGGTCACTAAATCACTGTGTTATTAATAGTACATGGACTGTATGTTTAAGAAGATTTGTCCGTAGGTTAACATAGTTGTAATGATTTATGTTTGTTTGGCAATTTCTTTTACTTTGTTATCACTTTCTTAGTTCTACCTTCAAAACAATTTGATACCAACCAACTCTGCAGTAGATCAATAGCTTGTTCATTCTGTAAAGTGTGAAATGAAAAAGGTTTAGGTTTGGACCTCTGTTCCTTTTTTTCCATAAAATTTGTGTGTCATCCCTTGTGAATAGTGATATTTAAAATTGAAATTAATATTTAGAATACAGATTATTTTTTAAATTAAAAAAAAAATAATTAAAAGTTATTTTTTTCCATCATTATGAGAAATCACAGGGATTTATCAAGGGCCTATTTAGGGCCGAAATTCGGCCCAATTCCCAATGGAAAAACATTGATTTTTTCCCAAAATGGGCTAAGAAAATTCCCAATTAGGAAATTGTAACAGATACATAGCTGAAGTCTTGCCATAAATGTGGCTGCTTTACTCAATCTTCAATCAACTCAATACACTAAAAGCATTAGATTTAATCATTAATGGCATCAAAAATGATGTCAAAGTTTTCCCAAAATGAGCAAAAAGTTGATAGTTTTTCCCAATTTTTAGTTTAGGGCCTTTTCCCAAAAGACCCTGATAAATCACTGAATCAATAAAACTCAGATATATTTTTGTAACACTGAGTTATTTTACTTCTTTCTATGTATAAGTTGCTATGTTAAACATCCCATTGTTTCTTTCTCTCTCTCTCTTTTTTTTTTTCAATGCCACATGTGTCTCCAAGGCACATACATTTCTTAGAATTCACTTTAAATTTGAACAACATCATGCTCTTTATTTTCAAACATAAGTTGAAATGATTAAAATAACCTTTGCCAACAGTTGATTCCATGGATAGAAATGCCTAGATTGTCCATAATTACAGTTGGGCAATTTTTTATTACTGGTATGTGATGATAAATTGAAAGAGCAGAAAATAGTCATTTGATAGTACAGAAATTTATTGTAAACATATTTATTTTTGGGATTTACTAATTTTTGTTTATTTCGTGATCATTTGTTTAGCACTAAAATTAATACTGAGCAAAAATTATACTATGCTTATTGTGTTATAGTTCATATTTCAGAAAATGCAAAAATTTAACAACGAGGATATGTCTAAATTTCTTGTACCGCGAAAATAAATACATGCTAAATTAAATACATTTACAGTACCATTAATGGTTGACTTTTTTGGAAGTAATGAATATTTCATTAATGATACATGTACATTACTTGGGGTTACAACTAACTTATTTGGGCGGTTGCTAAAAATTGCACAGGCCTTTAAATCTTAAATGCTGAATCAACTGGAACCTGTGCAATTTTTACTTTAACAATTATAGTAATGGAAAATTTCCTTCTGTTGCAAGGGGGGGGGGGGGGTGTTAACTTTTATACAAAAAACATGATGCATTTGTGTGTGTTATTTAAATTCATGTTTTTAATGTCTGTAACTAAGAATTTATAGATTTGGTGGACCAATGCCAACATCAACAACTCTAATATTTAATCTTAAGCTATTATTTTCACTACATATATCACTTGGAGTAGACTTCTAGGTCACAATTTTCAAAATTTAGCAGAATTTCAGGCTTAATTTCTAACCCTGATTACTGCTGTAACACCAGTATCTGTAGTTTTATGTTGTAGACTGCCGTAACACCAGTATCTGTAGTTTTATGTTGTATACTGCTGTAACACCAGTATCTGTAGTTTTATGTTGTATACTGCCGTAACACCAGTATCTGTGGTTTTATGTTGTATACTGCTGTAACACCAGTATCTGTGGTTTTATGTTGTATACTGCCGTAACACCAGTATCTGTAGTTTTATGTTGTATACTGCTGTAACACCAGTATCTGTAGTTTTATGTTGTATATTAAAAGTATGTATAACACTATTATGCCATTGAATTGGTTGGTTGCTTGGTTGAATGTTGCCTAACATAGCATCAGCAATTTTTCAGCTATTTGCAACGAGAACTATTTTATTAATCTCTATGAATTATTCTATGAACAAGTTCGTGTATGCATGTGAAGTGCGAGTGTGTTGTATGGTCTACCTTGTACTAGCGCACACTCATGGCAACTTTAAGGTGCTATGTCACAGAGTCAGTACGCTGCAGACAAGTGTACCATTCCCCAAGTCCATTATACTGATACCGGGTAAACCTGTAAAGGCCAATGGCAAGGAAAATTCACTTTCCCACATGTGGTCTGAGCGGGACTCGAACTCACAGCGGTGAGATACCCTGGGTTTGTAGACTGACATCTTATCCATTAGGCCACCATGGCCTCATAAGTAAAATATGGGAGCATACATGAAAAATATTTTAATATATAATATACAATGTACATGTATCTGTGTTAAGAAATGTGCTTAAAATTGCTTTTTGAATATTTTAGACATATAGATTGAATGTGGAGGCAGCAAAACTTGCAAAGATAGCCACATCAGAAGTAGAATTAGCCACAGGTAATGTATATCGGCATGTTGTCAGTAGCATAATGTTCATGATTAAGATTTAATGGTTTTCCAATATAGAATTTTTATAATTTCAGCTATTTTATTTGCTTAATATTACTACTAAATATAGGTGGTTTCCCTTGAGCAAAATAACTTAAATTTTCCAATTTAACCACCAAAATTTCGCAAAACAGTAGCTAAAGAAGGGCAAAATGTTTGCACAATTTTATACCTAAGTTACAAATAATATGCAAATTTACAAAAATTCAGATATTGTCATATATTTTGCCATTTATTTAAGAACTTTAGTTTTTCCAAGTTTCAAAAAAGTAAATTATCCAAATTTAAAATGCAGAAGGTAGTAATTAAAAATATAACAAAATCACTGAGTTTGTACATTTTGCCTCTTTTTACTTTTAAAAATTTATTATTTTTAAATTGTTTTTAAGGTGTACCGAGGTATGTAGCAGGTGCTATGGGACCAACAAATAGAACCTTATCAATATCACCATCTGTAGAAAAACCAGACTTCAGGAATGTCAGTAAGTAGAGCTTCTAAAATCACTTGTATACTGTGTACCTTTATAGCTAAACTGATCTTGCATTGGTTATGCTGTGTAACAAAATAACCATTTAAGTTGCAACATCAACACAATCCAGCAAAATGTGCCGAACTGATAATTGATCATGTCAAGGAACACATGGGGTAACTTGTTCTTCAAGTAATATAAGTTACATGGTTTGTAAGTACCTGGTTTGAAATGATACAGGATCAGTAGAAAACATACCAGGTGAGCCGCCAACCAAACCAGATGCAGATGCTAATCAGATTCAGAGAATTTAGTTATACAGTCAAATATGTCTTATATGACCTTCCATTGGTGTCAGAAAAAAGTCACATAAGACAGGTGGTCACTTAATACAGATTCATTTTTAATATTGTATGGTAAAGTATACATGCATATATATGGATACACATGTATGTGTATTTTAAACAACAAAGGAGACATAGGATGGTTTGTTTATTCAAATTATAATGCATGTATACGACATAGAACAGCATATTGTTAAAAAAAAAAACTTAAAGAAAATATTTTTATTTAAACTCTTTAAATATTTTGAATAAAATAATTTTAAATAATTATAATAAGAATAGTACTAAAAAGGTAAACTATTTTGCTATAAAATGGCATTTAATATACTTTTAAGATATCAGATAATTGAACATGCATGATTTTGGTTTATTCTATATTCTTAATTATTCTAAAATCAGCTTTTGCTGATAATGTTAAAAGATGTGTGAAAATAAGTTTTATAAAATTCATGGAAAAATAAATGTAACTTTCAGAACCAGTGGTAAATAGATATACTTGATGGGGGCATCAAAGTTGTATAAAGTTACCACTTTTTTTAAAATTAATTATTTTGTAGCATTTGATGAGTTAGTTGCTGCCTATTCAGAACAAGCTAGAGGTCTGTTAGATGGTGGTGCTGATATTTTACTAGTGGAGACTATCTTTGATACAGCTAACTCCAAGGCTGCTTTGTTTGCAATCAGTGATTTGTTTGAGAAAGAAAACAGAAATTGTCCAGTATTTGTAAGTACATATATCACACTTACACAGTATATAATGCATGCGAGAAGTATGTTGACCTACTTATATTGAAATATATGACGGTAAAGGGCAAAGTGCTTTACAAATATATTTTGTTATTTTTATTACCGGTATTTCTCAAATTCACAGTTATTATGGTTTGTCAGTAGTTCATTCAGTTTCTAGATATCAATATTCTACCATTTCATTGATATAATTATAAATGAAAAATGTTCAGATTATTTATTATGATAAACCAGCTAGGAAAATAAAAATGAGTGAGTTGAGTAATAGTGTTTTATGCTACTTATTTTGAGTGGGTTAGTTCATAAATGATAGAGGAAACTAGAGTGTCCAGAGAAAAACATGGACCTTAAGCAAGAGAAATAACAAACTATCTCACACTGTAATTTGTCAGAGTGCAATTTGAACCTAGGGTGTGAGAGGTTCTGTGTTCCATAAGCCCACACTTTAGACCACTCAGCCACTGAATCCCTAAAATAGGAAAATAAGATTTACGGTATAATTAAATTACAAATATCATGGTCACTTAATCATCATTACTTGATATTTCAGGTATCGGGTACCATAGTGGACAAGAGTGGACGTACATTATCCGGTCAAACAACAGAGGCTTTTCTCATAAGTGTGTCACATGCTCGACCTTTGTGGTAAATATTATATCATATTATAGTAAAACTGGTAGCGAAATTTAACTCATGCACATTTCATTGATTTTGTTCAGTATTTTGTTTGACTTGTAAACCAGTCATTCCGAAATGCCACGAGACATGTCTGGTAAAAAAGCACAGTGGTCCGATGAAACATTCTGTATTTCCGGTCCGCATGTCCAATAAGATTTTAGTATCTCCATATCAGTTTTTCTAAATTCTGCTAGGTGGCTAAGATAAATAGCATGTTAATGTACTGAAATGTATCCATCTAGCAGAATTAAAAATAACTAAGCTCTAAAATTGGGTGATCATAGTTAGTCAGGTAGGCGCTTCGTGTATCAAAGCATGTTCAACTGGTCTGGTAAAAAATCATCCGGTCTGGTAAAAATTCAAGTTTTACTAGACCGAATGTCCTGTAAACTATTTACAAGTTTTGCAATGTCTGGTAAACATGTGTTAACTGTATATGTTTTATGTTTACTGTCTCACTTCATCAAAAGAGCAAAAATAAAGCATAAGCCATAGTTACCGGTATGTATTGTCAACATCACAGATCTGGTTATAGGTGTTCACAATATATTACAGATATACCAGTAAAACCAGTTTAGTGGGTTTCCAATCCATTACCACAATACAAGTTTCAAATAAAGTAATGTTTCAATACATAAAAAATGCAATTTTTGCAGAGTAAAAATATCAAATAAATAAGTCATATTGCTCATTTGCACACAGGTTTTAATTAATTTGATCATTCATGACCTATTTAGAATGGTATAATAGACTTACACTAATATATAAACCGAAATGAATGTTGCTAACAGCTGTTTTTAGATTGATGAAAACCATCTCTTCAAATTATGTCTTTTGGACTTTCATCTTGAATCTAAAGGGAGGGGCACCTTTGGATATTGACTGCTATTGATACTGTGTGTCCACGCAAACAATCGCTGTTGAATGGCATGTTCAAAGAAAAAACTACACACACTTTTGAATGTGCCTCAATTTTATATTATTTGGATCACCTGTATAATTATTATGTACTGGTATGTCGTCATCAGACTTCTAGCATTACTGGTATTTTGTCTTTTATTTTTGTAGTTTAGGTTTAAATTGTGCATTAGGAGCAATAGAAATGAGGCCATTTTTGGAGGCCATCAGCAATGCTACAGGTGGATACACAATATGTTACCCAAATGCAGGTAAAGTTGTTTATCAGTTTTACATTCAGACTGCATTCATTTGAAATGGGTTTTCTCTTCTCTTTTTGAAAAGAAATTGCATTACTTGTATAACCCAGAATCAAAAGCTATAAGCGGTTTTTTTTTTTTTTTTTTTAATTAATTATAGTAAGAACTTTATTCACTGCTACTATCTGTTAGTTAAAATTTGGCATTGTAAAGGGTTAGGTGATAAATTGATGGTGGCTTAAAAGAATAGCATAGAAAAAAAAGAATTTCCTAATACTACGACAATAAAGTTGTTAAGGGCCATTATAACAAGGTATTAATGTATTTTTTATCAAATTCCCAATACTCTGTAGAATAGGGTAAGGGAGAGTTGTAACAGTACTTCACTAGTTCTGCCATGCTACTTTGCTGGTATAATGTCTTTTTCTATCAGTTCATTTAGAATCAAAATGATTTTACTTCAACATTGAGTTTTAGAGGATAATACATGTTTTATAAAATAATAATAATAATAATAATAATAATATAACAGTCACATGTGTTACTTGTGTGTACATTTACTGTCTCACTATTGTAATGTGACTATTTGTAGGTTTACCTAACACATTTGGAGAGTATGATGAAACACCAGAAATGATGGCTGGTCACCTTCAGGTACAAATGTTCTTAATACCTTATTAAGTTTATGTTTACAGCATGACACATTTCTAATCCAATTTAAAAAAAGGAAATGCCAGGACATTATTGTAAATTCTAAATGACTTGTCACTAACTTACATGTTGAGTGGAGTAATGGAGATTTACGCGCAAGTCAAGAATCTTTCACTGATATAAAGACAAACAGATGGAAGATTATCATAAATCAGAATGAATAAGAGAAATCAAAATGAGAATTTTAAAAACTGACTAAAACATTTAGTTATTGGAGAACATTATATAGAGGTTTTAATGTAAATTTTTGTACATGTATAATTATGGCCTTTTATGTCTTGTGTATTGTAGTCATTTGCGGCTGATGGACTTTTGAACATAGTGGGTGGATGTTGTGGTACTACACCAGCTCATATCAAGTATATATAATTTATTTTGATTTCATTCTTTCTTGTCTTATGTATCAATCAATCTTTATTTCCTCTTATACAGAGATTTTTGAATGAAAAGTTTTACAACAATATATACAACAAATTCATTTGAAAAAATACTTGTTGAAAAAAGCCCTTTTGCAATTGGCTTTTAATTGGGGAGCAACCAATGGTTCTTACGATATTCTTGTTATTTGTTGTTTTGTTTTGGTTTGTATGTATGTGTTAAGCAACAAAAATGTGTGTTTTCATTAAGCTCTTTGAAATTAGGGTTGGTAGTCAGAATTCTTTTTTTTTTGTTTTTTTTTTGCATTAACCATATGGGACAAAGATACAAAATTTAGTGCTTGTCAAATTGTTGTCATTAAAACCTTTAGAGTCGGTTTGTGTTAGCAGAATATCACATTTTTAGGGCCTATGCTTATGTTATCATTTTCTTTAAGGGCTATCAAAGAAGCTGTACAGAAACATAAACCCAGGGTACCACCAACGGACATCAAACAGGAATACATGCATTTATCAGGTACAGGTTCATACACAATAAGATTAGCCCGTGACAGTGCAGAATACTGTAAATGTATTTAATTTCACGTGTATTTATTTTTTCAGTATAGGAAATTTAGACATATCCACATAGTTAAATTTCCGCGTTTTTGAAATATGCATTATAACACATTAAGCATAATTTAATTTTTGCTCAGTATTAATTTTAGCGCAAACAAACGATTGCGAAAGAAGCAAAAATTTGTACACCGCAAAAATAAATACATTTACAGTGATTACTGGTAGTCCTGTAAGAAAATCTGTAAATGAAAGCAAGACTAAAATATTTAAATCATTTAAAAAGTATTTGAACCCCACTAGATAGTATTTTAACTGGTCTTCACGAAGTGCAACAAACAAACTTTTGCCGAACCCTCATCTTCAGCATCAGTGTCATTGTCTAGTGTTAAGTTTTATTGATTTTGCTTGCCTAAAGTTACTACCGGATAAAGGTAGTTTCTGCTGGGGAAAAATGACTAAATTTTCCCAATTTGATCACTAAAATTCCCATAACAACAGTAATATACTAGCAAATTAAATCATGTTGTCCTTAGCCACAAAATCTTAAAGATATTGCCACACTGTAACAACTTTGTAATAAGGATCCTAAGTTATTGCAAGCATATCATTATGCAGTTTGCAAGGAAGAAGGTAGTTTTTAAAAAATGTAAAGTTATTAGGCATCCACTATAAAATTAAGTAGGTCTCGGTAACTGAGTGGTCTTAAATATCAGCTCTCACTGCATAAATTTGAGTCCCATTTTGGACATTCTAGTATGAGAAAGTTTGTCAGTTTTCTTTGCCAAAGGTTGGTAGTTATCTACCGGTACTCTAGTTTCCTCCACCACCAATGAGCTGACTGAAAGAATCTTGACTGGGGCATAAAACATTATTACTCACTCCTTGGTTTCTCTTGCTGCAACTCCACTTCAACTTAATACTTAAAGAGGGGGATATTAAATTCATCCGTCTATCCTTCCTTCCGTCCATCAAAAATACTTGTCTGCACAAATTCTCCAAACTATGAAGCACTGTTTCATGAAACTTGGTGCAAAGCATCAACATAGATAGAAGATGCACATATCATTAACTGGAGTTGGTTTGCTCATTTTCCTGTGAGTTTTTGCCCTTTGAACATGTGTCAATCACAAAAAAGAACCTGCTGGCAGGCTATCTTAATTCACTGAATTTACTTGTCATTTCAGGATTGGAACCAATGTACATGGGACCATTTACAAACTTTGTAAACATAGGAGAGAGATGTAATGTAGCAGGTTCCAGAAAGTTTGCTAGACTTATAAAAACAGGAGATTATGAGGTATGATATTTTGTTTATAAGGCTTCCTTTTGTGCAACCTCGCCCCCTCCCTTATTTTCTATGTAAAATATTTGAAAAATTAGTTTTGACACAAATATTTATTTGGTTAAATACAGGTTAACTTATTCCAGTGCTGATTCCATATGTTGGAAGCCCAGAGTTGGAAAGCCACATGGGGTCTGATCAAAACTTAAAAATAGGTAGTGACCGTTATTTTGCCAAGTACTCAGCATTTATAAATGAAAGTCATGGAGTCCTTCAGAGGAGACCTTAAAAACCTATTCCCTGTGTCATGGCAGGTGTGGAACTCTCCCTGCACATTGCCCTGAACACACTGCAAAGGAAAAAATTCTGCCATCTTTTTAATTGGAAGTCACAGGTTTGGAAGAAAAATTAAAAAAAACTGATGACTTCTGTCACAGTGGGTGTGGCTCCTAGTGTGGCATAATAAAGAAATATCCCTGCACATTGCCCTGCAAAGGTAAAAATTTCTTCTCTTCACCTACAGCTGTTGATGTCATGATATAAGTGAACTGTTTTTGACTGTGACATAAAACTCAGTTCAATTAATTATTCCAGACATTTTTTAAAAAGTTAAAGTTTTCCGGAAAATGAAAGTTAAAGATAATAAAAGTCTACTGTATATAACAACACATGTATATTTAATATAATTTAACAGGAAGCACTGAGTATAGCCAAACTACAAGTAGAAAATGGAGCTCAGATATTAGATATAAATATGGATGAAGGCATGTTGGATGGGGTGGCTGCTATGACAAAATTTGTCAATCTTATTGCATCAGAACCAGATATAGCAAAGGTAAGTTAAACTCACCTGTACAATTTAAAGAAAAACATACAATTTGTCACATCTAGAATGCTAGTGTGTTGGTTCTTTCAGTTGTTCTTGTTATAAAGGGACCCTAGTAGATGAGTGGTCTAATACACATGCTTACTGATCACAGTGCCTCTCTCACCACCTAGTTTTGGATCCTAGTGTGAGAATGTTTGTCAGTTCATTTATGAAACATTGATGTTTTATTGGGGAGGGGGGGGGGGGGGTCCTCTACCATCCATGAACTGACCACCTTGATATAATCGAAAAAATTCTGATTTGGGTTTAAAATTCTATTATCTTGTTATATAGTCAAAATGAGTAATATGAGTTGTGAAAAAAATACAAAACTGAACATGTGTGACTACTTGATATAAGTATTAGTGAAAGGATCTCTACTGGGTTGTTAAAAAACATTTACTCCACTCAACTACACTCCATTGCTAAAATATTTTGATGGATAAAAACTGGTGATCAAGTTTGTATATTTTGATTATTTTTAGGTTCCACTATGTATAGACTCGTCTAAGTTTTCAGTAATAGAAGCTGGACTGAAATGTGCCCAGGGTAAATGTATCGTGAACAGTATAAGTCTGAAAGAAGGAGAGGCTGATTTTATTGAGAAAGCAACAAAAATAAAAAGATACGGAGCAGCTGTTGTTGTCATGGCATTTGATGAAGTTGGTCAGGTAAGATAAATGTCCATTTTATAATCTTATATGATTCCATTTTTTCATTTTGACATTTAGTTACTTAATTGATGTCCTGTCAGACAAGTAACAAATGCATTTAACTATCAGATGCGATTTTACTTTCTTGATGGACAACTGGACATGATTCAAAATCAAAGAATCTTGCAGATATTTTCAGAAATTCAAGAATTTTCAAACCACAATTACTGTCATTTGAAGTAGCAGTATTATGACAGGTGCCAGCTCTTCTTGAAATCCCTGAATTCTATTCATCTCAGCTCACCCGACCAAAAGTCAACATGTGTGTATATCTATTTGTGAAGTTAACACCTATATTAGACTTCTTCTCTGAAAATGCTGGAAACTTGGACAATAGTATCCATGGGGTTGTGCAATTTAGATCTGGTGATACAAATTTTTATTTACTTTGATTTTTTTCAGGCTGCGGATACACAGAGAAAGGAGGAAATCTGCACGCGTTCATACAGAATCTTAGTGGATAAAGTAGGATTCAATCCTAATGATATTATATTTGACCCCAACATTTTAACCATAGCTACAGGAATAGAAGAACATAATGTATATGGTGTGTCATTTATAGAAGCTACAACTTATATCAAGGTTAGTTTTAGTAATAATTATCTTGCATCATTGGTAAGGCATTGTCTGTCTATCCATTACAGTTTGTCCAGCCTACTCTTCCAACACCTTTGAAGATATTTTTACTAAACTTGGTACATGACATATACTATATGTATATGTAACCGGGGTTTCATAATACTTGAAGATATAACACAATCCAGATATACAAACATATATTTTATTTATGGAATGTTTCTAATATTGATCATTGTTTGATGTGGATCCGTTGTCCATATAATATACAGAAGTAAAATACCTACAAATATACAAAATATACGAAACTTACTGAACGGATCGTACTGGATTAGGAAAACATAATATCATTTAATCTCAAAAATAGAAAGTAATACATATCACATTAATGATTTAGAAATATAATTACACATACCAGTAATTGTAGAAAAAGTAAATTCTACTCAGGACAGGCTACATAATATAAATATGTATCGAATATTTATGCCTCCGATTGTGTCCAGCAGTGCAACCAAAGTGGCGGTAAAACTAATTAATATGATTATTATTCATTTAGTGACCATCATGCAATGTCGGTAATGTCCGTAACCAGTCCCGATGTCCAGTATAAAGTCTAAAATTAGTAACAAAACACATACACGTGACAGCACATATACAAACCCAAGTGGACATAACACTGACAATACAAACACACTGACATAATATTTACAGTATAAACAACACAAACACAACAGCTAGCGCATTTTGTGACCTGGGTTACATATTCCCCTGGCAGGAGGAAATGTCTCCTGACATTTAATACAGTTTCCTTATATCTAAATTTTCATACATACCCTTTTGGTAAATATGACACAGCAGTCCTAGTGGTCGGGTCAGTCCCTACCAACTGGATGCAACTGTGATCAATTATTGTAGCTGAAAAGATACAAATTTGTAAATATTTAGATATTATCAGTTTTCAGATAAAGATAACAATTTATCATCTTGCAAGATAAACTTACCTTTTGTCTACATGCTTTCAATGTGATCGGGTCAGTCCCTACCGACAAATCAAGCATGAGACCCTTATACCTGAAATAAGACAATAATTGCTAAATAAACCATTAATCTCAATTTGATAAATATGTTACACAAAAATCTCCTCTTGATGATCTAATGAATGTGAATCCTGAACTTGTTGAGTACATTGCCACTCTCCATATCTATCTGGTGGTTTTCGATTTCTCGTTGATCTTCGCGGCAGTAATTGAGGTGGAGTGACCTGTCGATCCATTGTAGTTTCAAATCTTTCTGATACTTGGTTTTGATTAGTTTGGTTGGAAATACTTGAAACTTGATCCTCACTAATATTATGTCCTACTTTTCGTGTTCTTCTTTGTGGAATAATATATTTTCTAGTCTCATCCCCAGAACTGTCACTGTCACTACTTGAAGAAGATGTCATTTGTTTGTTATTGTTTTGTACTGGTCTCACTTTTGTTTTACATGGTCTTTGTGGCGTTATATTAGTTGTCTCCGTTGCTGGAATAACATTAAATGGAAGTAGCATATTTCGGTGAAGAGTCCGAATGGATCCATTTCCAGACTCAAGCTTGACCTTATATACAGGAGTGTCACTATGTGGTATATTGACAACCACATAGGGTTCCTTCTCCCACTTATCTGCCAGTTTTTGTCTCCCTTGCAGTCCAACCTTTCGTACTAATATCCTGTCACCCACTTCAATTTTTGACTCTCTTATCTTTTCATCATATCTCTGTTTGTTTTTAGCTGCTATCTTATTTGCTCACTTTTGCTACTTGGTATGCTTTTGTCATTCGCTCTCTTAATTTTTCTATATATGTGCTGTGATCTGTCTTGTCATTATTATTTGGTTCCAGCCCAAGATATGCATCCACTGATAGCCTAGGATGCCACCCAAACATTAAATAATGGGGAGAAAATCCTGTGGCATCACTTCTAGTTGCGTTATATGCTTGCACTAGTGGCGGTATATACGTTTTCCAGTCTGATTTTTGGTGTTCCTCTAAAGTTCCAAGCATCTTGAGTAAAGTTTGATTAAATCGTTCGGCTGAACCGTTACACATGGGATGGTATGGTGTTGTTCGTGTTTTCTTTATATTAGCTATTCCACATAATTCTTTGATGATCTTGCTCTCAAAGTTCCTACCTTGATCACTATGTAGTCGTTCCGGAAAGCTGTAATATCTGATGAAGTTGTCATAGAGAGCTTTTGCTGTAGTATGTGCAGTTTGGTTTTTACATGGTACCGCTTGAGCATACCTGGTAAAATGGTCGGTTATTACTAGAATGTTTTCATAACCACCTTTAGAAGGTTCCAAGCTTAGAAAATCAACACATACTAA
Organism: Anadara kagoshimensis; assembly: GCA_021292105.1. Lineage (NCBI taxonomy): Eukaryota > Metazoa > Mollusca > Bivalvia > Arcoida > Arcidae > Anadara > Anadara kagoshimensis. The sequence goes on from CM037858.1 coordinate 52,070,035, forward strand.
CTCCATAGGTCTCGTTGTTTCTATTGGTACAAGTCCTGCTGCTGGTCTCAATGGTGTTTTCCTTCGGATACATCGGTCACATTGTTCGACCTTGGACTCTATGTATTTGTCTATACCAGGCCAGTAGAATCTTTGTTTTGCTAACCAAGCAGTTTTCTCTTTACCAGGATGTCCTGTTTCAGTATGTATTCCCTGAAAAGCTCTGTCTCTATAATGTCTTGGTAGCACAAGTTGTTGAACTGGTTGACCATCCTGAAATGCGGTTCTATAAAGGGTTCCATCTTCCAATACTAAACGTTTTCTTTTCCTCAAATACTTTTGTACCTCTGGATCTTGTATACTTACCTCTTCTCCCCTGGGAAAGGAATCGCCTTTAAGGATGTCAATTATCTTTTTTATAGCTGCATCCTTGGTCTGTTCTTTGTTCCAATCAACAATTTTTGTATCCGACCTGGAATAAGTCGTCTCATCAGCCGTATGAGGAACTGAATCCACCATCAATGTTTCTATAAATGGAACATTTATTACAGCTGCTTTACATACAGCTTTAACAACCTCATTTTCAACAACTGGCCTTCTTGATAGTCCATCTGCATCAGCATTTAGTTTCCCAGACCTATATTTTAGAGTAAAATCATAATCAGCCAGTGCTGCTATCCATCTTTGACTGGTTGCATCTAATTTTGCTTTTGTGAGGACATATGTGAGAGGATTGTTGTCTGTCACCACTTGGAAGCTGTTACCATACAAGTAGTCGTGAAATTTGTCAACCACAGCCCATTTCAGTGCTAGAAACTCCAGTTTGTGGGCTGGGTAATTTCTTTCACTGGGTCTTAATCCTCTAGAAGCATACGCAATAACCCGTTCCTGTCCATCTGTACTTGATATAATACAGCTCCAAGTCCACTACCACTTGAATCAGTATGTAAAATGAATGGTAAACTATAATCCGCATACGCAAGTACTGGTGGTTGTAACAAGTGTTGCTTAATTGATTCGAATGCACTATTTTCAATCTCTGTCCACTGCCATTTAGCTGGTGTATATTTTGATTTCTTTGATTTTGATTTAGACTTGACTTTGGTTTTATAGTGCCATGACCTTTTAAAAGAGAGTTTAAAGGTTCTACAATTTTCGAAAAGCCTTTAATAAATTTTCGATAATATCCCACAAAACCTAACCATTTTCGCAACTCTTGAACATTTTGTGGTTTTGGCCAGTTCTTAACAGCTGTTAATTTTTCTGGATCTGTCGCTATCCCTTGCTCTGAAACAACATGACCTAAATATGTAACAGAGTTTTTAAACAATTCACATTTAGATGGTTTAAGTTTGAGATTGTGCTGTACTAACCTGTCAAAAACTGCCTCTAATCGTACTATATGTTCTACAAATGTCCTTGAAAACACCAGGATGTCATCAATGTCTCCCATGCATTTCTCCATAAGACGTTGGAATGTGGCTGGAGCATTGGTTAATCCGAAACCCATTCTTACACATTCATAAAATCCTAATTTTCCAACTGAGAAAGCTGTTTTGAATTTGTCCTCTTCATCTATTTCAACCTGCCAATATCCTGAACGGAGATCTAACTTGGAGAAAAACTTTGATCCATTTATAGTATCAATTACATCGTCGAAACGTGGTAACATGTAACTGTCTTTCTTAGTCTTAGAATTCAAACATCTCATGTCTAAACAAAATCTCAGGCTTCCATCTGGTTTCCTCACAAGTACGACATTTGACGAATATGGGCTATTGGACTCCCTAATAACTCCGCTTGTAACATTTCCTTGACATGTTGTCGCACTTCGTCATACATGCTGGGTGGAATTCTTCTATAGGGCATCTTAAATGGGGTTTTATCTGTTAATTCTATTTTATGTTTGACAATATCAGTGTTTCCTAAATCAAGAGGTCCAGATGAAAATGCATGTTTCCATTTATCTAATAGTGTTGTAACTGTCAGTAGTTGTTCTGAAGTTAAGTTATGGTTGTCTATTTTAACTCCTAGTTCTTCTGGTTTAGACAACTGATGTACACCCAGTTGTTGTTGTGAAGATGTTAAATCATCAATAATAGTAACTTCTTCCATACTACACAGTTCTGCCTTAGGTTTAATAGTTATAGTTTTAGCTGTCATATTGCAAAGTTTAACTGGTACTTTAGCTCTTTCAGTACTTTGATTAATTTGAATTACTCTTGGGCATACTGTATATCTTGATTCATCTTTCAAATTTTCTGTCACTACTATTCCTTTTATATTCTTAACTCCCTTTGCTTGACCCTTTACCACAACAGTTTCATAAGGTTGTATATGAATTGGTTTCTTATTTGTTGATTTGACTACATAATACTTACCTTTTAAACTATTTACTGCTAACTGCCATTCAGGTGGTACATTTATTTCAGTATCCTCCTCCTGTGTCAAGTCACTGTAAAATCTTATGACATTTGTTCCCACAATAACTGGACATACTGCATTAAACTTAGTATCTGGCACCACCAATATTGGAACATAAAAATCTTTGTTGTTATTTAGAAATGGCATAGTAATACAACATTCTATATAACCTATATATTGCAATAAATTTCCATCAGCCATTGCAACCTCCAAGCCCAGATTTTCTAATTTTTGTAAATCTGGTTTATCGGTAAACTTTTATATCCAGATTCTGAGATAGTACTTACCATTGATCCACTATCTATAAGAGCCTTAAATTGCTTACCTTGTATACAGATAAAACTTTCATTACAATCCCACAATTCTATTTTTTAAGTGGCCTTGACTTTTGTCTTTGACCTCCGACTGGCCCTCGACAGAGGTCACTAAACTTTTGGGTTAACATGATCTGACTTTGTCCTCTACTAAACCCATTATTCTGCCTTCCACCTCTAAATCCTCTGGATTGACCTCTATAACCTCTGTAACTTTGTGTGAATACCTACCTGTATTACCTCCAAATGTCCTATTATCCTGATATTGTTGACTATTTGTATTACTTACCTTCATATCATCTAACCTATTTATTATTTTGTCGAACTTATCATCCATTTTTCTCTCCAATCGTTTTTCTAATTCTTGTATCTTTGAATCCATTTTCTCTCTAAATCCTTTACAGGGTCTCTTACATCTGCTGACACTATAGCTTGTTGTTGTGCTTTAGCTTTATTTACCTGTTGTTGTGGTTTACTGTCCTTAATTTTTTTCTACTTGCCTTATTTCCCTTAGTAGTGTGTCATACTCCTTTATGGTGTCATATTTGTGTCTAGTTTGTGCTTGTAAATTCTCCGAATTGAGAGATGTCCAAAACTTATGTCTCAATAGGTCATTTTTAGACTGGTGATCCAAATATCCTTGATCAATGGCAGTTTGGAGTAAGGTCTCTAATCTGCAGCCAAACGATGTTACTGATTCAGTTGGTTGCCGGTATGTGTTAAAAAATTGCTGCATGATCATACCATTGGAAGAAATGTCACCAAATAAGTTGTCTAACTTCCTTAATATTTGATGTACTGAAGCAGCTTCTCCTAACGGAATTAACATCTTCTTTGCTGTACCTCTAAGAGATCTACGAATTGCCTGGACAAGAACATTAGGTGTCATATCTGCATCATTTGACAAACAGTTTACTTCGTAACGCCATTCACTGTAACTAACATCACCTTTCTGTGGTTGCTCATCTCCAGAGAATGATGGAATTTTTGGTATATTGGGCGTTGACCTATATATACATGTCGAATCCATTCCTTGGTTAAAATTAGCTCCACATCCTACATCATTTGGCTCATTAATGTGTTTCCATTTTTCCATACTTAGGTCTTGCACCTTGATCTAATTTTGGATTCCATGTAAGATTTCCCCATCTTGCTTCTTTAGGTGTGCTTGTTACATGTACTGTTCTTGTTCTGTAGCAATAACTTTATACTTTCCACTTTTATTTAACACATCAATCATTTGTTCTTCTGACAAAGGCATGGTAAACATATATATATATAACACAATAATATAAAATGAAAATTTATAAAAAAAATATATATAGATAATCTACACAAATGAAAAAATAAGTCTAAGTTATACTCACTTTTAACAAAATTCTCTTCATCCAACATCTGGCTAATACTGGTATAGGATGGATACCATCTTTATATAATTTGAAGTTTAAAGCTTTTCTGTGGTTGTCTTTTTCTTTACTTTTCCTGTACTTTATCAGGTCTAATTTAAATCTTGGTGATGAAACAGTAGCTTTATTGTTTACTTCAATAATGTACTCATTAATGGCACTTATTCTGTTGTTCAAAATAAAGTCTTGTTCACGATAAATATCACAATCTAAATGTCCCTGATATTTATTCCACTCCAGTATTGAATATGGTGGTATTTCAAAGAATACAGGTTTAACTGTCTGAAAATCTGAAATAATTGAAATAAATTTGTCAATATAATTTTTCAAATAATTAATTGCAGTGTCATCATCATTGTGTCTTAACTTAATAAATCTACCATTCTTTTGAGTTAAATCACAAGTGCCTAATAATATCAATAAATTAATATTACCAAACTGTTGGACTTTCTTATCTAAGTTCTTAACTAACCATTCGTGGAAATAAGAAAATGTTGCACCACCTATACAAACAAAATCTATATTGGAAGCACACTCTGGAATCACATCCACATGATCCCTTAAATATTTACCAATACTATTACCAATTAAAATAGATTTGGCATGACCTGTGTGTTTAATATGTACTGGTCGCTCTATGAATTTTCTCAATCTCAATTCAGTCATACTACATTGCAATGCGCCAACATATACACAATTATACAATTAAAATTCACAAAATACAAACATCAAATAAACACAAAACAGTTAATGTCATTTATGTGTACTATTGTATGTCAAAAGGTTCAAGTCAATGTCAAGTGTTAGAAACAACACAGAGTGAAGGGTACCATGCACAACAGTGATATTAACTTTTTAAACAAAGTAAAAGTGTCATGCACACTAGGAAACCAGGATGTTTTACACTATACCTGTCTGAGTAACCCCTTACCTTCTTAACAATATAAACAATATATGTTTACATTAAACACAAAAATAGCACACAATTACAATATTTCAAAAATTTACAAAATAATAACTACAAAAGAAAATACAATTATAAACAAATCAATATAATATATCACTCAGTATCACACATGTTACAAATATTATACAAAACTGTCACAAATGAAAATATATTTTTAAAAAAATGTTACTCTGTTGATATCTACAGTCATTGCATTAAACAATCCATCGCTGATCACTAAATGTCCGCCGAGACGTCTAAACAATCGAAATTAAATCCAATATTAGGCCTATATACACTATTCGAAATCAACATGCACACTGTATATCCGGAAATGTTGAGCCGGTTCACGCATGCGTCGAAGAATCAAAATTCTAGAAATTGACCTCCAGAGTTGATTTTCCTTGTCGACACTTATATACACATCATATTCCCGGGAATTCTATTATTCCTGAATACTGGCATTATTAAAGAAAACGTTGGGCGCCATTTGTAACCGGGGTTCATAATACTTGAAATATAACACAATCCAGATATACAAACATATATTTTATTTATGGAATGTTTATAATATTGATCATGGTTTGATGTGGATCCGTTGTCCATATAATATACAGAAGTAAAATGCCTACAAATATACAAAATATACGAAACTTACTGAACGGATCGTACTGGATTAGGAAAACATAATATCATTTAATTTTAAAAATAGAAAGTAATAAATATCACATTAATGATTTAGAAATATAATTACACATACCAGTAATTGTAGAAAAAGTAAATTCTACTCAGGACAGGCTATATAATATAAATATGTCTCAAATATTTATGCCTCCGATTGTGTCCAGCAGTGCAACCAAAGTGGCGGTAAAACTAATTAATATGATTATTATTCATTTAGTGACCATCATGCAATGTCGGTAATGTCCGTAACCAGTCCCGATGTCCAGTATAAAGTCTAAAATTAGTAACAAAACACATACACGTGACAGCACATATACAAACCCAAGTGGACATAACACTGACAATACAAACACACTGACATAATATTTACAGTATAAACAACACAAACACAACAGCTAGCGCATTTTGTGACCCGGGTTACATATACTATACTTGATTACCAGGATATGGCATTGTGTTTGTGCCATAAGAAGAGAGAACTGTATAAAGTAATGCTCACTGTGACGCAGGGCCTTTTGTTGTTTTTGTTAAAAAAACCTTTTAAAGCTTCACACAATAATAAATCAATGATTTTTGCTTCTTACTGTAGTAGATATGTCATTAGCTATTTATATTTTGATCTTGTACATAGTTGGGGATTTTCCGATTTGGGGGTCGTTTGGGGGACACCTTGAAATACTATTCCATTTCAATGATACATTTATTTGTAATTTGACAGAAAAATTTACCAGGAGCTAGAGTAAGTGGTGGAGTATCAAATTTCTCATTTTCCTTCCGAGGAATGGAAACCGTCCGAGAAGCCATGCACAGTGTGTTCCTGTATCATGCTATAAAGGTAGATATTTTTATAAGTTTTAACTATTGTATTTTAAGTAAAACCTCAGTTCATTGCCACCATTTGGTAATTTAGATTTTGGTGTTTATAAAGGGGTTGGTGATAAGTCAATGGAGAAAACATAAGAGAAACAGATTATGGGACTTCAAAATATTGTGGCAATGAATGAGGTGACAAAGATATCAAAGGTTATTATAATCAGGTTTTACCATATTTGACACTGAGAGAGAGAGAGAGAGAGAGAGAGAGAGAGAGCTGTCAAAACAAGTTTAACAATACATGTATTCTCAAAACTAGCAGAAAAATAAAAAACTTAATTGTGCACCTATTTTAGTCTATGCCAGTGAATATTTAATGTATATAAATTTGTACAGGTCTTGCTAATAGGATGTCCATATTTATCCATTTGTTATTATACTGGTATAGTTTAGCATTGAGCTTTCATGCTCATGCCAATTTTGGCTTGTTTTATTTTTTTCTTTCCATCAGCATTTCTTGTTCATAGCAAAATAACTCTTCAATACTAGGCATGTACCTTTGTAATGTGGAACTGTGAAGTGATATGTTGGAACTGAGTGGGACAATATATCAATAATAATTTATAATCAAAAAATAGAATGACCATATATTAACATATCAATACAAGCTGTGAATAGATTGAGATATCATTACTTTGAAATTTCCATGTTTGGTTTGACTTTTATACATACTGGAAGAGATGAAACGTGACAAGCAACAACAACAATACTGCCAATCAAGTAATACATGTATACATACATGTAGATCTATGCTTTCAGACTCTATAAACTTGGTAATTTTGAAGTGGTATACATGTTTATTGTGTCTGTATGGAAGCATGGAAACATGTGACCTTGAACTTTATATTATTTGATTTCTGTATTAACAGGCTGATTTAGATATGGGTATTGTTAACACTGGATGCCAACCGGGTACAAGTGACCTTGACTTTTACTTTAGCACATTCTTATTTTGATTTCTGTATTGACAGGCTGGTTTAGATATGGGTATTGTTAATGCTGGATGTTTACCTGTGTATGATGAAATAGATCCTAAGTTATTAGAAATGTGTGAAAATTTATTATGGAACAAAGATCCAGATGGCACAGAAAAACTTTTAGCATATGCTCAAGTAAGTACAGATACAGACAATCCATGCATTATCTCAATGTTAATTTAATCCAACAAATCAAATTGTAGTAATTAGATACTTTTATTTTTATGTCACCTGAGACAAAGATGTGAATGGTCACAATACAGTTCCTGAGAATATCATGTGATGTCCCCTTTCGATTGGGTATGAAATCACAAAAAATAATGTTACTGTGTTATGGACTGGGGTAATGATGTTTTAAGATCAAGTCAAGATTCTTTCACTTATATTGAGGCTGTTAGTTCAAGGATGGATGGGGAAACTGGAGTGCCCAGAGAAAACCACAACCTTTCGGTGAGCAAACTGAGAAACTTTTTCACACTTGGTTCTGTTGAAGATTTATACCCTAAAAGTAACTAAGTTTCGACCAACAAACCAAATATGATTCCTTTAAATACCTGAATTTTGTATCAGAAATTGAGGTCGATATTATCTGAGACTTAACAAGACTTGATAATCTTTTCAGAGTTTAGGTAAAGATGCTAAGAAAGCTGCAGTAAGTGATGAATGGAGAGAGAAAAATGTGGAAGAAAGACTGGAATACTCACTTGTTAAAGTAAGTATGATCTTTTATTTAAATATCCACCAAAACAAAGGTGGTTCACTCCATTTCTTTCACCAACATTTGTCCACCACTTTTCTCAAAAGTCTGTTAACAGATCTTTATAAAACTTCACAGGAACATTCTTTGAAAGGAATAGATGTGCTATTTGTTATTTGTGTTTTGATCATGCACATGGTTGGGAAAACATGGATTTAGGGTCCATTTGGGTGATACTTTTGAAATGGCATCTCATTTCAGCTAATACTTTATGATGGAGGAAACCAGAGTATTCACAAAAAACCACTGCCTTTGGCAAGTAAACTGACAATGCTTTCTCAAATAAGGATCCATCCAAATAGGATTTGGACCTAGGTGGCAAGAGTCACTGTGATCTATAAGCATGCGCTTTGGACCACTTGTCACTGAGACCCATATTGATGATTGGGTATATTTTCGTCTTTTGCTTGGTTGCCATGGAGATTTGCTTATTTAATCTTTGCTTTACTACTTCAGGGTATTGATAAGTATGTTGTGGAAGACACAGAAGAAGCAAGAGCTAATTCAGAAAAATATCCTCGACCACTTAATGTCATAGAAGGGCCATTGATGAAGGTAAGCTAACTTAAAGATAATAGATTCTTTCATCTTCCTATGTTTGAGGAAATGATGGTAGAAATTTCTATCTTCACTTCTTCACATCGCATCTTTACATGTGTTTATCTACCACTGTGTATCTTCACCTACATGTGCGGCAAGCCTCGTTTCCAACTGAAATATTCAACCCCTCGGGTGAAATTTCACTATCCTACATGGATACTCATACTAGATTCTATTAAGCTATCACTACATGTGGGAAATCTCAACCTGAACTCCAATATATTTGGTCCAGAGATTTCCTATCTGGCACCACAAGTAGTGATTGCTTCTATTTCTTTTAACACAAAATGCATCAATTTATTATACCCCCCCACTTAAAAAGTGGGGGGTATATAGTGATGGGGGTGACCGTCCGTCCTTCCGTTACACCTTAGGGTACCTATCTCTTATCCGCAACTCCTAAACCCTTCAATGGATTTTCATGAAACTTTCACACAATCTTTGTGATATAATGTAGATGTGCGCCTCCTATTTAAAAATTTGATCCGGTGGATTTTTTTTAGGGGGGGGGGGGGGTATTTTTTGTGAGCTTAAGGTTTTTCTAGTTTAAAATAAATTTCAACATACCAATCAATATGCCTTTAATTCTGTTCTCTTTTTTGGGGGATTTCTCTATCTTGGGTACAAAAATATTTTATCCTCCATGATTTTTTTTACATTTTATAAAAACTACATTCTGCCTTTTAAATTGGGAAAATTTTAAGTTCTGAAATGCATCAAACTGCATGATGACTTGCTTGTACTCAATACAAAGACGTAAAACTGTTATGATATCTAACATTTTGTAGGTAAGGATTTGCTGTTGTTTTGGGAATTTTAGTGGTCAAATTGGAAAATTTTAGTCAGTTTTTCCCAGGGAAAATTATCTTTATTCAGTAGTAATGTTAGGAAAACAAAAAAACTGATCCTATACCACTAAATAACATAGAATATTTTTTGATTGATATTTTTCTCAGGGTATGAGTATTGTTGGTGATTTGTTTGGAGCTGGTAAAATGTTTTTACCACAAGTTATCAAATCAGCCAGAGTCATGAAGAAAGCTGTGGGATATCTCATTCCATATATGGAAGAAGAAAGACAATTAAAAATGGAAACGTCAGGTGTTCTGGTAAGTCTGATCTCTAAGTAAAGTATTAAGTAGGTTATGTACAACCAGAAATGTACCGGGGGTATTTCATATTAGGTTTATTTAATAATTAAACTATTTCATTTATAATAATTATTTTACTGCTTTCATGCATTTAAATAACATCCATTGTCTTCTCTTGTGTAAATTCAATACTTTTATTAACCAACTCTAACAATGACTATATAGAATCAATAAAACAAATATATAAAAAGTTAGGAGATTTGAAAGAATTCTTTACCTTTTGCAGACATTTCAGATAATTGAATATTTTGTTGATAAAAAATCTGGGAGTGCCCAATTTACCCATAACACCTAGGCATCGTTGGCTGAGTGTTTGAAGCATGTGCTTTTGGATCACAGTGCCTCTCACTGTCAAGATTGTAAACCTACTTGGGCAATTCCTACTGTTTATTTAGCCTATTTCGGAGAAAACAAGATCGCAAAATACTCTATAAATTTCAATACGACCTTTGAACTACCCTTCATTGTACCCCTCTCGAACCTACGTAAATAATAAATTCTTCCGTCATCATTACGTCACACGAAAGACTCCGCCATTTTGTCAAAATTTTTACCATTGTAAACACCCATCCAAAACACGTTTATAATGCATGGAATAGATCGAAATAAGGATTATTAGCAACGACTCGGCTCATGTAAGTAAATGATTATTTGATTTTTAACCGTACCATTCAAATCTTTAAGATATTAGCGTTATTCCTTTCTCTCCCGCCGAGTAAACAGACAGTAGTGTGAAGTAAATTTGTCAGCTACTTACTAAGGTATGGGGTTTTCTCAGAGCATTCAAGTTTTCTCTGCCATCTCTGAACAGACTGCTTAATATAAGTGAAATATGTTTTACTGGCATGTAATACACCATTACTATTAATCAATGTAACCACATTTATTTACAGGACAGTGCCTATGTAGGAACAATTGTCCTGGCAACAGTAAAAGGAGATGTACACGACATTGGTAAAAATATTGTAGGAGTTGTATTGGGTTGTAATAATTTTAGGTAAGTATAGAGGCTCATTCATTCATTCATTCATTCATTCATTCATTCATTCATTCATTCATTCATTCATCCATCCATCCATCCATCCATCCATCCATCCAGTCCAGTCCAGTCCAGTCCAGTCCAGTCCAGTCCAGTCCAGTCCAGTCCAGAATAATTTACTTTATCCTGATGTCACTAGTTATAGATGAAGTGACAAATTTTTTTTACCTTTGCCGTGCATTCGGGGCCATGTGAAAGGATGGTTTTTTAACATGCCATTCCTACCATGACATGGGGCAGTTGGTTTTTAAGATCTCTTATGTCAACAAAGAAAATTTAATTTTAGTCTATGTACTGTAGACAAAATCAAAGTTGCACTGCAAAAATGATAAACACAATGGGGACTTTTCATGTCAAGATCTAGAAACGGGTTTGACATTTAAGTGCAGGTTTGTCGTCTTTGACAAGACAAAATACCCGGTATACATGTATTACTTTACTTATTATTTTCAGAGTGATTGATCTTGGTGTAATGACTGCTTGTGAAAAAATCTTATCAACAGCTATACAAGAAAATGCAGGTTTGTTGACTGTCATTTTTAATTAACTTGAATACATTGTAATTTTTATAAGGCAAAGGCATTTTGAAAAACAAATAACTGATACACATTTAAATGAAAATTAAAAAGGTTCTGAAAAAGTTTCTACTAAACAACATTGAAATGAGTATCACCAGTAAGAAATAAAATGTAAAATATTATATATCATCTCTGCTTAAATCTTGTTGGTTTGTTGGGTAATGTAAAATTAGGAAATTTTCATGTAAGTTAATTTTCAGTTATTCACATACTTTTATTTTTGCACCATCCAATTGACAAGCCAACATTGTACCAAGAAAGGCCCGGCATGCTTTAAATACACACAAAAAGAATAAAAAACTTGGCCTGAATTGTGCCATTTAATAGCGTCACTGACACTAGTAAGTCATTAGTTGCTGTGACGCTGCTTTTGTACCATGATGGTGACCATTGTCGGAACATGAAAATTATGACCAGCGATAGGTCAATTACAATCATTGCAACTGCAAGTAAATTCATATCAAAATTAAATATTTGCCAAAGTTATACTTTTGCTTATTGTTACTCTCACATATGTACATGAAAATAAAAACAAAATGTGAAAATTTCCTATTTTACAGTATCTTCATTCATTTCTTTCCAGATATGCTTCAAGGCATTGCAAATAGACATGCCTTCACTCATTCAATTGAAGTAGGATAATTTTACATTACAGTTTAAATAGATTTTTGGCAGGTTACACAACTCTATGTACCCTGAGCCGCAGGCAATGGTGCAACAATCTTTGACAGGTTATATGAGGCTGTGTAACCTGCCAAAAAAATTGGTACTATTTTAGTCTTTTAAACTTCAATTTCGTATTTTTATTGACTTACACACTTATTTTCCATGTTTGTTTGCTGTAATTAGACATCTGCCATGTAATTCCTTTTATCAAAAGACACGGTGTTTAATACAGATCAACCAACCTATAAAGGAGAGGGGTAACACACTAGCTACAGCTTCACGGTCTTAATTACTAAAAAACGACAAAATACAGCTATAGTTTTAAGATTTGGATTTATTATTATAAAGTTTGGCTATAACTGGCCACGGCTGTACAATAGAGGAGTCAAGACTCCAATTGAGTCTGTAATGGGCATCCTCAACAAACAATTATATAACAAGTAAATGGTTATTAAAAGAATGAAAAGATGAACCCTGGTAACAGATGTTCACCATTTACTTAGTATGAAAACATTTCCATAGGTATATTAACGAAAAACAGCTTTATTCAATATACTGGTGAGAGCAAAATTTGCCACATGGCTAAGACACCATATCTTAGCCAGCGCCACCAGTATATAGCCATAGGAGCTAAGCCTGACTTTTTCTAGTGCTACATGATTTATCTCATTTCGCCAGTGTAATCTAGGAAGGATCTGAGACCAAATTATTGTATCAACTGAATTGATTTTAACTGTCCACCTATATCATTACCACCACAGTGTACGATAATATAACTTGGCCGATCAATAAATGAAAGTAAATGTTTTACTTTTGTCAAAACTTTAGCCCATTTCATTCCGCCTTTAGCCTGCCACAAAATTGATGCATTCAAATGGCGCAATTGCAAATCTTTACCAAACGATGATGAATGTTTTGATCTGACAAAAGCTTCTCGCACAATCGAAGACCCGATAAGCCACACTTTGTTGACAGAATCTGAAATCCATTATCAAGCAGTCAAGTTTACAAGTTGAAATGATGGTATACGTATGTATGTCTTATAAGAATGGGACTTCCAACGTCCATATTGCGCAATTTTGTCATTTTCTATACCAGACATAGCGGCGGTGGTTGCTGCACCTATTCTGAATGAGTGCGAGTTATATAAGCTAGAATTAAAACCAGCCAATCTAAGAGCTTTCTTAAGAATTGACACGAACTGATACCTAGAAACTGGAGCACCAGATAAATGACAGAAAAAATTGCCAGAGTAGTGTGGTCTTACTTGCATGAATAATCTAACAGATTTAACAGCACATAATGAACATTGGCTACTTTGAATAATCATTGTAGCACCGTGACCTGCTTGATCAGTTTTTGTATGTGCAATAAATACCTTGAGAACGTTTAAATGTTGATCAAAAATAATATTTGAATATTGCAGTGAGTGACCCGGTTCGTCAATTGAATTAGCAACTAATTCACCAATTCTAAAGAAACCAAAAATGCCAGTGAAAATAGTGCTGTAAATAAATATGTCTCAAATTGAGAAGAACATATAACAGGCAAAAAACTAACTATTTTTTGCAAAATGTCAAAAGTTATTGGCATTCTTAAATCTTTACGCTTGTCTAAACGACATAATCCGACAAGCATTTTCTTAACGATAAAAGATTGAGTCACATCGGCGCTATCACTTACTTTACAATAATAAGAAATTGCTGACACATATGAACGCACCGTACTAGATGCTTTCCCTTTAATTGACAAATAAGCAATAAAATCAAGTACATGACGCATAAGAGGTGGCCATGTTAAATTAAAACTTTGCTCGATTCTAAAAAGATGAACAATTTCAAAGCGGATACATATGCTTTATGCGTTTCCCTGGACAAAGACGCATCTAAGATTTCTGTAGCCCTACTTGAGATAGCAGCACGAGAAATGTCTCTGGTATTGTCTTCGGTTTCTGGTCTGCCTGAGGGTGAGCCTGGCGATAACGTGACCACTGCTGTCAAGAAATAGCATCGGCAGTTATGTTTAATTTGCCTTGAATGTGTACAGACTTAAATTGAATATTACATAGCATACTTTGTAAAATCAGTGGTCTGAGCAAATACATGACTCTTTTTGACTTTGACGTTTTTTTATTCAAGATTGAAACCAAAGCTTCGTTGTCTGTATTTAAAAATATTTGAGTATTAGATAACTGTGTACCCCATATATGGAAAGCCATAGAAATAGGAACCAATTCAAGAAAAGACACGTCACTCAAATATCTGTATTATGCCAAGATTCAGGCCATTGCATATACGACCATTCATTACCAAATATTGCTGCACAACCAAAATTTGCACCACCTGCACTGTCGGTAAATAACTGTAATTCATGATCATGAATCCAACAAGACTTACTAAATTTAGTAATACCATTAAAGAGATCTAAAAACATTATCCAAATTTTAATGTCTTCCTTCATTTCACTATTAACTCTGACTCTATGAAAAGGTTTAGATAGACCAGTCATTGCATCATAAAAACGACGGTTAAACGCACGAGCGGGAGGAATAGCTCTAGTGCAAAAATTTAGTAAACCAACTACTGATTGGAGATTCTTTAATGTCGTTTTCTTGATATGAAGAAGCAATGTCAACTCGTCCTTTAGTTTAACCAGTTTTTCACCAGGAATTTTAACACTCATTTCAACTGTGTTTATTTCAAGACCGAGGTATACTAAAATAGGCGGAGGCCCAATTGGTTTTTCATGAGCCAAAGGAATGCCTATTTCATCACATAAACCACTAAAATGATCCATTAAACGTTGACAATCAGTAGTTTTAGCTTTACCAACCAACAGGAAATCATCAAGATAATGAACCACATTGTTACATTTTGACCTTATTTTAAGAGCCCAGTCTAAAAAAGTAGCAAATTTTTCAAATAAAGCACAAGAAATTGAACACCCAAACGGTAAGCACCTATCTACAAAATACAAATCAAGCACTTTATAACCTAACAGTTCAAAGTCTGGTGGATGAATAGGTAACAATCTAAAAGCACTTTTTATATCTAATCTAGCTAATAATGCACCTGTTCCAACTTCAGCTATCATTTCAAGTGCAGAATCGAACGAAGTGTAATGAACAGAACAATGCTTTTGGTCAATGAAATCATTCACACTTGAGCCTCTGGGATAAGAAAGATGATGTATTAATTGCCATGAACCATCTTTTTTAGGAACTAAACCAACTGGTGACAATCTAAGATTTTGCAATGGTCTAAGAGTAAATGGACCAGCTATTCGGCCCGAATTTACCTCTTTTAAAATAATATTAAGTGCTTCATTTTCAATGCATTCAAGAGATTGTAAATTATTACATGTAGTTGAAAGCCTTGGGCCTTCATAATGTAGTTTAAAACCAAAGGAAAAACCCTGAAATAACTCTATTGCCACAGTTAGATTTGGATAAGACTTAAGAAAATCCTTTAAAACTTCAACTTTAATTGGCGTATAAGCAATATTACTTAAAGCGTTGTATGGGTTTATTATTGGAAAAATTTGTAGGGCGGTTGTGTGTGACTGTTGCAGTTGGTTGCCTTGCACGCCAAATTTGCTGACTTCCAAACCTGGAACTAATGTTATTTGATGTAAAAAATCTACATTTTATATGTGGATGAGGCTGTGAACATTTAATACATACATGCCGGTATTGACACGCATGCCTTAAACAATTGCCGTTATAATTATAATCGTAACACTTCAGATTGTTGGCGGCTACCTTATTTGTGGAATTTACATTGTTTGGAGTTGAAACATTCATATAAATTAACCATAATTCTTGGTCTACAGTGGCCCAAGACATATCAGGATTTTTTTCCTTTTTCAACCTAAACTGAATATCATAGTTTTTCCAGCCTAAACCCGTAGTGCGACTAGCCCACAGTCTAACCGAATGCATGTACTTAAGTATGTCAGAAATTGCATTTGGGTGAGCAGCAGTATATATGCTAGCAAAGATTAAAAAGGCATCAGTCCACTGCTGAATATCATTTATCTTGCTAGATTGGGTTTTTGGTGTTATGACCAGACTACCATTTTTAACAACAATATTTTTGGCTGTATCATCAGGGTCTATTGGTTTTGATAACAAGATCCCGAGATCATTATATTCATTGTTTATAATTTTCAATTTTGTCTTATTTTGTACATTGTAACCGAGTTCATCATTATTGCTACTAATTTGATAATGATAGTTAATGTCATCATTACCTGAATCGGCGTGTGTCGATGGGTTCATCGTAATGAGTGGCGTGATGGCGTTTATAACATTTCTTGTTACTTCGCTTGTAATGGCATTTACATCTATTTGTTGTCTGTCGTCGACGGGTAAATCTTGTTGGCGATTTTGGGCTGGCTCGTCCACAACAACCTGGTCCTCATTATTCAATGGCGGTATGGCTTCTCTTGCTCGTCCGACACGTCCCTGTGGTGGCTGAATTGGATCAGGCCTTACACGAGGTGCTCTTCTTCTTGGTCTTGGCATTTTGAATTGTCACCGTGAAAATTTTCAAGAAACTGACACGTTTCAAAGGAAAACCGCGTGTTTTATACACCGTGAAAAAGAGTTCTATTAAAGGGACGTAATAACACTAAGTATGCGTTCGATATACAAATATAAATTCTTAAGATAATAGCGCACACTTAGCTTTGATAAATTGATTTAATGTTAAAGCATTAAATCTTATTAATTCCCTTTTAATGCTAAATGTTGCATGTGTATATATACTCTGGCAAATTCATAGACCTATATATAGTTCCATGTACCCTTTCAGGTTAACCCATTGCTTTGTGAAATTTTTTTTTGAAAGGAGTTATTGACCATAGTTAATATTTATACTTCAGATATTGTGGGTTTATCAGGTTTAATTACACCATCACTAGATGAAATGATTTATGTTGCCAAGGAAATGGAAAGAATTGGAATGAAAATCCCACTGTTGATAGGTGGCGCCACAACTTCACGGTAAACTTTTTATCTTTTTTATTTTTTGTTTAAATAATATTTATTGAAGTTAAGCAGATAATTTCACACGTTGGGATCTAGGAACAGGAGTTAATTTTGAATTTGAATTTACAGTGCTAAAAAGTACTTTATCAAATCCGCTTACTAAAAAAAAGTGAAACAGTCAACAAAACCCTTTATTGTACATGGTTAATCTGCCCCAAAATCCATGTAATAAAACTCATAATACATTGATCATAATACATGTGATATCACATTGGTCACTGATATCATCATATTGTTGTAGCATGCATTTTATGTCGTTTTGTTGGGGGTGACTTTTGAGCAGGGACCCACAAACGCCGACAGGGTCATTCTGCGGTAAAAATCACTGCTAAAAAAAAAACTCATTCATAACACACACACACACACACACACACACCCAACCATTCTTCATTGATTCATAGAGCTTTAAGCTTTTTGGTGGAGCTTATGTTTCATTTGGAATGTTACACAGCAAAAATCTTCAGATGCTTCCTTTTTTCAGCATTTTATTTATGAAAAACTTTATTCATTCAAACAGTCACCACAAAAGTTGGGAAAGACTACAATCTGACAGCTCCTGCCATGTGCTTTGTTTTCTTACTTCCTGTCACTGCATGATTATGTCCCTTTAATACATGTTATTCAAAGCAGAGTAGATAACGACTATTTGTCGGGTTAAAGTAAAAATATGGCTGTCACATGTTTTACTGCTTACAGTGGTCTTAATCATTAAAATCTGGATTTATTTAGAAGAATATTAAAGAGATCATGATTTTATTATCGTAATACAGCCTTCCTATGAATAAGGAATCTATAGTAAGGTAATTTTGTTCATCTGCCCTGTGCAATCCACATTGTTTGCCTACAGTAGGGGTGAAACTGAATGACTGAATTTCAATTTTTAGCTGATTTCGGCGATTTGTGGGGCCCTGCTTTTGAGTATTGTCAATATTTTGATCATATTCTATTTTGGGGAACTTTTTGCTACAATAATGTAATTTTGTGTTATTATACAATAAAAGAATCTTGTATCTGTTTTACTTTTATATTGAAAAATTAAACTTATTGAATAAATGTGCATGCAACTGCCACAAGGCTCATTGCATACAAATTTATGTAATAAGATCTTACAGGAATTCTCGCTGTAAAATTCTCTATTGACTGAATTAATATTTTTATATTTTTTGTAGACAACATACTGCTGTTAAGATAGCCCCTCGTTACTCCTTCCCAGCTGTACATGTACTGGATGCATCAAAAAGTGTGGTTGTAGTAAGTATTAGTGCATATGTTACTTATATACAGTAAAACATGTTTATAACAAAGCTTTGGGGACTCTGTTTTTAACTTTGTTATCAAGCAACTTCATTATATTGTTATAAATAGACTTACACATGTATATAGAGGAGCAGTGAGGCCCAATATTTGACCTTGTACTATCCATGTGTTCGTTATATTTGTGTTTACTGTATTAACTTCTCCTGCTCATGATATATTTGTCTTACAGTTAATACAATACACTATGTTAGAGCTTGTAACTGGAATTTTATAAGAAGCAAGTGCTTTACAAATAAATTGTTGACCTAGGGATATTGCAAAAATAGATTTATCAAGGCCCTCAAAAGTTTTATGGTTGTCATCACAATATTGTTCATAAGTATGATGCCTCTGTTTCCAAAATTATCTTAGTAATATTTGACAACCCATTGTTCCATGTTCCTTTCCTTTTTAATTTTAATTTCACATGTGGTGAGTGCTGCTAGTTAGACAGAAAGACCCCGAGTTGAAACATTTCTGTCTTACTTACAGTTGATTTCAAAGAAGTTTACAGAATAACTTCATGATATTATTATCCTCCATCTTTTGAAGAAAGAGTGGGATATTAAATTCAAGTTTCTATCCTTCTTTCTGTCCGAAATTCTTGTCTGCGCTAATTCTCCAAAAGCATGAAGCACTTTTTCATGAAACTTGATGCAAAGTATCAACATAGATAGGAGATATACATATTGTTAACCCGAGTTGGTTTGCTGATTTTCCTCGGAGTTATGACCTTTTGAATATAATTTCAAATCACACAAAAAGAATCTGCTGGCAGGGGATCCTAATTCACTAAATTTGCTTGTTAATGTTTTATTTGCTTATAACACTGCTTAACTTGCTAGGCTAAAAGAAAGAGTGTAACATTAAGTCCCTTACTGTGAAATGCACTTAGAAACATGGAAGATTTCGTAGTGACTAAATATTTAAACATTTGATGATAAACTGTTTGGTTTCCAAATATTTTTCAGAACTTTTTTTTTATTTATTGTAAATCTATTTCAGTGTTCCTCGCTGTTGAATGAAAACTATGACGATTTTGTGGAGGAAATAAATGAAGAATATGAAGAAATCAGAGAAGAACATTATGACTCATTGAAGGTAAATATTTGTCTCATTTTCCTCAAGGCGTGTTCAACAACGCTTCTTCTTTTAAGTTCTCACTTGAAGGAAAAAAATAATATTGCATTTTGGTCATTGTAATCATCCTAATGCTTCATCAGTTATCTTCCTTATATTCAGACAACTTAGAATAGGACACAGCACTCACTGGATTACAAATGCCAAATAAATAACTCATATCTGTCATCCAGACACAATTTTTTTATTAATTTCATCATTTATACCCCATTCAGAACTATATAATACATCTGCACTGATATATAACATCTATAAACAGAAAATACATGTAAATGCATGTTGCCAACAGCTGGTTTCAGAATTTATAAAAACCATATCTTTTGATTAAGTCTTTGGGATACAATCTTGAATCTGAGATGAGCAACCTTATGATAGTGACTGTACAACAAAAAATGCACTTAGCAACCAAGACATGAAACAACAAATTAACAAAACATGAAACAAGATAACATACCTGTTGTTAAAATACTATTGAATGCATACATGCATTTGAAATATATATTCTTTGTTTAATATTATCTTTATAGGACAGAAAGTATTTAAGTTTGGAGAAAGCTCGGGAGAAGAAACTACAGCTTAATTGGACATCTGAACCTAAACCAGGTAACCAGCTAAAGTGTGGAACATAAACTTCATGAAGTCTGGTGTCTTCTTCCAGAATGTCCTGAATTCCATTGCTCCACTCTAGTCCACTCAACTCACAAATTTCAGTTTTTTTTTCTAATCCATGATGTGAATTATGATGTCAAAATGACATAAATTAGTCAAAACTAAACACCTTCTCCATCAGTTCACACAGGTTCTTGGATAATTTCTAAATACATGTACTAATGTTTGTTATATCTTTTTAGCTCACCTGGACCAAAGGTCCATGTGAGCTTTTGCCATCACTTGGCATCCATCGTCTGTCGGTGTCTGTTGTCGTCTGTCATCCATCAATAATTTTTAAAAAATCATCTCCTCCAAAACTACTGGGCCAAATTTGATGAAACTTGGGGAATATCATGCCTGGGTAACAAGCTTTCAAAATTGTGTTCGGGGCCACGCCCAACAAGATGGCCGCCATTACTAAAAATAGCCAAAAGACAAAAAAATCTTCTTCTCTGAAACCTAAAGGTGCAGGCAAATTTCAATTGGATATTTGGATTCAGGATACCTTGGAACATTAAAAATTGTTTTTCATGAAAATTGGGCGAAAAATGGGTTACACGTTTTTTGCGTAAAATTATGTAATTTTTAAAATGAGACATTTATTGTTATAACTCAATAACAACTGAAGATAATTGTATGGAGTTTTCACTGTTGATCTTGTCTTGCTATTTTCTTCCAATAGATGTCAAGGTCACATCCCAGTTTTTGACCTTTGATAAAAAATGCTATTTTTTTAACATTTGAGGTGTTTGTGGCATAGGATTTTCAGTTAATTGCAGGTATTGAAATGACGATCATTTTGATACAAAGATCAAGGTTGTAGGTTCAAAGGACAAGGTCACAGATGCACAAATATACCGAAATAGTTAATTATCTGCAAATCTATTAACTTTTTGTATAGGCATGTATATCAGAACATTGTAGGTAATGGCACAACGGCCATTTTGATATATGAATAAAGGTCATGGGTCCAAAGGTCAAGGTCACAGATGAGAACAAGTACTGAAATGGTTATTTATCTCAAAAACTACTTTTTGTATATGCATATATATAAGAATATTGTAAGTCTTGGCCTAACAGTCATTTTGATATTTGAATGAAGGTCATGGGTTTAAAGGTCAAGGTCACAGATGCAAACGAATACTTAAATGGTTAATTATCTCAAAAACTATAAACTTTTTGTACAGGCATATACTTTGGAATATTGTAGGCATTGACCTAGCAATCATTTTGATATATAGATGAAGGTCATGGGGTTAATTATCTCAAAAACTAAAGCTTTTGTACAGACATGTATGTTAATATTGTAGGCATTAGCCTAATGTTCAATTTGATATATATAGATTTTTTAGCTGTTTAAAAATAATATATTGTAGCTAGACTTTAGATATATTATATGTAGCATTCTTAGCTGTAATAAATTTGCAAAAATCCTTGCATATAATTGGCTCTTAATGCTGAAAATTTGGACTTCTCTTTAATTAATGTCATTGACCATTGAACCTCTGCGTGAGATATGTACTCAGCCTCAGGTGAGCATTAAAGCCCATGGGCCTCTTGTTTACATTTACTTAGCATTCAAATTTAGATTTGATTCCTATTGTATTTTGTGCAGGTTATAATCCCAATACAGTATGTATGTATATAGTAAATACCCGGTAATATATAATATTCCTCAAAATTAAAAACAGTCATAATGTTGACAATAGCTAAAGATGATGTCTTTTTCCATTATAATGCCCCTCAAATCTTTTGTCACTTCGCTAATCATCACACTATTTTGAAGTCACAAAGCTCATTCCTCTTATGTTTTTCTTATTGATCCTCCCTCAGTTTATTGGCAAGCCAAAATTTGAATATTAAAATTATGGCAATGAAGTATGGTTTCAATGTACTTGTATTAAAGTAGATTGTATGTATTGCAGCTGCTCCCTCTTTCCTTGGCATGAAGAAGTTTGAGAACTATGACATATCTCAGTTGATTCCCTACATAGACTGGAAACCATTCTTTGATGTTTGGCAACTAAGAGGAAAATACCCAAATAGAGGTTATCCCAAAATATTTAAGGATAAAGATGTAGGTAAGTGTATGTTGACAGTGAAATGATAACAGATCAATGATGACAAATTGAAGTGCTATTTCGACTTTTTGGTTGGTTTTTGAGTGATTAGATTAGAACCAATGCGAAGTGAGCTCTTCAGATATCATGTACAGGAAACCAGATAAATGAGTAGTCCCTGACATCCTGTTTTGGTTGCAATGCTGATGATGTCACTTCTGTGGCCATCTGGGGAAAACGGAAAAGAAAAATGTGATATTTTTTTCAAAACTGCTTATGGATAACTATAAACGGAAAGATCAAGAACAAAATAATTGTTTATAAAAAAGTGACTCCCTGCTTGTAATGTCTATTTGTCCATGATGATCCTATGAAAACAAGATTTGACAAGTATGATAATGGCTGCAAGCTGTAAAATCTCGGATAATAATAGCTTGGTGAGAAACAAAAAAAAACAAAAAATAAAAATAAAAAAAATGTTTTGTTCGAACAATTTTATGAGATAGCAATAGATAGAGCAATAAGAATAAAATTACAATAATTGGTCCTAAAATATACAGTTGACATTCCCCTTTATGATACCAGACACTGACTACCAGGTAACAATTGATTTATAAATTATAAATTATAAATCTATTTATAAATCTATTTTATAAATTAACATGAGCGTATGGCACGCCAATTGATGCAAAAATCAGCTAACCCTAGGATAGCTCAGCTATCTATAGGATAGCTGGCTGCTATCATATAGATACCAGACCGTAACTCTCGATACCTGCAGGTATTGTGGGATAAATCAGCTATCTATGGGATAGCTGTCTGCTATCCCATAGATAGCTGGTGCGAACCCATAGATACCTGAAAAATAACCCCCCATATCTCCTGGTATTTTGAGATGCAAAGAAGTATTACATTAAAAGCTGAGGTTTTAATGAATTAATAACTTCAAACCCATTTTTGCAACAGCAAACCCTAGGATAGCTCAGGTATCTATAGGATCGCAGGCCTGGAAACCCCCAGATAGCTGAATAACTAGCCATAGCTGAATTGACCAATCAGCGCGTTTGTAACAAATTTTCTTGTTTACATCAGAGACATATGTCGCTGTTTACATAGAAGAACAAATTTTGTTATTAATCTGTTAATAGAGCAAAAACCAGTCAATCGAAGTTAAAACTGACTTTGATAGATTTATATTTTAAGTGTCTGTAGAGAAATAATTTTAAATATGGACAACTAAGGAGCTAAGACGACTATCATACGGTACAACGCATCTTTCGGCGAGCTCAAAACCGTGAAAATGGAAAACGGATCGAAAATGGCAAGAAATAAGGAGCTAATACTTGAGAAATAGTTTGATAACTTTCCGATTTTAACATTTCATAAATAACTTAAGAACATACATCTGTTTGAACAAGAAAACTGCGTTTTTAGACACACCCCCCCCCCCCCCCCCGTTTTGTCAGATTGTAACACGCAGTCATACTATCATGCGACGCGTTTCTCACTTAGTCACACAAGTGTGTTTTATGTACGGTGTTAAAATTTTGGAAATATAATTATTGTACACGTATCTACATTATGTGTGATTTTCATTTTGTTTAATAAAATACTTTTTGTGAAATCGATCAACATAGTTTTTTATTACAGTTTACACATACTGACCTATCAAGTCAAGATGAAGTCTTGTTGATGAACAAATTAATGACAAATCGACGTTCATGTATTGCGTTTACACATTTAACCGGTTTAGAATAAAATTCATAAACAATTGGATATTAAGTAATTAACAAAAAATGCAGTGGCCAAATCAAACTTGAACCAGAGATCTCCCCAGTAGTAGCCAGTACTAAGGGGGGGGGGGGGGGGGCTCCACTGATTGAGCTAATTGGCATATATCAAGTCTGGCCCGCTACATTCCTCCCTTCCTTTATTTCGATTTGATTCCCTTGAATTAAAACCACCAGGTTCCACCCTGGGACCATCTGCTTGGTGACAGCTCTGCCACTTGCCTTGGTTGGACATGTCCCCAAATGTAACAGGAAAGTTGAGTTGAGTAATGGTGTTGAACGTCCCAGTCAAGAATATTTCACTTATATCGAGATGTCCAGCTATAGACGAAGGTGCAGAAATTTTGCCTGTGCGTTGCACTGTTGGCATTATACAGCAGGGTTCTTTAGCGTGCAAAGCCCACCATGACACGGGACCTTGTTTATTTTAAGTTCCCATCCGAAAGAACCACGACTTTCATTTCGTAATGCCAAGTGCTTGGCGGAAGAACAGTCACTACCCACTTTCAAGTCTTGGGTCAGACTAGGCCGGGGACTGAACCCACGACCTCCCACTTATGTGGCGAGCACTCTACCAACTGAGCTACCGCAGTGGTTAAACAGGAAAGTGAAAAATGCAGCGCAAACCTGGACCTTCCCAATACTAGCATGATACTCTACCCACTGAGTTACCCCCCACCTACCAAGCCTGGTTGCGACAAACATGATTAAGGTGCAACTAAATTGCATCGGCCAAATTTACTAGCAGGGCATTCTGCTGACTCAATCTACACTGTCACACTTTGAGCCAGCCTGGTCTGCCACAGCCACACACACACCACCCCCCGCTTTTTTTGTTTACAATTTATTTACTTTGAATTTAACCCACCAGGTTCCATACAGACCTTTCCAATACTAGTGGGATGCTCTACCGACTGAGCTACCTGACCACCCTTAGAGTCTGGTCCACCACTAAAGATGAATTGGAAATCAAGTTGGCCAATGATGCCTATGGGATAAAATTCCCAATCCTGTTGGGCTGAGAATGCTTAAGACATATCTGTCAAAACTCCGCTCATTGGCACCACTGGTATCTCATAATTTTACAATTTTAAATCCTAAACTGAAAAATCTTACTTTTTGAATTATTCAAAACGACCGAGTGTTTCAATATACATGTAAAAAAAAGTTGACATGAATACTCACTACACTTATTTACAGTCCAGTTATATCTTGCCCAAATTCAATTGTTTTCTCTGGCCACCTCTTTGTCCTGCATTATCTTAGGGGATCTCGGTGACTAATTCTAAAACATCATATTATCAACCACAGTGACTCTCCTGCCCAAGTTCAAATCCTTCCTAATGTTAAAAGTGTGTCGTTTGCTTGCCAATATTTTGTGGTTTTCTCTGGGTACTCTGGGTACTCCATTTTCCTCACTAAGAAATGACGGCCTCAGCAAATGAATTGGTGACAAAATCTTGGCAGGGCGAAACATCATAGATATTACTCCACTACACCACCTTAGAATTGATAAATAAATTGACCTGGGTGCAAGTTGTTATTGCTCCACATAACCATCCCAAAACTGATTGCCTCAATATAAATTGGTAATCTTGACTGGGGTGTAAAACAAGATTACTCCACTCTACTACCTCAAAACTGACGCATCCATATGAGTGAAAGAATATTTATTTTGGCATTAAACACCATTACGCCACACAACCATCCTAGAACAGACCGTCTCGATATAAGTGAAAGAAATTTTACTTGGTCATTAAACACCATTACTTTACTCCACAATCCCAAAACTGACTTCAACTATATAAATGAAAACCATCTTGACCTTAAATTGTTTACTGCATAGTAAAATACCATTACTCCACTCTACCATAGTCATACTGTCAACAACAGAGATTTTTCTTGCCACCCTTCAGATAAAATTGCAAAAAATTCAATCAACAAAAAACCAATGCAATAAAGATTGATTTCTTATTATTTGAAGACATACAGCATGGTATAACTGTATGCCTTAATGTGGTTTATTATGAAGATATATAGTATACATAATTACTGAGAAATTCATATTATGAAAAACCATTAATACTTCCAATTGGAATTTTTCCCATAACAATATATTTACATTGGCAAGGGGGTTATTTAAATTAATGAATTACCAAATAATTTATACTTTGCCAGCCCCTCAATTAAAGAAATAGGGACCTCAATCTGACAGGTGTCAGTGTCTTAAAAATATCCTAGCTATCCAAGTGCTATGTTATATGTACAGTCTCCTTAGGGATTGTGTATTTTGTGATATATAGCTCAGAAGAAAGTTGAATTCATATGAAAATGGTACAGAAATCTGGTAATATTTGCAATAATGCCTCAAAATTAGTAAAATTCAGGATGGTACAAAATATTTATTGCTTATAATGTAAGAATTTAAGTTATACAATTTGTACTAGTGCACACTTATGCAACCTTTAATGTGCTAATTTACTTGTGCATTGTTACAAATAAACATCACAGACCACTATACTACCATTATACTGGCACAACACCAAACATTTAAGTCAGATGACAAGGAAAGACACTACATTTTAGTTAATAAGGGTCAAGTCCACAGTGGAGAGACACCTTGAGGTTTGGAAGGATATTCTGTTCAAGTATAGTACTGCCATTCATCTCTGATGCTGACAATAAAAAACATGAACATTATGCCTACATGTATATATATATGTACATCAGTGATAACGACCAAGTCAGAAATCACGATATTCTGCCTGTACACATATCATACCAGATGCAAGTGATGCAGATTTAGTCCACACTATGTCACCACTGTACCCCATTATGTGGCACCATACCTAAAGGAAGATGTCAGATACACACTTTGTCACAATTGTACTATATTATGTGGTACTATATCTAAAGAAGATGTCTGTTGACGGATACACACTTTGTCACCACTGTACCCTATTTTGTGGCACCATATCTAAAGGAAGATGTCAGATACACACTTTGTCACAATATTGTACCCCATTATGTGGTATACATAAAGGAAGATGTCAATACACATTGTGTCACCACTGTACCCTATTTTGTGGCGGCACAATGCCTAAAAAATGTCAGATACACATTTTCACAACTGTATCCCATTATGTGGTACCATACCTAAAGGAAGATGTCAGATACACACTTTGTCACCACTGTACCATTATGTGGCACCATACCTAAAAAGATGTCAGATACACACTTTGTACCACTGTACCCCATTATGTGGCACCATACCTAAAGGAAGATGTCAGATACACACTTTGTAACCACTGTACCCCATATGTGGTACCATACCTAAAGGAAGATGTCAGATACACACTTTGTACCACTGTACCCCATTATGTGGCACCATACCTAAAGGAAGATGTCAGATACACACTTTGTCACCACTATACTCAATAATGTGGTACCATACCTAAGGAAGATGTCAGATACACACTTTGTCACCACTTATACCCATATGTGGTACCATACCTAAGATGTCAGATACACACTTTGTACCACTGTACCCCATTATGTGGCACCATACCTAAAGGAAGATGTCAGATACACACTTTGTCACCACTACTCATAATGTGGTACCATACCTAAGATGTCAGATACACACTTTGTAACCACTGTACCCCATTATGTGGCACCATACCTAAAGGAAGATGTCAGATACACACTTTGTAACCACTGTACCCCATTATTGGCCCATACTAAGGAAGATGTCAGATACACACTTTGAAACCACTTACCCCATTATGTGGCACCATACCTAAAGGAAGATGTCAGATACACACTTTGTAACCACTGTCCCCCATTATGTGGCACCATACCTAAAGGAAGATGTCAGATACACACTTTGTAACCACTGTACCCCATTATGTGGCACCATACCTAAAGGAAGATGTCAGATACACACTTTGTCACCACTATACTCAATAATGTGGTACTATACCTAAGATGTCAGATACACACTTTGTAACCACTGTACCCCATTATGTGGCACCATACCTAAAGGAAGATGTCAGATACACACTTTGTAACCACTGTACCCCATTATGTGGCACCATACTTTAAGGAAGATGTCAGATACACACTTTGAAACCACTTTACCCCATTATGTGGCACCATACCTAAAGGAAGATGTCAGATACACACTTTGTAACCACTGTCCCCCATTATGTGGCACCATACCTAAAAGAAGATGTCAGATACACACTTTGTAACCAGTTTACCCCATTATGTAGCACCATACCTAAAGGAAGATGTCAGATACACACTTTGTAACCACTGTACACCATTATGTGGCACCATACCTAAAGGAAGATGTCAGATACACACTTTGTAACCACTGTACCCCATTATGTGGCACCATACCTAAAGGAAGATGTCAGATACACACTTTGTAACCACTGTAACCTATTTTGTGGCACAATGCCTAAAAAATGTCAGATACACACTTTGTAACCCCTGTACCCCATTATGTGGTACCATACCTAAAGGATGATGTCAGATTCACACTTTGTCACCACTATACTCAATAATGTGGTACCATACATAAAAGATGTCAGATACACACTTTGTAACCACTTTACCCCATTATGTGGCACAATACGTAAAGGAAGATGTCAGATACACACTTTGTAACCACTGTACCCCATTATGTGGCAGATACACACTATGTTGCCATTGTACTGTAGTGTGTGGCACCATACCTAAAGGAACATGACAGATACAAACTGTCACCACTGTACTGTATTATGTGGCACCATAGCTAAAGGTACATGGCAGATACACACTATGGCATTTTTGTACTGTAGTGTGTGGCACCATACCTAAAGGAACATGACTGATACACACTATTTCCCTACTATAGTGTAGTATTTGACACCATGCCTGAAGGTAGATGACATGGCAGATACACACTATGTTGCCACTGTACTGTAGTATGTGGCACCATACGTAAAGGAATATAGCAGATACACACTATATTGCCACTGTTATGTAGTATGTGGCACCATAACTAAAGGAATATAGCAGATACAAACTATGTTGCCATTGTACTGTAGTGTGTGGCACCATACCTAAAGGAACATGACATATACAAACTGTCACCACTCTACTATAGTGTGTGGCAATATATCTAAAGGTACATGACAGATACACACTATGGTACCTTTGTACTGTAGTGTGTGGCACTATGCCTAAAGGAACATGGCAGATACACACTATGGCATCTTTGTACTGTAGTGTGTGGCACCATACCTAAAGGTACATGACAGATACACACTATGTCACCATTGTTCTGTAGTGTGTGGCACCATACCTAAGGGTAGATGGCAGTTATACACTTTGTTACCAGTGCATTGTAGTGTGTTGCACCATACCTATAGGTAGATGTCAGATACACACTATGTTGCCATTGTACTGTAGTGTGTGGCATCATACCTAAAGTTACATGACAGATAACACTATGTTGCCATTGTACTGTAGTGTGTGGCACCATACCTAAAGGTAATGGCAGATATACACTTTGTCACCAGTGCACTGTAGTGTGTGGCACCATACCAATAGGTAGATGGCAGATACACACTATGTTGCCATTGTACTGTAGTGTGTGGCACCATACCTAAAGGAACATGACAGATACAAACTGTCACCACTGTACTGTATTATGTGGCACTATATCTAAAGGTACATGACAGATACACACTATGGTACCTTTGTACTGTACTGTGTGGCACTATGCCTAAAGGAACATGGCAGATACACACTATGGCATCTTTGTACTGTAGTGTGTGGCACCATACCTAAAGGTACATGACAGATACACACTATGTCACCATTGTTCTGTAGTGTGTGGCACCATACCTAAAGGTAGATGGCAGATATACACTTTGTCACCAGTGCACTGTAGTATGTGGCAACATACCTATAGGTAGATGTCAGATACACACTATGTTGCCAGTGTACTGTAGTATGTGGCACCATACCTAAAGTTACATGACAGATACACACTATGACACCTTTGTTACTGTAGTGTGTGGCACCATATCTAAAGGTACATGACAGATACACTGGCACTGTTGTACTGTAGTGTGTAGCACCATACCTAAAGGTACATGACAGATACACTGGCACCGTTGTACTATAGTGTGTGGCACTATTCCTAAAGGTAGATGACAGATACACACTGTTTCCACTGTTATGTAGTGTGTGGCACCATACCTGAAGGTACATGACAAATACACACTATGTCTCCACTGTACTGTAGTATATGGCACTGTAACAGAATGCAGATGACAGATACACACTATGTCACCACTTTTGTGTAGTATGTGGCACTATACCTAAAGGTAGATGACATATAGACATTGTGTCACTATATTACTGTAGTATTTGACATTATACCTCAAGGCAGATACATATTTTCCATTATCATGATTATGTGGCACCTTGCATTTAGATCATGTATGGAACAGTATTCATTTGCACAAATTTTTGCCAAATACAACATGCTAGAGCAAATCACATTAAGGCCCAAAATTATCCAACCTGTTAAAATTCTTAATCTAAATATGTTCCAATTGTAACTTTAGATATTGCAAGACAAATTGTTACACCCTACCCCACCCCCTACAGACATAGTTTAATGCATAACTATCAAATATATGCATGGATTTTGTTCAAACATGGGAACAAATCTATACCAACATGAGACAATCATCAGGAACCACAATTAGGTTGTAGGTCAAAGGACAAGGTCACATATCAGTGGTTGATTGATTGAATAGGGTTTTAAGTCCCAAGAATATTCACTTATATCGAGACATTACCAGCTATAGGTTAAATGACAGGAATTTTTTATGTTTGTAAAGCACTCTGGCAATGTGCAGGGAGGTTTCTTCAACATGCCATGAGGCATCAGTTTCTACGGCTTCTTCCAAAGGAGCTGTGACTTTGATTACTCAATGCCAAGTGCTATGTGAAAGAACAGCCACTACCTACTTTTAGGTCTTGGTCAGACTCGGACGGAGTTCTTACCCTTGTTACCCACAACCTTCCTCATACAAAGGGGAAATTCTACCAATTGAGCTACCGTATGATGTAATGTCACATATCATTGATTTCAATAAAGCCAGCAAGGTGAAGAAAGTTGTATCCTACTTTTTTAGATTTGGTAGAAATAGGCAACAACCTTAATCCAAAAGTGAATCGCAGTATATGTAGTAAAACATGAGATGCCAATGACAGGATTTTTTATTGAGATATATATTTAGATTTATATATAAATGTAGTTTACCACGATTTTAGTAAATGATAGTTTGTAAATGTTAGTCGATCGGACAGTTTTTACTGTGGTATTTAACCTCATTTACAATATCTGTAATTACGTGAATGTAGTTTACCACGATTTTAGTAAATGGGTTTGTAAATGTTGGTCTATCGGACAGTTTTTTACTGTGGTATTTACCCTCATTTACAATATCTGTACTTACGTGAATGTAGTTTACCATGATTTTAGTAAACGATAGTTTGTAAATGTTGGTCTATCAGACTGTATTTACTGTGGTATTTACCCTTTTTAAGATATACATGTTTACGTGAATGTAGTTCACCACGATTTTCGTAAATGATAGTTTGTAAATGTTGGTCGGTCGAACAGTATTTACTGTGGTATTTACCCTTTTTTTACGATATACATGTTTACGTGAATGTAGTTCACCACGATTTTCGCAAACGATAGTTTGTAAATGTTGGTCAGTCGGACAGTATTTACTGTGGTATTTACTCTCATTTACAATAAACATATTTACTTGAATGTAGTTTACCACGATTTTAGTACATGATAGTTCTGTAATGTTGGTCGGTCGGACAGTTTTTACTGTGGTATTTACCCTCATTTACAATAAACATACTTACTTGAATGTAGTTTACCACGATTTTAGTAAATGATAGTTTTGTAAATGTTGGTCGGTCGGACAGTATTCACTGTGGTATTTACCCTCATTTACAATATACATACTTACGTGAATGTAGTTTACCACGATTTTAGTAAATGAGTTTTGTAAATGTTGGTCGGTCGGACAGTATTCACTGTGGTATTTACCCTTATTTACAATATTTATACTTACGTGAATGTAGTTTACCACGATTTTAGTAAACGATAGTTTGTAAATGTTGATAGATCGGAGAGTATTTACTGTGGTATTTACCCTCATTTACAATATACATACTTACGTGAATGTAGTTTACCACGATTTTAGTAAATGATAGTTTGTAAATGTTGGTCGGTCGGACAGTATTTACTGTGGTATTTACCCTCATTTACAATATACATACTTACGTGAATGTAGTTTACTACGATTTTAGTAAATGATAGTTTTGTAAATGTTGGTCGATCGGACAGTATTTGCTGTGGTATTTACCCTCATTTACAATATACATACTTACGTGAATGTAGTTTACCACGATTTTAGTAAACGATAGTTTGTGAATGTTGATCGATCGGAGAGTATTTACTGTGGTATTTACCCTCATTTACAATATACATACTTACGTGAATAAAGTTTACCACGATTTTATTAAACGATAGTTTTGTAAATGTGTGTTGGTCGGACAGTATCTACTTACGTGAATATAATTTATCAACAGTTTGGAAAACGATAGTTTTTAAATCTTAGAATAATTCAATTAATCTGTAATATCTGATTAAAACGTAATCGTACAATATATGTTTTGTATATAATTTATTATTATTATTATTATTATTATTATTATTATTATTATTATTTTGTTTTGGTTAAAGGTATTTTTCTGCTATTACTTTTTTTGTAACGTCGGTTAGTTTGTTATATCTATACCATACCAAATTTTGATATTTTTATGTAATGTTCCTTTGTATATACCCCATAAGCTGGGATATGTTACCATTTACATTTACAGACATTCGTCGTAAATTATCTTATTTACTATCTTTTATTACATCTTCTTCTTTCTTTTCTTTCTCTTTACTTTCATTAATTTTCTTGTATGTATTTAAAATGTGTTCTTTTGGTTTGAAAATTACAATACGTACATTATGGCGTTATCTGACTCTTTTTGACACATTCAGGTTCGTTTGTTTTCTAAATACTATACCAATATTAATATGGCTTTAAGAATTTTATCTTTGAACTGCCAAGGTCTAGGGGATAATTTCAAGAGAAAAGACGTTTTTCAATATTTGGCAACACTTGACTACAATATATATTGCTTACAGGACACGCATTTTACTTCTGAAAATCAAGCATCTGTTGAAAGGGAATGGGGGTTCTCTTGTATTTTCAATTCCTATAGGTCAAATGCTAGGGGAGTGGCTGTATTTTTCAAAAATAATTTTGAATTTAAGCTACTTAAATCAAATTGTGACAATGATAATCTAATTTTACTCGAACTTCTGGTTGATGAAAGGAAAATAACACTAGTAACCTCTATGGACCAAATAAAGATACTCCCGCCTTTTATAAAATGGTTTTTGATAAAATTGCTGAATTCGAAAATACCGACTTTATAATCTGTGGCGATTTCAATCTTTGCTTAAATCCCGACCTAGATTCATTTAATTACATCAATATTAACAATCCAAATGCAAGACAGCTTGTGCTAGATTTCATTCAAGAAAATAATTGTATAGATGCTTTTCGAGAAAATAACCCAGATTTAAAACGTTATACTTGGAGGAAGAAAAATCCAGTGAAACAAGCTAGATTAGATATGTTTATTCTAAGTGAAACTTATTCAACTAACAATTACACAACATTTATAAAACCTGGATATCGAACGGATCATTCTATAGTACAACTGCAAATAACATTTAATGACTACAAAAAGGGAAGGGGGCTGTGGAAATTTAATAACTCCCTGTTACATGATAAACAATATATAGAAACAATTCAAATTCTTATCTCAGAAATAAAAAGACAATATGCACTTCCAGTTTATAATATAGACAATATTCTTAATATTTCAAACGAATCTATAGCCTTTTCGATTAATGATCAATTATTCTTAGAAACTTTATTAATGGAAATAAGGGGCAAAACCATCTCATATGCTAGTTTTAAAAAGAAGCAAAATGAAAAAACGGAAACAATTTTGATAAGTGAAATAAAACAACTCGAAGATCAATTAAATGATAATAATTTCAACAAGTTAGAGGAAAAAAAGGAAGCGTTACAAAATCTTAGAAAAGACAAAATTAAAAGTTCTTTGGTTAGATCGAGGGTTAAATGGATAATGGAGGGGGAAAAACCAACAAAGTATTTTTGCAGTCTAGAAACTAAAAATTTTCAAAACAAAATAATACCTAGAATAGAGAAAGAAAATGGAAACATTATAACAGATCAAAAAGACATCTTACAGGAAATAGAATATTTTTATAAAAACCTTTATTCGGAAAACTCAAACATAATAGACGTAGATTTAAATAATTATATTGGATCGTGTAATTTTAAAAAATTGAATAAAGTTGAATCTGATCATTTGGAAGGGGTTATAAGTAATAGGGAAGCTTTTGAAACGTTGAAAAAAATGAAAAACGACAAAAGTCCTGGGTCAGATGGGTTTACTGTAGAATTCTTTAAAATGTTTTGGAAAGATATTGGGGATTTTGTAGTAAGGTCTCTAAATTATGGTTATGAAAATGGGAAACTCTCAGTAACTCAGCGGGAAGGGATAATAACTTGTATACCAAAAGAGGGAAAACCAAAACATCTTTTAAAAAATTGGAGGCCAATTACACTCTTAAATACAGTTTATAAAATAGGGTCTGGAGTAATAGCAAATAGAATAAAACCGTTATTGGAAAACATTATTGGCATAGAACAAACTGGTTTCATTTCTGGGAGGTATATTGGGGAAAACACAAGGCTTATATATGATATAATGCAATATACGGAAGATAAAAATATTCCCGGTCAACTCCTATTAGTAGAT
Source organism: Anadara kagoshimensis (assembly GCA_021292105.1). NCBI lineage: Eukaryota > Metazoa > Mollusca > Bivalvia > Arcoida > Arcidae > Anadara > Anadara kagoshimensis. The sequence goes on from CM037858.1 coordinate 52,105,420, forward strand.
TTCGAAAAAGCTTTTGATTCAATAAGTTGGTCATTTTTACATAAAGTCTTAAACCTATTTAATTTTGGTTCGTCTATACATAAATGGATTAACACATTTTATAAAGACATAAAGTCTGCAGTAACGCAGGGTGGACATTTAACTTCCTTTTTTGACATAAAAAGAGGTTGTAGGCAAGGGGACCCATTATCACCTTATCTTTTTCTATTATGCGTTGAAATTCTAGCTATAAAAATTCGAAACAACAAAGATATAAAGGGAATTAAAACTAATAATAAAGAAGTTAAAATATCGTTATTTGCTGATGACACAAGTCTTATTCTTGATGGCTCAGAACAATCTCTAAGACAAGCGCTTAACGAATTAAATCTTTTTGCGAAAATTTCGGGTCTTAAAATTAATTTAGAAAAAACACAGATAATTTGGATAGGTAGTAAGATATATAGTGATGTTAAATTATGTAGAGAATTTAATCTGCATTGGGGGGATACTAGGTTCACGTTACTTGGGATGATATTTGATGTTGACTTGCAAAAAATGCCTCATATAAACTTTGTTAAAAAAGTGAATAATATCAAATCACAGATAAATTTTTGGAAAAAACAAAAACTTACACCTATTGGGAAAATCACAATTATTAAAACTCTGCTCATTGCTCAGTTAAATCACCTATTTATTTCATTGCCAAATCCAAGCCAAAACTTTATTAATGAACTAAATACAATTTTTTATAACTTTATTTGGAATGGGGTTACTCATAGAATAAAAAAAGATGTTATTGTAAAAGAATATGAAGAAGGTGGTTTAAAAATGATCGATTTGATCCCATATATAAATGCTTTAAAAACAACTTGGATTAAAAAAATATTGCATACAAAGGGTTCCTGGTGTAATATCTTAGAATGTTACATAGATACAGGGAGATTTTTTAGCGTAGGAAATGAATTTATCGTAAAGAACATGAAATACTTTAAAAATGACTTCTGGACAGATGTGTTTAAGGCTTGGATACTATTGACAAACAATATTAAAAAACTAAGAATATTCAAAAACGCAGCTGAAAGTTATCTTTGGTATAATAGTGATATTATTATTGGAAATAGTTGTATTTACATTAAGAAGTTATACGAAAAAGGGGTAATATTTATCAATGATCTACTTGATACTGATGGGCAATTTTTAAGCCTGCAAGATTTTATTCGGAAATATAACTACAACATACATTATCTTCACTATACTGGAATAATTGAATCGGTTAAACATATGCTGAGAAAAAACAGAGACATCAAGCGAGGTCCAAAGTAAACAATCGAACTTCAGTATTGCGTTTTGATCATGTATACTCAGTTGAAAATAGTTCAAATTACCAAATTTTATTATATTCCAATCGAATATTCTTTGTAAATTCGCCAAGGTGCGATGTCAACCAACACACAGCCACACTCGCATGGCTCGAAAACATCGAAAATAATTTGCCTGAATCGTGCTACTAGGCTGTCCAGTCGTTCAAACCTTTACACGAGTGGTGGATAAATTATTTTATCAACCCATAATAATGTTTCTGATACGTGACATTAGTTGAAATTTCTTCAAATATCCAAATTCCCCAGTGTAACTTGTTTGATTTCCGATGATTCTGCTTCAGTGTTGACAAACGCAGCACGATGCAAGGACGATTCTGATTGGCTATCGGCTATCTAAGGGATAACAGAAAGTTACAACTCCCTATAGCTGGTGCAAAATAGGGTTTGAAGTTTGTAATTCATACAAACCTCAGCTTTCAATAAAATACTATTTTCTATCTCAGAATATCAGGAGGTATCGGGGGTTTTAATTCAGGTATCTATGGGATAACAGCAGGTATCTATGGGATAGCTGCCAGCTATCTATAGGATAGCAGACAGCTATCCCATAGATAGCTGATTTATAACCCACAATACCTGCAGGTATCGAGAGTTACGGTCTGGTATCTATAGGATAGCAGCCAGCTATCCTGTAGATAGCTGAGCTATCCTAGGGTTAGCTGATTTTTGCATCAATTGGCGTGCCATATGAGCGTGCCACTTATACTGAATTTCAAATTTTATTTTTTATGTCTGTTTAGGTGCAGAAGCTAAGAAAGTATTTGATGATGCTAATAACATGCTGAACAAAATAGTGACAAATAAACTACTACAAGCTCATGGTAGTGTAGCATTTTACGCTGCTAATAGTGTTGGTGATGATATTGAGGTCTATGATAAAAATGGAGATGTAATTGGTGTATTTTATGGTTTACGACAACAGGTAAAATGACAACTTAAAAAAAAGCCGTATTTGATTACAAGTACATGTACATGTATATTTTTCAAAGGGAAAAACACTATGTGTGAAAAATTGAGGTACATGTAATTATGATTTCATGAAAAAATTGACATACTACCTTGTAGTAGACATTCCTATGTAATGATAATACAGTAAAACCTCGATTCATCGCCACCATTTGTTCAGTCAAATTTTGGCGTTATAAAGGGGTTTGGCGATAAATTGGGGGAGGCTGATAAAGAAAAACATAAACAAAATGGACTTTGGGACTTCAAAATAGTGTGGCGATAAGTGAGGTGGCAAAGCTATCGAGGGGCATTATAACGAGGTTTTACTGTACTTGTGTTAAGGCTTTACCAAGTAGTATAAATAAAACTTATGGTGAGTGGAAGAACTATTTTTTGTTATTGTTTATCCATGTGGAGGCTGCCATTTTTCTGACAGTGGGTATGAAGGCAGAATGAAAATTGAATGTTTAAAAATACACACAAAGTGTTACATATTTTGCAGTTTTTTGAAAATGAAGATTGTAAATATAAGAAATGGCATACTTTTTTCGTTATTGATGCAAGTATGAATAACAATGGTCAGTCCAAAATATACATGAACAGCTTCACATTATGCAATTTGGACTGGCTATTGATATTCATACTTGCATCGGTAGCAAAAAAGAATGTCATTTCTTGAGTGAATGGGGTTTTCAAGAATGTTTAAAATGAATTATAAGTAATTCTTATTTTGTTTTATGGATAGAGCTGTTTTTAAAACATGACTTTACTATCTATATTTAGGCAGAGAAAGATGCCATGGACAAGAGCCCATACTACTGTTTATCAGATTTTATTGCTCCTAAAGAGTCAGGCGTACAAGATTACATTGGTTTGTTTGCTGTGACAGCGGGACATGGAGTAGACAAAATGTGTAAAGAGTAAGTTTCATGCTTCAACATATATAAAAAAACATTTAATTTTATTGAAGTAATTATTTTTGGAACCTGAAAGTTTTAAAACCAGTTTGATTACCAGTAATGCAATTGACGGATCGTCTGCCACGCCCACAATGTTCCGACAAAGGTCTAGCATGCTTGAATTACACACAAAAAGAAAGAAAACTGGCTGAACTGTTCCATTTAATGATGTCACTGACACTAGTATGTCATTAGTTGCCGTGACGCTGTTTTGGTACCGTAATGGCAGCCAGTGTCGGAACATAAAATGCATGACCCGGGATACGTCAGTTGCACTGGCAGTAAATGCACTTACATGTATGGCAATGAGCAGTAAATATTCATTTCTGAACTATGTCTAACATTACATGAGATCCCTAACTCTAATCTAAAACGGTAAGGGGGCATAACTTTGAGGTCTGCATCTTTCATCAGTAGGGGGTCTCTGTGTCCAAGTGGTCTAAATCACCATCCTTGTGGATCATAGTGCTCTTACTGCATGTACTGCCTAGGTTCGAATTCCACTGGGGACATATCCTAGTGTGATGTGAGAAAATTTGTTAGTTTGCTTGCTGAAGTGAAGGTCATTGGTTTGCTCCAAGCACTCAAGTTTCCTCCACCATCCATACACTGTCTGTCTCATTATAAGTGAAAAAAATCTTGACTGGACTGTACAACTCACTCACTCCACAATAAACTATGCCTACAGTAGCATATAGTGAAAATATAGTCATTTTTAAATATTGTTCAAATATGCTACTTCTGAAAGAATTTCTCAGAAATAAGTTTGCAATTTTGGCTACCAGAAATGTAAATAAAGCATGCAGTTGAACCATGAGATAATTGTAACCCTATATATTATTTGACAGATTTGAAGGACAGTATGATGATTACAGTATTATTATGGTCAAAGCTTTGGCAGACAGATTAGCTGAGGTAGGTTTTTTTAGTCGGTAAATGTAGTTAATTCAGAATTATCTCTGGTTTATCGCCATCCAACAAATGTTTTTAATAGAGCTTTATGGCATCTTAATGATTTTGTTTGCCTGTAATTACTGTCAGTTACACAATGTTTTCCTTGGAGATAATAACTAAAATTTCCCAATTTGACAACTACAATTCTCCAAACAACAGTGATACACTTAGTTGTCCTTACCAACAAAATTTAAGATATTATCACAATATACAGGTAATACTTTGCAATCAGCATACTATTGACTATTCTAGCTATTGTCAACACGTTATAATAAAGTTTGCTACATTTTAGAACCTCAGTTTTCCCAGTCTGAAAGGCATTTTGAAAATGTAACAAAAAACTGTTTCTTCATAAAAGGCATACCGGTAATATTAAATTTATTGCTCATAATTTATCGTGTAAGTAGTTAATACAAGTAAAGATCAGTAAAAACTTTTTTTTTTTTTTGAAGCTGCGGTGGCCTAATGGATAAGGCGTCAGTCTTAAAATACAGGGTCTCTCATTGCTGTGAGTTAGAGTCCTGCTCAGACCACATGTGGGAAAGTGAATTTTCCTTGCCCTTGGCCTTTACTGGTTTACCTAGTATCAGTATAATGGACTGGGGGAGTGGTACACTTGTCTGCGGCGTACTATCTCAATCAGCTAGCACCTTAAAGTCACTAGTAAAAGGCAGATCATACAACACACCCACACTTCACATGCATACACGAAACTATTCATAGATTAATCCATAGAGATGAATAAAATAGTTCTCGTTGTAAATAGCTGAAAAACTGCTGATGCGACGTTAAGCAACAATTAATCAATCAATTTATTATTTTTTGGGGTTACCAGTATCTACAAACCTTAAAATATATTTCTAGTTAAATTTACATGTATGTGAGAATTGAACATTATTTCTTTTGTTGAATAGGCATTTGCTGAAGAATTACATGAAAGAGTCCGTAAAGAATTATGGGGATATGTAAACACGGAAGCATTGGAAGCACAAGATCTTCACAAGATTAAATATCAGGTAAATTCCAACCTGCCTTAAAGACCGTCTCTATACAAGGGTCACCTGCTTATAAAGACCAGTAGAATTGTATCCCAATTGCTCTTTAAGGTCATCTGTCCATAAAGGCCACTTTTACTGGTTCCCTTTGGTGGCCTTTATGGACAGGTTTGGCTGTATATATAGCAGACAAAATTGTAGGGTCAAACAGGACAAAAAAAACTGTAGGGTCAGACCAGGACTAGAAACAGGAGTAGACTGTAGTAAAATGATTTACATCCTAGTCAATATTCATTCTTGTGCTGTATATTGATGTGGTGAATTCTGGGATGGTAGAAGAAACCACCATGTTGTTTGGGAGGTCCCTTTCAGAAGAGCAGGATTATAAATCATAGCACCTCTCACTGCCCCCTGGAAATATGTCCTAATTTGTAAACATTTAAGGTCATAAAATCTTATTTAAGAATTTTTTAAGCATAAAGATTTTAAACTTATTGAAGAATTTTTTAAGCATTAAAAGATTATTTTTCTTAAAAAGTCCTAGCTAACAACAACTTGATACGAAAATCAGATACAACTCAAGACATTTTTTTATATTACGAACTCATGTGTTAATTCTGTTATTATCTTTTTTTCCAACCTAGTTGAATGGGCAAACAACCACAGAGTAATGAACACAACTGACCACCCATGCTCACATTTTGTAGACATCTAGTCACTTGGACTTACTGCTCAACAGTATTTTGAATTAATATTTAATCAATTTCCTCTATTTATTACCTTATTTTTTCAGGGAATCAGACCAGCCCCAGGCTATCCTAGTCAACCAGACCACACAGAGAAAGAGACCATGTGGAAACTTCTGCAAGCAGATAGTGTTGGTATAAAACTGACTGAGTCTTTAGCCATGGAACCAGCTGCCTCAGTTTCTGGACTCTATTTTGCCAATCCTAAATCTATATACTTTGCCACAGGCAAACTATCTAAAGACCAGGTAAATTAATAATAATAATTTTAAACAGATCCTTGCCATTTTGATAATACTCACTTTTTATATGCCAGTTTCTAGAATCAGGTAGTATATTTTTGTACCAGTATTATGGTAAGGTGTTGTCCATCCATCCATAATAGTTTGTCTGGCCTATATTCCAACACAGTTGAAGATATTTTTTACTAAACTTGGTATACTTGAATACCTTTTTTTCTGCCAAAAGAGTGATAAATCTCTTTGAAATTTTATTCAGACTTTCTCCTCTCATGTCACTGAACAGAACAGGAAATATTCTGGACTACAGATGATACCACTTCAATATTTTATGTCTCTTTGTATTTTGCTGTCATTGCAGAGGCAAAGATGTAAATAAGCATATCTTACTCTGCTTAGCACTGCTCTTGTTTTAAAAAAAAATGTGATAGGCATTCCAATATTATTTGCTCAGTTATGGTAAATATGGAATAGTCTATGTAAAGTTTATGTGATGTATATTTTTATCCATAAAGGTGTATATTGTAATTTTATTTGATTTACAGTAAAACCTGTTTATAAAAGTCACGAAAGGAATCCTTTGAAAGGTGCCTGTATGGACAGGTGGATCTTGTATGCATATTAAATAACATTTTTATGGCAGAGACAAACTGTGCATGCCTTCAGGCAGAGATGAATCATGTTTTGGTCCAGATATTGAACTCTTAATGTTTCACTTTCTACTGCACATTGAAACTTCTTCAGTAGCTCATTTTTTTTAAGAATGCTCTTTCTGTATGTGGGTGGCCAGGGTTCGGATCATGGTTGGGTCTGACCAAGACTTGAAAATAAGCAATGACTGCTTTTTCGCAAGCACTCTGCATATAGAAATAAAAGTCACTGAGTGCTTCAGAAGAGACTTCAAAAATTGTTGTTTCGTGTTAAAGTAGGCATGACATGCTAAAGAACCCTCCCTGCACATTATTCTAAGTGCACCTCAAAGGTCACAATTTTTTGCCACTTCACCTATAGCTGGTGACATTTTGATATAAGTGAAATATTCTTTACTGGGACATATTAGCCCCATTCATTCAATTAGTCCTTTGTACTACACATGTTATGCCTTAGTTACCAGTGATTTTTGTTTTATTTACAGATTACAGATTATGCCAAGAGGAAAAATATGGAGGTTCCAGTGGTAGAAAGATGGCTTGGTTCTGTTCTAGCTTATGATGCAGAATAGATAGAGATGTGTTCACAAGACAGACATTAGTATTTAAATTATATTCCATACACAATTCATCATGCCATTTTGTCAGATAAAGATATTTATTGACGTCACTGTCATGTTTTCATGGATGTTGATGCCAGTTCATCCAGAATTTTGGAAAGAACATTCCATTTTGTAGTGCAATCTTGTTCAAAATTGCAAATATGTTCAAATTGATCACATAGAATTTGAATTAAAATGTTAAAATAACATTGTTTAAAATTGCAAATATGTTCAATTTGATTGCATAAAATGTGCATTTTTCATTGTTTTTATTTTTTCCATTAATACAGCAATATTTTAATTTATAACAAATTTGTCTCACATTGATGATTTTCATATTGATTAGTTATTATACATTAGAGATTATTGCATTTTTATGACCATATTAATATCATACAATCAGTATGGATACCCATGGAGTTAATAGATGAAACCAAATGATAAAAAAGTTTAAAACATGACCATTCTGGTGTCAGCCCTTGATTCCTGATATAAGCCTATGGGCCACTAACCCTCTGGCTGATATCGAAACTCTTGGGTTTATGGACTACTGTACATGTAAATGAATACATGTATTTACAGTAAAAGGTCAAGTGGACAGGTCAATATCGTTTGCCTATACAGTAGTTGTAAATATAAATAATACATAATTTATGGTTTCATTATAAGTAATACATAAAAAAATTGTAATTTATTTTACCTTATAAAATGCATCTTATCTTTTTCATTTTTTTTTTAATCTATTAAACTGATTATGGAAATTAATCCTGAGGTATTCAAATTTTCAGATTAATCTTAAACTTTTTGACCTCATACTAAATATTAATTAATAATTGTTTTAAACTTAAAAAATCAGTAAAAATGTTAAATTAGTGCAATATTGAATCCTGGATTGAGCTCAGTAATAATGTTTTGCGTATACCCCAGTGTACCCCAGTACACCCAGTCTCACTTATATTGAGGTAGTCAGTTGAGGGATGGTGGAGGAGACTGGAGTGCCTGGAGAAAAACACCAATCATTACAAAGTGAACTGACAAAATTCTCACACTAGGATCTGTCCATGTGGGATTCAAAACTAAGTGGTGAGATCTGTTGTGGTCCATAAACAAGCTCTATAGACCACTCGGATAGAGATTTGTATTAAAAATGCATGCAAGTTAAAATGGTCGTATTTAATGCTTTTACAGAAATATAGAATGTTTAAATGTTTCCATGTTTTATGCTCAATTTAAATCAGAGTTAAAAAACCACATCACTTTATCTCCTTCGTAGAACAGAATTTTCATTGGTGCCATAATTAATATTTAAATAAACTTGTTGATTTGTGTTATTGAAATTCTGTAAATGTAATATAAATATATTTTTGCACTTTAAAAAACGTTATGCATATTTTTGTTAAATAGCAGTAGATGTGGATTTTTGTAGATTCTACAAATGTTATATGTGTTTTGAACATATAATATTATGAACTGAACGTGTGTGTGTGTGTGTGTGTGTGTGTGTGCAAAATATCAAATTTATCTCCACACTTTGTGGTTTGAATATCAAACTTAAATAGTTGTTGAGAGGAAAGAGTATAGCAAAATATATTGAGAGGGAAATATGTTATAACATTGATGTTTATTGTTAGCAGTTTTACTTGTTAGGCCAAACAAAAAAAACGTGTCCACTTTTTTTTACAGTAAAACCTGAAAAGCACATATTTCTTTGTTTGGCCTTAGAATATTGGTTTATGTTGGTTATACATACAAGCTATAGCTGTGAGGCTGTGATATGATTTTTTTTTATAATTATTTTTAATCTTTATGCAAATATGTTGTTTTAAATGAATTTATAATTTGGAATTTTCAGCCATTTGAAATGAGGTCTGAAATACTGACATGTACATGTATTGATAAATTACATGTCAGTATTATTGGTCAAGCAGTTATGGAGATAATGCAATTTGTTAGTAAACTGCCATGTTGGTCAGTGGGGTACTGGTTAAAATCTAATATGAAACAAAGTTTTTGACCGATTTAATAATACAGTGTCAAAAAGAAAAAAGTTGCTAAAATGATAAAAATTGTGAGGAAATGATACATGTAATGTATTAGAAATCACTTTTCACACGAACAACTACCAGGGTACTTAACATGAAGATTTTCCTCTATGCCCATGTTATAATTATGTGTGTACAATATTTAAGGATTTAATTGCGTTTTGTTTAGGAATCATGTTATGCAATTTCTTATTTTTAATAAAGGATTTTCAGACCTTTTAGTACTTTGATTGTTGGTAATATTGGTCTGCATGGCCCATATGGCTTTCAATTAAGGGTAAATAAACATTGATTTTGAGGGAAAAGTATTTACATACAATAAATAAATGTATTTTATATGCCTGTTTCTTTTCAGTTCTCATATTAATGTATTTAAAAGATCTTTTTCTACTATTTTATAGTGCATTTAAAATTGAATAAAAATTGTATTAGAATGTGGTTAATTAATATACTTTATGTATATGAGAATTGCTTGTGTTTGTCCAGTCAGGTTCGCTGCTGTATCATGTGTTTAATACCCCTGAATGCTTGTGTTGGACATTTTGGTTAATGTTCATGTCCTGAATTCCCAGCAGTAATGTCATTTTAGTGGAATTGTGATCTGATATGACTCCATGTCCAATGGAAATAATTGTTCTGCACAAAACTTAGGGGTATCATGTGGAACAGCTTAACCCCATTGTTCGAAACTTGATCAGTTTAATCAGTTGATTAGTCAGAATTAATTTGTTATTTTATGGCTTGTATATAATCAAATGTTTTTGTAATTGTTTCTTGCGAAGATCTTTAATGGATAGAACTTCATCACAATCATGATAATGAAGCATATTGTTTCTAAATTGTTGATTTGATAATGACTTTTTTAATTTGTGCTAATAATTATTAAACTAATTAAGCCATGAACAACCGGACCTTGGTTATTGGTTATGAAAAATCCTCTGCTTCATGTTAACAGCTAACATATACAGTCAAACCTGTCAATTAAGGCCACCTGAGGGAATTAGTTAAAGTGGCCTTTAGGGCAGGTGACCCTTATACACAAGTTAAAATCATGTGAATAAAGAGCAATTGGGATGCAAATTTACTGACCTTTAAAAGCAGGTGGTCCTTATATAGAGAATGCCTTTATAGTACCATTACATATACAATGTACAATCAAAATGATAGTTTTGCAAACAAGTTATTGGGATATCAAAGGGCAGGTGAGCCCCATTAACTGTTCAAACTTTTAATTTAAAAGTCTTTGTATTTTTTATAAAAACTTAGAGGGAGAACTATAGTGTTAACATGGTTATATTTGTTGTGTTTAGTAATGGATTTCAGTACTTTCAGTGCTTTGATTTTTATAATGGGGTACAGTGCGTCAAGTTTGACCTGGTCGCTTGACCTTTAATTTGAATATTTAAACAGGCATATCCATGTGTAATTTAGGGACTGCATAAAGTGGATATATAAGGATGGGCGATAGTAATACTGGGTACTGGATATTTATGGTAACGAAACATGCTGTCTTACCTAAATCTCACAGTCTATAAGCCCAATCTAATATTCAAATTAAAGGTCAAGCGTCCAAGTCAAACAAGATGCAGTATACACATGGTTTTCCATTAAAGTTAGATGAATGTAAAATCTTACATTTTATTTGTTGTATATCTATGAAATTTAAAATGACTAAAATCCTAAAAATAAAAGATTAAATAAAATTAAAAATCATGTATTAAGTTTATTTATTGTTAGTTTACCTGTGCAAAGTTGGCATGCTATTTCCGGCATGATTATAGGCCAGTGGCTGAGTGGTCTAAACTTTATGCTGGGATTACAGTACCTTTGAAGGCTCTCACTGCCTAGGTTCAAATCCCACTCAGGGTCAGTCCCTAGTGTGAGAAATTTTGTCAGTTTGCTTGTTGAATGTCAATGGTTTTATCAGTGCACTCCAGTTTCCTTCACCATCCCTCTACTGACTGCTTTGATATTAGTGAAAGAATCTTAATTGGAGTAAAAACACCATTATTCTACTCCACTCCACTCATTAAGATGCATACAAATGGAGGTTGTTTATTCTCTTCATGGCTCTCTAAAACACATGACCATTTCTGAACCAAACTCAACCATCACAATAAAGAACTAAATATTTAATAGTGCAGATTTCCAAAGCTGTGGCACAATTACAAATGCATGCATAATGCTGAGACTGGTGTTATGTGCCACAATAAAGAACTCACATTGCATAATGCCAAAGCTGGTGTTATGTGCCACAATAAAGAACCCACATTGCATAATGCTAAGACTGGTGCTATGTTCCACAATAAAGAACTCACATTGCATAATGCTAAGGCTGGTGTTATGTGCCACAATAAAAAACCCACATTGCATAATGCCCAAGCTGATGTTATGTACCACAATAAAGAACTCACATTGCATATGCTAAGGCTGATGTTTTGTGGAACAACAAAGAACTCACATTGCATATGCTAAGGCTGAGGTTATGTGGAACAACAAAGAACTCACATTGCATATGCTAAGGCTGATGTTATGTGCCACAATAAAGAACTCACATTGTATAATGCAAAAGCTGATGTTATGTTCTACAATAAAGAACTCACATTGCATAATGCTGAGACTGGTGTTATGTGCCACAATAAAGAACTCACATTGCATAATGCTAAGGTTGAAGTTTTGTGGAACAACAAAGAACTCACATTGCATAATGCTAAAGCTGACGTTATGTGCCACAACAAAGAACTCACATTGCATAATGCTAAAGCTGATGTTATGTTCCACAATGAAGAACTCGCATTGCATAATGCTGAGACTGGTGTTATGTGCCACAATAAAGAACTCACATTGCATAATGCTGAGACTGGTGTTATGTGGCACAATAAAGAACTCACATTGCCTGATGCTAAAGCTTCTCTAAGCCACAATAAAGAACTCTTATTGCATATTTGCAAAGCTTACCTGAGCCACAATAAAAAAACACCCATTGCATAATGCCACAGTTTACATTATACCAAAGTTGATCTGAGCCACAAAAAAGAACTTTTGTTGCATAACGCTAAAGTTGATCTGAATCAAAATGAAGAACACTTATAATTTAATACCGCCAACTTGATGTTCTGTGATGCTTATTGCACAGATATAAAGGGACAATGCATGAAATAAATTGAAACCAATAATAATAAAATCCGATCTGAATTTCTTCTAGAAATACCTGATGTGCATTTCATTATGCAGCTTTGTGAGAAATAAAAATTACATCACAGGAAAACTGTCTGAAGTTGTCCATGGTTTTAATATGACAATCTCTGCTTGAGTGATCAGGAGATAGATCAAAAATTTTCATAATGAGTAACAAAAAAAAGTCCACTTATTTGATAATAATTTCTCAGTAGATGTATAACTTGCCATTAAGTTATGACAGATGCCAATAATTACAAGCATAATTGTTATCATAAATTATTTCCCTTAGCAACTGCCTATTCAATAAAAGGAATAATGTTCATTTCTCATGTAAATTTAGCTATCAGTACATTGCATGGTTTGTGAATACTGGTTTCTCTCATATCGGACAAGGAATTTATGTGTTTTAATACCTGGATAAGATTTTTTGTGGAAGCGCGTGGCCTAGTGGTTAAGGCGTCTTATAATTCGAAGGTCGTGGGTTCGATCCCTGGACCGGGCGATGTGTTGTGTCCTTGAGCAATACACTTAATTTCACGTTGTTCCAGTTCACTCAGCTGAAAAATAAATTAGTACTAGCAAAATGCTGGGGGTTAACCCTGCGATGGACCGGCGTCCCATTCAGGGGAGAGTCTTGTACTCTCAGTCGCTTAACGCCACCGAAACCGGGATAAGCTCCGGCCTGATGGGCCTAATGGCTCGGGACAGACTTTAACTTTTAAGATTTTTTGTCTGACTCTAGAGTAAAGACCAGTTTTAATTTAATTTTTATGTTTGTAACTAGTCTCAAAACCGGCATTGTTTGGGGAAAAAATGAAAGTTTCTTTGTAAAGACAAAATGGCAATAATTTTAATGGATATGATGTACCGGTACATAGGATTTCTACAGTTGATGTTATTACTAAATGAATACTGTAAATGTATTTATTTTCACAGTGTACTAATTTGAAATCGCTTATTCCGCGGTCGTTTGTTTTGCACGAAAATTAATACACAGCGAAAATTATATAATGCTTATTGTGTTATAGTGTATATTTCAAAAACGCGAAAATTCAACTACGTGGATTTGTCTAAATGTCCTTTACCGCGAAAATGAATACACACGAAATTAAATATGTTTACAAATTCATCACTAGTTTTTCCATTGGGAATTTTACATTATTTATTTTATTCCAATGTTTATTACAATAGAATAAAATTACTCTGTTACTAGAACATTCATTCCATGGAAAGACACCACTTGGGATTTTTTTCCTTTTCGAAGAGAATTCCCTCAGTGATAGAATAAAATCACTGAACATTACGAGTTTAGCAAGAACGCAACTATATGAGTCAAAATAATTGAGATGAAGCTTATAAAATTTGGCTATTTGGTGTTTATTGGAATTATGATTCCGATTAATATCTTTACTTTTATTTAACACTGGGAAATGGTAATAATCTTTTAAATTTTGGCGGGAATTAAAACTGGAGTTATCTTTCTTGGAAAACACCTGTGTCAAAAGAGGGCGCTTTGTTGGCCAAAGTCCCCGGATAATTTATTCTGTCTGGAGCAAAAATGGTGATCGGATGATTCACCGGCAGCACTCCATTTAGAGAATTTAACGAGGTGATATGGCGGATACGGCTGAGCCAGAGGCTCAGGCCACCCCTGCGGCGCAAGCAGCGGACCCTACTGCCTTTGCAGAGTATTTGTGTAGAGTTGTCCCGGTCCTGTTAGAAGACCGTGAGTCAGCATCACCAGCCTTGAAAACTGCAGTTTTTGAGAAAGCTCACGTCGAGGTCATCAAGAAATTTTTGGGTGACCCTCAGATACCTGTACTTTTGCTACAGAGGACCTCCAATAAAGGTAATTACAATTGTTTTTGTTTAAAAAAAAAGAAAATTTAATATTTTTTCGGAAACCCCATTGCAACCCTCTGACAGCAGACATGTCAGCTGACAAAATGATCAATAAATATGCTGCATATTTTACATTAGAGATGTAACAGTTGTTGGAAAACAAAAATAGGTGTAGATATTATAGTTTTATCAGTTTTAACTACTTTTTAGTTGTAACAGGAAGAAGGAAACGCCCACAAACTGAAAAAGTACCAGTAAGGCAGTATAGTATGCACACACTTCCTTGCTTACTTGGGATCTAAACTGCCCCTTCGGAATATTAAGTGAACACCCTACCACAAGACTAAAAAAAGCTCTAGACCAGACCAAAAAGTCTGCGATAAATCACTGTTATAGAAACATTGCCATGAGTACACTACAAAGGTAAAATTTCTGTCACTTTACCTGGATACATGGTGACATTCCAAATCCAATACATGTATAAGTGAAATATTCTTGAATTCAATCAATCAATCAATCAAGGTAGCAATCAGTGTTAGTAATCCGTACTAATCATAGATCAAAAATGGGTGTCTGTCAAGCTGAACACCATATTGTCGTAAGAGTTCCTTTTGTACCCCCACCTATTAAATTGTATGTAAAATTTTTGAAAAATTATTTTTCACAGAAATGTTCAAAATTGCTTGATTGCTTCATTTTTATGCTTTTTAGTCAAAATTAAAATTATTAGTGGAGGGTGCAAATAGAGCTCTTTCCCATATTGCCGAATAAATTGCCATTCATTAATTGATTTAATATTACCGGTATAATAATAAATTCAATTTTTATTTTTTGCTAGATGACTCTGAAGATGTGGGTGAGGGAGATAATGATGGGAGTGTTACATACACTCTCTCCTCGGATGTTCATTTTACCAGCTCTAAAATGTCCAGTATGGTTATGATAAAGAGAGGTCAAGTTGTCGAGGCTGATAAGAGTTTTCCATCACAACTTAGAATCATGAATTTCAGTGAAGGATCTCCATACGAGACATTGCATTCTTATATAAGTAATGCTGTAGCACCATACTTTAAATCGTACATTAAGGAAACAGGAAAAGCTGAAAGGTAAGTAGTATGAATATTGATATACAAACATAAAAAATGGTTATGGATGCATGGCAAAACTGGACCATGAATGATCTTGAAAACTTGTGAACTAAATTTGATCTCTTGTCTTATTGTACAGGTCTGTTTTAATCTTTTATATCCTTAATGCCTTATTTAGTTTTATACGGTTACCCCCTCCCTGCAAAATGTTGTGGGGCGAGGGGTATTTGGCTCTCAAGAGACAGTTCTAGGTTTATAGGGAGGGGGGGGGGGTGAGTAGTGTGTCAATAAAATTAAATCCATACTGTAAACCGTGTTTTTTTAGCGGCAGTTTTATTTTAGCGCAATTGGCGATAAGAGTGTCAGCGCTAAAATAAAACTGCCGCTAAAATTACAACAAAAAAAGTTCAGTACTGTACATCGCTGCTGTGACTATGAATGTGTATGGACGCACGTTAAATGGTTATATAGCCAGTGTTAAAATAATAATAGTTCTGAATGACATTGGTATGGCTTCCATCGATATACCCGCATCTGATAAGAAATTAGGGATTAATTACCCAGACCCGGTAGACTGACCACCGACAAATGATGGAACACTGGCATAGCTGTTAATCAGTTAATTACTGGCCATTGTATGTGATACGTTTACTTTTCAGGTAATTAATTTTAATTTACCAGTAGTTGGCTTCAAACATTAAAATATTAACAATTATATCAACAACATTAGACCCGTAATGCGAAAATTGTTTATTTTTCTGTGATGTCGGCAACATATTATAAATCCTAATTATTGACCTCTATAATGATCTAAGCGGCTGTTATCGGGGATACATCGACAATGTGTCGAAACATTTGTATTTAAAAAACAGTTGGTATTTAAATGAATAAAAACAAAATATGTTATTATTGATTTAAATATTTATTCAGTAAAATGTCTAATCGATGAGAGGGCCAAATTATGATGAAAGCTTCCTGCAGACAGTGACTTCCTGGGTCAGTTACGGAGATTTTCTCTCAGTGAAAGTCAAACAAATTAAAACACAATTACAAAGTTATTTTTATTATTTTCTTGTAACCTGGCATCCCTTCTCAAATTTAATTTTTTGGGCTGAAAGTTGTGGGTTTTAGGCGAGAAAAATATGGTAATATAAAGAGGTATTAAACAGTTCAGACTGGAATTGATTACGCTAAAATTAAACTGCGCTAATATGTTTACCAGTCATCAATCGCTAAAATAAGTATGCGCCAATATAAAGCAGTTTACAGTATATCTTTATATACCATATCTTTGCAAACTCTTGCAAAGTATGGTGTAAGGTGGTTTTAGCTTTCCAATTTTGCAGGTAGGGGACTTAATATTGCCAAAGCAATCATATTATAAAAGATATGCATCAGATAATGATATTTTTAATAGCCCAGTACATTGGTACTGCTAATGATTATTTAAATAAAAAACAAACATACTAATCCATGTCTGGATCACAATCCAGAAGCAAAGTAAAAACTGTGAAACTGAAAAGTTAGGTTAAACATGTGAACTTCCACCAGGAAAGTGAGGCCAGGTGCTTCAGAATGGTAAGCACCTCCTGTTCAGGTAGCTACACCGGCCACATGTGTAATCAAAATTGGGTGAAATAAACGAACTATGGGACGTCAAATATATCCAGGGCAATCCTGGACACAGAGACATTAAAGTCTTTAATTGTGGTAGTTATTTAATTATGCTTCTTCATTTTCAGGGATGGAGACAAGATGGCCCCTACTGTGGAAAAGAAGATAGCTGAATTAGAAATGGGATTACTTCACTTGCAACAGAATATTGATATCCCAGAAATCAATTTGGTTATACACCCTGCTGTAGCAAGTGTCATTAAGAAATGTGCAGAAGAGGGTCGTAAACCTAAAGTAGAGGACATTGGTGATAAAGTGGAAGATGCCCAGTTCCTGAACGCTCTACAAAGTGGTGTGAATAGATGGATCAGAGAAATACAAAAGGTGAAACAAATTAAAAATTACTTGTTTCAGTTCTTTTTCCTGTGGAAACCTATATAGCAAAAATCTTGTAAAAATTAAATTTAGAAGTGCTAGGTTTCCACAAAATTAAAATTAATGTAACCAAATTTCCAAAATTTGAAAATATAGTTCTTTATAATATTTTTTCTCAAATTTGCTATATTAGGTTACTTTCTGAAAGAATTTCTTAGAATTAGTTGTCAATGGCCATTTTGGCTACCAAGAATGGAAACATAGACATTGGTTAATTTATTTCATGGCAATATTTGATGAATTAAAAAAGAATCAAGTTTCCAGATAAGTGACCATCTTTTTAACCACTTAATATATAGTAATTGTCTTTGGAAGATATAGATCAGATCTGCAGAAAGTTGAACACAAAGCTAAGATTCAGCAAATTATCTCAACCTCTCATTAGATATCTCTCAACAGCTTTTCTGCCAAATACTATCAATATCTCGGCCACTCGGTTTGGATTTTTTCATAAGCTCATTGTTAATCTTTCAAAAGGCCTGTACTGTTGTGACCACAATTATATGCTTTTTCCTTGCAAGTTGGGGGCATTGTTTTATCAAAGCATTGCTCTCGGAACACTTGTTATTTCCAGATTTGATTTCTTCTTTGTTCATATTACAGGTAACTAAATTAGACAGGGACCCAGCTTCTGGTACAGCACTACAGGAGATTGGCTTCTGGTTAAATCTGGAGAGGGCTTTATTGAGAATTCAGGAAAAGAGAGAAAGTTTTGAAATAGTCCTGACGTTAGACATCCTGAAACATGGAAAAAGATTTCATGCCACTGTCAGCTTTGATACAGATACTGGTTAGTAAAACAAAACATTTATAGACACTAATAACATGTTTACGTTTAAAAGGAAAAGATCCACTATTTAATGGTCATACTATATATATTTATAG
Source organism: Anadara kagoshimensis (assembly GCA_021292105.1). Lineage (NCBI taxonomy): Eukaryota > Metazoa > Mollusca > Bivalvia > Arcoida > Arcidae > Anadara > Anadara kagoshimensis. Next base: position 52,123,963 of record CM037858.1, read on the forward strand.
AAAAGGGAAAAATTTACTGCTACCTAAAATAAGTGTTTTAGTCTACAATCAAGATCAAACTGAAAATACATTAAAAAGTTTTGGTTTCATAATTTTGGTCCAAGCACTACTGATTAGGAATTGTATTCCAAAACGGCTTTCTAGTGCTGTTAAATTAAAATTGGTATAATATGTAATTAAAACTTTGATAATTCGAATATTAATTTCTGAAGTACTGTTGAAGGGGGTTTGGTGCTTGAGTGGTTTAAAACACATGTTTAAAACACAGATAACAGTCTTGTACTGCCTAGGTTCAGTCCCACTGAGGACTTGTTCTAGTGTGAGAAAGTTTGTCTGTTTGCTTGCCAAAGGTTGGCCGTTTCTCCAGGAAATTTGTTTTACTCTACCATTCCTGAACAGACCACCTTGATATAAGTACAAGAATCTTAACTAGGTTCTTGTTTCAGTTCATTTGTATTATGTTTTCGTGATATTTCAGGTTTAAAGACTGCCATGGCAACAGTTAATGACTACAATCAGCTGATGAAGGACTTTCCACTGAATGATCTACTAGCAGCCTCAGAACTTGACCGGATAAGAGTAGCTTTACAGGCTATATTTCTACATTTAAGGAAAATAAGACCCACAAAATACCCCATACAGAGAGCATTACGCTTGGTTGAAGCCATATCTAGAGATCTCAGTACTCAGCTGCTTAAGGTTTGTACATTAAGTTTAATCCTTTTACCAGGTAAATAAAAGGCATACATATAATTTTACCTTGGTGATTAAAAAACAAACCTTATGTTTACAATCAAGAAAAACAAAAACAATTCTTGATTTTATTTTTTCTAATTTAGAAATAAACTATAAGTTAAGTTTTGAAAATTTCCCCAGTATTTAAGTTAGGCCAATCCCTTTCAACCTTCATAAATAAAATTTAAGGAACAAAATTTTGAAGTTTTATGGTTATATTAAAAGAAAAACGTCCCTTTGCGAATGATAAATTTGTAAAAGTTCCAGATTGACCAGAAGACGTGCAGAAAAGAAATATTGAGTAAGACTTTTTTGCAAAGATTATGCATTAAAACATTTCGTACGCCAATGTAGAACTATAAACTTTAACATTTCATAAAAAAATAGTGTTAGTGGAGAAAAGAGGTTTATACAAGGATCAATATGATTTAAAATGCGAAAAATAATGTTACCTTTCATTTACAGGTACTTGGAACCCGTAGATTGATGCACATCCCCCATGATGAGTTTGTCAAGGTAATGAATGCCTGTTTTGAAGTGTTCAGTACCTGGGATGACGAGTATGATAGACTTCAAGGTCTACTTAGAGATCTTGTCAAAAAGAAGAGAGAAGAACATTTGAGAATGGTATGGAGGGTCAACCCAGCACATAAACGACTTCAAGCAAGACTGGACCAAATGAGAAAGTAAGAGTGCCTTAAATTTTATAAAATTCAAAAATATTAGGAGAAACCCCTAAGAGGGTCTACTGTACCTCCATATTTGAGCATTGGCATCTAGTATTCAAAGATTTTGGCAACTGACTAGATGTAAAGGGACTCACCATGCTTTTGACAGGTGTTATTCAAGTTTACTTTATATTTTTTGTCAGAGGCTGTTCATAATCATTGAAATATAGTTTCTGAATGATATATGATATTGTTTATAAAAACTTAAATATAATTTCTGAATTATGCATGATATCTTTCAGATATTGTTCATGAAAAATTTAATTTAATTTTGGGTTTGTTTTAGGTTCCGTCAACAACATGAACAGTTGAGACAGGTGATTGTCAGAGTGTTAAGACCAACCTCTAAAAAAGGACGAGCTACAACTCCTGGCCAGGATGAACAAGAGCCCAAAGCAATGGAACCCTTAGTGGATGAAGCTGCTGATGCCAATGCAATAGAGGTGAGTTAAACAATTTAAAAAAAAAAAAACAACACTTTTTATCTGGCTTGCCCAAAATAGTGAGCAGTAAGCATTTGCACATGTATTATAATCATTATCAATAATTTTAGATCTTAGTCTTTGTCTGCCATAACAAACAATGAAAAAGTTGTATTAGAGACAGGGATTTCTCTGGGCACCTACAGTGACCAGGGATTTTTTTCTGACCATTTAGAGAAAAGGGACCTTGGAGTGATAATGGGAAAACTGAATTGACAAACTTGAAACTCTATATTTTGGTGGAAATGAATAAAAATGATTTACTGTTTTCTGATTCAATCAAATGTTTTTTGTTTTAAACAAGTTGCATCTCTTGCACCAAATATACATTGAATGCACATCATTGTATGTGTAAATACAGGTTCTTATAAAGATATAAAAGGTTTTTTTTGAAACTTTGTAGCTTTTCCTCTTCAGTTTTTATGCAAAGTCAGTTTTGAAGTTTTACCTACAAAATTGGGGTAAATGTTTGCTTTTGAGCATAATCTCCTTAATCTGGACCCTATGAGTTGCCAGAAAAATCCCTGGTGACTTTAGACTTCATTATAAGAATATGTATGGAAGGACCCCAGACATTGAGAGCAAATGGTAGATTTACTAAGAGACCTAAAAGATAAAGCTGTTTTACTGTGATGTAATTCAAATATTAACTTGGATTAATATCGCTAACAGGTTTGTTGTTGTGATTTTTTTTTTCCAAAAAAAATTGATGTTTGTCAAGCATTATTTTTCAATTTCATTCCAAGGTCCTTTTTTTAAAAGGCCAGAAAATCCTTTGAATATGCTTTTAAGTTTTGATTTAACTTGGTTATAATGCTGTTCATTTCTATTCATGTTCATGGCCATTGATAATATTGATTATTTTAAAATCAAACCTGTTAGACTTATATCCTGATGCACCATGAAATAACAAAAACACTTGCAGATGTGCATATTTTCATACATGTATTATTCTTTACAGGAGGTCAATTTGGCCTATGAAAATGTGAAAGAAGTTGATGGTTTGGATGTGTCTAAAGAAGGATCAGAGTCTTGGGAAGCTGCTGTAAAAAGGTACTTTATCTGTTGACATAGACATGTACCGGTACTTTCATAAATTAAAAATTCCAAACTATATATACATGTAATTTGTGTATCATTGGCATGATAGCAAACAATCATATCACATCTAGGTCATCATAATCATCCAGATGTTTTATCAGGTGTCTCCCAACAAAATTTCATTGGTTTCAGTATTTATTGAAACCATCTATTAAAATTGGGACACCATGGTGATGTTGGTTCCCGCATTCAACCACATACATGCAACTACACTTGCCAAAGCAAAAGCATACATACATACTGTTGAATGAGCCTCAAAAATAGGTGCATATTTTTAGTACTTCAGCTATAGTTGGTGATTTTGCTGACTAATCAAAGATGATATCATTCACTCGAAAAAGAGGTAAGAAAACTCACACTATAATATAACTGACTTAATGTTATACATTGTATATTATTTATAGATATGATGAGAGAATCGACAGAGTAGAGACCAGAATAACAGCTCGGCTGAGAGATCAGTTAGGAATAGCCAGGAATGCCAATGAAATGTTCCGTATCTTCTCAAGATTCAATGCCTTGTTTGTCCGACCTCACATTAGAGGTGCAATCAGAGAGTACCAAACACAGCTAATGCAGAGAGTGAAAGATGACATTGAATCTCTTCATGAAAAATTCAAGGTAAAAACAAATACCGGGTCCATAATATATGAATTCTGATAAATCTCCTTGATTTACATGTATATTTAAATGTTATCAAATATTGGAAAATACTGTTGTAGAATATTACAATTATGAAGCATCACCAACAACTCAAAATGGTAAAGATAATCCATTTTATGAGGCAATCTATGTTAATACACTCAATAATTGAAAAAATATGCTAAAATCTAAATTTCCATTAATTTATGATTGATCGATAATTTCAATCCACATAATTAATGATTGGTTCTAAGAAAAATTCTCATTGACTGTAATGGTTACTTTTCGAAAGGATTTCACTTCATCCATGTATCTTAATCCATCTTGATTGGAAACCTTGCACATTTACTGACTAATTTCTGATTGTAGGTCCAATATGCACAGAGTAAATCATGTAAGATGAGCAAATCCAGAGATCTACCTACTGTGTCTGGGAGTATTATATGGGCTAGACAGGTAAGGCCATAAATTTATTCTCTTCTATGAGGTGATAGTGATTCACTATAATGGTACTTTATTGCAGTGTGCTTATTTTCATTATTTTTGCAGTTGTCTCATTTCCACAAAAATTAATGCAACAAGAACAAAAGTATATTAATACCTATGTGTTATGTTATAAGAAAACAGAGCGACACATGACTCTAGCCGCTTGGAGATGGTAATGTATCTGAACCAACACTCTTAACATTTGGATTGAATTCAGTTAACTTGAAACTCCTGAATCCATCATTAAAAATTTTAATTCTGATAAAAAAGTCTATAATCTATTTAAAAAAAACCATCAAAAATTAAACCTCTGGAATTTCCTCATACCTATACTAATAATCATTAAATAATTGTGATTACAGATTGAGAGACAGTTAAATGCCTACATGCACAGAGTTGAAGATGTGCTTGGTAAAGGCTGGGAAAATCATGTTGAAGGACAGAAATTGAAGAGTGATGGAGACAGCTTCAGAATGAAACTAAATACACAAGAGCTGTTTGAAGACTGGGCAAGAAAAGTAAGTGATATGCAAATTAAGATGCCACAATCTGCTTGTCTAATGTCTTTGGCATTTATAAATCATTTTTACCACTGATCAATACAGTCCATTTACAGGCCTTGTATTAAGTGCTTATTTGCCATCTATACTGGTTTCCTGTGACTACAAATCTTAACACTAGTGTGTGCAGAAAGGTTAGTAAGAAAAGAAGATAGAAAAGGAAAGAAGGAATAGAAAGATAGTGTTAGAATAAAGAGAAAGTTTTTAAAATGCAAGCAATTATAAGATATTGTGGAGATCTAATCTTTAACTGTCCCCAATGACTCTGCCCATACTAGATCTGTAAAAAGCTCAATACTAAAATATTCTTTGGATGAGATTCAAAACTGAGGTCCTGTGTGTCAATGCACACTAAAGACACCTCTGTAGAGTTTGAAAAAGAGTAGGCCACCTGCGGCCACTACAGAGGACACTTACAGTTTCAAGCGATTGACACAAACTGAGCAAATTAAGATGATGTGAAGAATGCTACACTATTCTTTTGAAGTTCATGTTTAAATATGTAGTTTATAAATTATTTATCTACTATGTTTTAGGTTCAGAATCGCCAGTTGGTAGTAACTGGCCGTATTTTCAGTATACAGAGCATCAAGTCCAGAGTAATGGCTAAGGGAAATTTACTGAATTTATTTGTCAACTTCCAACCTGATGTCATCACTCTTTCCAAAGAGGTAAGTTTTATAGATATAAATAATTTGTACACAATTATAGTGTAATTAATGACTGTATGTACATCTATGTTATGGTGAATTCATACATGTAAATCACAATATGGTTTTTAGACTGAAAAAGGTTATTTCCTAATTGTAAGAGTATTAAACACCCTTAACAATATACATTTACATGTATAGTTGATCTGTATGTTATGATAGTTTATATATCACAATGTGACAAACCTGCACCAATTTTGAATTGTACCATTTCTGAATGATTTTCTTTCAATGAATTGTTTTTCTAACCTGATAAAATTCTCAATCTTAAAAACTATTTCCAGTTGTAATAAAGATATTGCAAGTCAAAAATTTTGTTGCTTAGTTGGGGCGGTGGTGGTAGGGGTTGCAGGTTGTTTAATAATAACATTTCATTACAATTAAAATTGTTATCTAAATGTAGAAGTAACCACATGCATGATACAGTAAAATCTAAATTCTTGATTCATCAAAATTATTTTTTTTTAGGTCAGATTTTGACATTATAAAGATGTTTGGTGATAAATCCAGAGGTTTATATAGAAAAATAAAAAGAAATGGATTTTAGGACTTCAAATTATTATGGCAATTTATGGGGTGGAAAGTTATTGAGGGACATGACAGTTCAAAAGTTGACTTAATATAAAATACATGTACAATGCAACTCGAGATTTTAATTATTAACATTTTATTTTCTAGGTCAGAAATCTGCGTTGGTTGGGATTCCGTGTTCCACTGGCTATCGTTAACAAAGCCCATCAAGCCAACCAGTTGTACCCATTTGCCATATCTCTTATAGAAAGTGTGAAGACAAAGGAAATGACACAGGAAAAGGTATGACATGACACCAGAAAGTCTGACATTTTATTTAATTATTTTTGTTTTATTTTAATTTCATGTTTATTTATGAGTTGCAAAAACTACATTTTGAAAAGTTAAAAAAAAGTTTGAAAAGTTTAAAAAATAGTTTTTAAAAAAATTATTTAAATGATGGTATAGATTTTAAGTAATGTATCAATAGGAATTACAGATGTTAATGTGAGAATGTGTCAGTTCACTTGCTGAAGGTGATTTTCTCCAGATCCTTGAACTTACATGTACTTCCTTCGATGTAAGTGCAAGAATCTTGTTTTGGGTGTTAAATTTTATTACCTCACTTCACTGTACTTAACTTCTTTTAATATCTTAAATGTGCCAATAGGTGTCATGAATTTTTATTTAAAATATCATTCTTTGTACTTTTATTTGTGAGCAGTAGCTCACAGGTTTCTTGTTGATTGATGAATTAGACATTTAAGATCCCTTGTAATATGGGTACAATGAATTTTGATTTTAAATATCATTTGTTGTACTTATTTGTCATATACATGTATATTCTTTGTTTAGATTGAAGAAAGAGGTTCAATTATATTGCTAGTAGCTGGACTTAGAAAAGAAGTACAGAATCTGATATCAGAGGTATGGCATTTATTTATTTGACATGAAAAATATTTGAGACTGCATTGGCACTGTGCTTAGACACAAGGCTTAAAATTGAAAGGTTTCTCCCAACAGAGGGTTAAATCATAAGCACTGATTCATAGCTGACTAAATTTGAGAAAGAAAGTTCCCTTAACTTGGTGCCATCTTAATGTAAACAGTTGGTTTACAATGTTAATCTACATGTATCATGTTGGGAGATAATACATGAGTACTATAAAAACAACCAACAGTACACTCTAATATACAGCTAAATTCGTGAATGATGTAGATATGATAATGAAAAATAACTCTTAATCTAAGATGTAAATACTGCTTTCAATCGGTCAATTAATCTTCATCAGAAAGTATTAACTTTCCACTAGTAGCAATTTAAGGGGGTATGGAATCCTTTGTGTTTACAGTTTATTAGTTAGTTATTCATGGGTAAGACTTGGGCATTATCATTACTGTCAATGTTAAAAGTTAACTGACAGCTCTGGTTATTTCTTCATTCAAATATGTTTATGTTACATTGAAGAGATTGAAATGTGCAATATTTATCTAATTTGAAATGTTTATTATATCAGGGAGTAAGTTTGGTGTGGGAATTGACGGATCACTGGCCATGTCAACAATGTCCAACAAAGGTCCGGCATGCTTGAATTAGATGCAAAAAGAATGAAAACTGTTGTCTGAATTGAGCCATTTAATGACATCACTGACAATAGTATGTCATCAGTTGCTGTGACGCTGCTTTAGTGCCGTGATTGTGGCCAGTGATATGGCATGACCCTAAGTTAATTATGTCATTGTAAAAAGTTGACCTTTATCTCAATTTATTTGTAATTTTGTTACATTGAAGAGACTTTTATTTCAAATATTTATAAATTGAAATGTTCTTGATTTCAGGGTGTAGGTTTGGTGTGGGAGTCGTATAAACTTGATCCATATGTACAGAGATTGGCAGATACTATATTTAATACCCAGGAAAAGGTAAGAAGATTGTTACTTCATTGGAAAACTATAGATTCTTTTCTGTTTTACTTTTACAAAAGTAACCTTGCTTGGTTTATACCTCGAGCGTCTGCATAAGACTGAAGTTAAAAGTTAAAAATAAGGTCTGCATATAATGTTGAATAAGTAAATTTGCAAATAGGCTATGCTGTTATTCTGGCAGCTGTAATATGCATATAATAACTCTTTAGTAATCTGGCTTTGCTATTTTTATTGTTTTTATTTGCCAGAATGAATTTTGTTAACTGTTTTAGATGAAAGAATGAATTTTTTTGACAGCGTAGTTGAATCTTTATTCCATGTGAAGATATCTATTAGTATTTAAGAAAAAAGATATTTAGTGTTATTGAACTTTAATGTGACTTAACTGATTTTTTATTCCAGGTTGATGATTTGATTGCAATAGAAGAAGAGATTTCTCTAGAAGTAAAGGCACTTGAAACTTGTGCTTACAACAATTCTACATTACGAGAAATACTGGCCAGGATTCAGAAAGCTGTGGATAATCTGAGTCTTCATGCTTACTCCAATCTACCCCAATGGGTGGCCAGGCTCGATCAGTCGGTATGATATTCCTAAATAAATTGATAATTCTTTCTAAAAAAAATCCATGATGGATCTCTTGATTGAGACCAAAGAAAAGATGTCGTTTTTCACGTTTAACACAATTCATGAAAAATAACCATCACTGCTCATCGCCATTAGTGTAGTGTAAAGGTTTATACCCACTTTTAAAAATCTTTAGAATTTGATTGGCTGATTTGATTAATGTAAACACTCATTTGATCACATTGATTTCATGATCACATTAAGTGTATGAAATTTACACAGAGGTTGTACTCAGGATGTATGAAATTTAAAAGGTTTTTTTTTCACTTAATAAATAGTGTATGTAGTATGCCAAAGATATATGTATATACATGTAAATGTATTTTAAATGATTTTCAAATATGTATTTGTTGAATTTAAGCCAAATTATCTGTATAGTAAAAGGTACAATAGAAATGGAAATTATTTTGTCTTCTTTTTCTGAAAACAATAGTTTTTATAGAAGTTTGTTTCTACACATTGTGATTTAGGTTGAGGAGAAGTTGGCAGGAAGGCTTGAAGCTGGTCTGAAAGCTTGGACTGAGTGTTTGAAAGGTCATAAAGATGATACTGTTGACCATACAATGGACACAGACGCTCCACAGACAGTGGCCCATAAACCAGGTGGTGACCCACAAATCAAGGTACATTATATCAAAGAGTTGCAGAAGGAGCATTGAATCTTATTTTCTACAACATTTTAATGATTGTCTTTTGACCACAGGTAGTTCAAGTGCTAATTTACACGTGCAAATTATACAGGATGGAAATATCCCAATGAGTATCTTCAATGGAATATTTCTATATTCTCTTAGAAATACACCACTACTGTAGCTCAGATGGTAGAGTGCTTGCTCCTTAGGTGGAAATGACTATGTGTGCACTAATGTACATGGATGTTTAATTCATTTCATTTAGATAGAAAAGGATGAAATAGGGGCCATGTTTTCAAAAATTAAGTCGACATAATATTAAATAACATATGTATATATTGATGTACTTTATTTGAAAAGATTAGTATTTTGTCTAAGAAAAAACTTACCAGAGTAGATAAAAAAAAGGTAGAACTGGATTACAGAAAGTAATTTTATGGGACTAAATTATTTTGCAGCCATTGGCACAAGGATCCCTTCTAGATTGAACACTGCATGTTTCTAATCGGTTAAATTAAAGGCTACATGCATTATTTTGTTGTCTGTCTATAACTGTTTTCTATGTTCTTACAGCCACAGATTCATGAACTGAGGATAACAAACCAAGTCATCTTTGTCAATCCTCCAATAGAAGAAGCCAGGGTTAACATCATGCAGGAATTGTTTGGTTGGGAAGCTGTCATCACGAGTTTACCAAGAATCAGACACTCTAGATACCAGGTTAGTATTGCAATCAAACACACACACCAGGCCATGTTCAAATCATAATCTGTAAAAACTAATGGTAAACTAGCAAATTATCGGAATGGTAAGGAGTTTTTTAGTTGTTAAGCTGTCATTATAGTTAACTAATTATCGGACACTCTAGATACCAGGTTTGTGTTAAGTTAAGTAATATATTTTAAAGATTAGGGATACTCTCACCTTTCTGATAGACCACCTCAGAGACTCAGTGGCACAGCATCTGCCTTGAGAATAGAATGTTATCTGCCTTGAGAACGGAATGTCATGGGTCCAAACCCCAATTGGGTCATACATACAATGTAGGACACTTGAACATTTTGCAAATACACAAACATGTTCTGAAGTTAATTTGTGAAGATTAATACACACCTGCTTGAGTTGTGGATAGCTGAAATATTGCTAATATTATTTATTTTCGTTATGCATTACATCAGCACCACCTGCATGTAAGTTTGTTTCCCACTCAGGAAACATCTTAGGAGAAAACTTGTCAGTTCATTTGCTAGTTTTGATGTTTCTGGTACTTTAAACATATTTAATTTTGTGTGTATTTATTTACGTGGTATGAGATATTTAGACATCCATTTTGAAAAATGCACTATAACATAATAAACATAATATAAGTTTCGCTCGGTATTAATTTTCGTGCAAAACAAACGACCGCAAAATAAGTGGAAATCAGTATATCGTGAAAATAAATAGTTACATTATTATATTTCACCTTGTCATTATTGAATGTTGATATTACTTATAATCTTTTTCAGGTTGGTTTGGATGTAGAATCAGAAGCTGATACAACTTACCGTAATGTCCTGACTAAACTTCCAGGAGGACAGATTGTCTTGGAAGATGCTTACTCCGCTATACAACTAGTGATGAAAGAATTCTCTGACTATGTCAATGTAAGTATAAAAATGAAGAAAACTGTTCATGTTGGGCCATTTTTGAGGCTGATTTTCGGCCTCATTTAAAATTTTGAAAACTGATGGGTTTTTTTCACAAAAACCAATCTGATTTTCACTATTTTTAAAAAAAAAAAAGTAAAAATGACTACAAAAAAAAAAAAAAAAAAAAAAAAATCCATGTGAAAATAAATAAAGCTAATATAAAAATGTACATATAAAGTAAAGTTTTTTTATAGTCTATCTATTTCAGTTTAGTAACAATAACTATTTTTCATTTTCATTATCATTATAGCACTAATTTTCACAATTACCAGACCTCTGGACCCATTCATTAAAAAAACAAAAAAACAGAAAGAAAAAAAAACACACACACACACAAAGAAAGAGAGAGAGACAGGCCTGATGAAGACAGTTCTTTACCATTCAGTTTTGAGGCCAATTATTACTTTTATTGTATAATTTCCTTTACATGGATCATGTTGCACTTGAAGGTACATGTTGATTTATATATTCTGTTTTTTAAAAGGTCTGGCTGAGATACCAGTCATTATGGGACCTGAATCCAGATGTCCTGTACAACAGACTTGGATTTAAACTTAAAGTTTGGATGAACACATTAGAAGAAATTAAGTATGTCTGATTTATTAAGTATTTATAATGAAAGCCCACACTTATATTAATTTTCATGCCTATTTTTATTAATATAAAACTTTAGTGGTTGGATGCACTAGTGGTCTGAAACACTGGTGTCAAAGATCTGATTTTCTTGAGGATAGTCAAGGTTTCCGCCATTTCAAAATTTGCTGTGTATATATGAGTCAAGTAATATTGGAGTCTTCACCGGAACATAAAACACTATTTGACCCCACATTATCTATACACAAAATGATTTAATAAAAAAAGGATTTATGTCCTGTTAATGAAACAGACTCATATTTTAGTTTATTTCTAGATTAATTCAGGGTTGACTGTTTACTTTAATAGCCAATCATTATTGTTGTTATTTAAAGGGCATCACGAAGGACTTTTGATACATCAGAAACAGAAAAGCCTATTGGCCCAATTGTAGTCCAGTTTGGAAAGGTAAGTTTTGTTTAGACCTGTAGAAAAAGGTATTACAACTCGGATGAGAAATTCCAAGAAAGACAAACCATTTGATTAAAAAATGATGCTTTTATTCTTATTAATGAAAGTAAATTGGTGATAATAATGTTTCTAGAAAATACAAAAAAGAAAATTTACATGTAAAATATTTTGGGATCGTTTGTGATGTCTTGTTTTTTACTCCTTTAAGCTTTTTGACCAAGGTATAACCTGAAAAGTTTAAAATAATAGATGAATTTGGAAATTGTGAAATTCTTGAACTTTGTTTGTGAATTAGCTTAAACTTTGTTTGTGAATTGTGAAATTGTTATTACGGTAAGTATTTCATTAATTTATTTAATTTCAGGTCCAATCTAAAGTAAGCTTGAAGTATGATTCTTGGCATAAAGAAGTACTCAGTAAGTTTGGTTCATTGCTGGGTAATGAAATGACAGAGTTCCATGCTGCCATATCTAAGGTAAGTTCAGTTGAATAAACACCTGAATTATGTTAGGGTGTGTGCAATTAACTGAATGAAAAGCATGTTAGATGGTAATAATTATGCCCCCCTCCTCCAAACAAAGAGTTGGGTGGAGGATATACACATGAACATGTAGTATTTACTTTATTTCTTCATCCAACATTTTGCCTGTCGCTTATCTATAAAACTATGTAGCATATCTTCATGAAACTCTACAGAAATAATCTTTGGGTGGAGTAGATGTGTCGTTGGCTATTTGTATTTTAATTATACACATAGCAGAGAAAACTTGGATATCCCAGTTGGGTTTTGTTTTGGGGGACACTTGAAATTGGATCCTATTTCAGTTTATTGATTTTGAGTATTTACTATTATTTTGACAATATTAACTGTTTTCATCCCAGATGACAACATTTTAACTCATACATGTTGTCTAATAAGTACATGTATATTGATAATTTTCATGGTTTTCTAACCACTGCAGTAGATCAGTTGGTAGAGTACTTGCTCTATAAATGGGAGGTTGTGGGTTCGAACCCCAACTGGGTCTGACTTGTATGTGGGTAGTGACTGTTCTTTCGCCAAGCACTCAACATTAGGAAATTCAAGTCATGGTTCTTTCAGATGAGAACTTAAAATAAACGATGTCTGTGTCACTGTAGGCATGGCATGTTAAAGAACCATGTTGTATAATGCAATCAGTGAAACACAGACAAAATTTCTGCACTTTCGCCTATAGCTGGTGATGTCTCGATACAAGTGAAATATTCTTGACTGGGACATTAAACACCATTACTCAACTCAACTCATTGGTTTTCCTACATTTTTTAGTCAAGATCAGAATTGGAACAACAGTCTATAGACACAGCCAACACATCAGAAGCTGTAGGACTTATAACACAAGTACAGGCTCTCAAGAGAAAGATGAAAAACTGGGAAAAACATGTACTGGTGAGTATTCAAACTTTGTATGTTTGTAAGCCTCAGTTGATAAATAACTACAAATTTATATTTACCATAAGTTTCACAATGTTGGTCCAAGCACTACTGATGAGAAATTGTAATCCGAATTCTTCATCTGGTGCTGTATAATTAAAACTGGTATAGTGTGTAATATTTATTGTAACCATTATGTCAAAGTTTTTGCAGTATCTGAAAATGTTATCTTTACAGTTTAAATGAATCTAAGTGTTTAGACATTTTCTTGGGAAATAAACACAATTTTCCTGGAACTTTTAAAAAAAATTGGGAAAATGTAAATGTTGGAAAAATATATTTTTTAAGATAAAAACACTTTTTTAGCTGAAAATCACCCAGCTTTAACAGAATGGTATTTTCAAAAATTTAATTTTGTAAAGATTTTTGTTCTGTAATTATATGACTAGTTTTACACATGTATAAACATTTGTGGATGGCTCTGTACTATTTATATTTAACAGATATGTAACTAATAATTAACTTTATCTCTTCAGATGTACAAGGAGGGTCAGATGATATTGGAGAGACAGAGATTCCAGTTCCCTTCTAACTGGTTGTACAGCGACAACATTGAAGGTGAATGGGGAGCTTTCAATGACATCATGAAACGTAAAGACTCCTCCATACAGACACAGGTTGCCAGTCTTCAGATGAAAATTGTGTCGGAAGACAAAATTGTGGAAAGTAAAACTGGTGATATGTTGTCAGAATGGGAGAAAGAAAAACCAACTGATGTAAGAACGAAATTATTTTCACTGCAAAAAAATGAATTCTTTATGAACAATATATTTTATTGGTTGCTTAGCAACTGAAAAAAATGTATGTGATTTTAAACTTTAGTACAGATTTTATTCTATCACATTGTCAGTCTGTCAGCTGTACTGATCATTAGTAATTGTATCACTTTTAATGACTATGTACACTTCTATCTTACTTCATGATCTGTCAAACTTTGAAAATTATTGTAGCTGTATTAATCATTCATCATGAATATTAATGTTTTGGCCTCATTTTGATCATGATTCAAATTATTAACGTCTATATGGACTGTTGAATGTAGCTAACACTGATATGAGCAGACTTATTGTACTTTGAAAATTTAACAATATCACTAGTATATGTAGCATGTGGTTAATGAATCTGACTATATGTATATTCATAAAAACCAAATCTTCATCTTTATTCTTACAGGGTGAAATAAAACCAGACCAAGCTTTGAAGGCATTGACAATATTTGAAGGAAAATTTGGACGTCTGAAGGAAGAGAGAGACAATGTAACAAAGGCTAAAGAGGCATTAGAACTCTCTGAACCAGGTTTGTGTTATGCGTTTATATATTTTCATATTACAGTGATTTCACCATATTCCTGGATACCAGTATAGGAGTATTTAAGCAGTCCAAGTAAAGTTTTAAAATCTGTTGGCATTTAGGAAGTGCCACAAACGGTAGTAGTTTAAATGAAAAGACAATGCCTAAGATTGCATGTGTTCCCAACAGGATTCTAACCAATTCTCTGGATTTGGATGATTAACCAATTTAGCAACATGTTTCTATAAGCATATTTTAAGAGCAGATTTCATTTTCTTCAGCATCACAAATATTTTGGTATCATTTCAGAAAAGGATTTAGCTTTGAGAATATGTACAATGATGAGATACATTGTACATTTTACCAGAGATTTGAAAGAATTTTGTTGGTAGTGTATCAGTAAATGTTTACAATAATTGATAATGCAATGAAAAAATCAATTTAAATTTTAATAAGAGGATGAATATTGTAAAGCTAGTGTTGTAGATTCTTTACATTGTTGAAAACTAACACATGTTTATTAAACCCTTTTTGTCACTTTCACATCAGGCCAGATAAGTCCTAGCGAGGAAAGAGTGCAGGTAGCCGTAGAAGAGTTACAGGACCTGAAAGGAGTTTGGGGAGAACTGTCTAAAATCTGGGAACAAATTGATGAGCTTAAAGACAAACCCTGGCTTTCTGTACAGCCAAGAAAGGTACATCAAATGTTTTCTGCAAGTTTAAGAAATTATGATATGTTATTGAGGTGTACAACTCCGGACAGAATTTTAATGCTTGTAACACGAATAAAACCTAAATATCATAGATATTTTTTCAGTTTTATAATATGAATAAGCTTAATTACCTAAATACAACACACACTTACATATCACATATACACCAACTTGGATTAATCCTTTGAGATTAATAAACTTGCTCTCGTCATGGATAGCTGAAAAATTGTTGATGTGATGTTAAACAACATTACAACAACATCGGTCATTGTTTCACAACACAATGTAAATGTTTTAATACATTAGCTTGTGAAATACAGTACTGCCCTGTATAAACCAATTTTGATGCACTAGATTGTCAGATACCTTTCTTTTGTAGATAAGATGCATTTGTTTTCTTTTTTGTAGATAAGGCAGTCTCTAGATGCTCTACTCAATCAGTTGAAGGAGTTACCATCAAGACTTAGAACATATGCTTCTTATGATTATGTCAAGAGAACATTACAAGTTTATGCCAAGGTATTGTATCAAAATCTTTATACTTAAATCAGGAGTATTTGCATTTGTTTTATTTTGGTGTGCAATTAGCGACAGTAATAACACAGGAAAATAAAATTTTAAGGAATATTTTAATTTAATTCAATGTACTTGTATTTGCTTTGACCATCATCAGATGGCATGAAAATAAAATACACGAAAATATCGAAATTATAATTCTCGCGCTAATTAATGTACACAAACATTTTCCCATTGGCAGTAGTTCCATTGACATGTTTCACCACAAAATAAACATGCATGTGTCTTATATGAAATCCTTGTAGATGTAATTGGTTTAGAATTTTAGTACATGTAGACTTTAATAATATAAAGACATAGCACAGACTATAGTTGTCAGAGGCAGATCAAACAGACTAAAGGCAGTCAAAATCAATAATCAATATTTTCATAGCAAATTCAGTCATGTTACATTTCAAAATCATTTATTTTTTGTAACATATTAACGTTTAATGTTTAATCATGGTTTGACATGCTTTTCACAGCAATCTGTATTCCTCCACTATCCCAGGACTTAATGCCTGAAAAGCTCCATTACTCCACTCCACACCACTCCACACCACTAAAGATTAATGAAACTGTGTCTTATCTCAATTGTCTGAAAAAAATACTTATATTAAGTTTCACATGTAACCAACCCTTCATTACTCCACTCCACACCACTAAAGATTATGAAACTGTGTCTTATCTCAATTGTCTGAAAAATACTTATGTTTAGTCACACATGTAACCAACCGTCTTAATTAGCTGATGTATCTGTTATTCTTTTTTGTAGATAAACATGTTGATAGTAGAACTGAAATCTGAAGCTTTGAAGGAGAGACATTGGAAACAGTTAACTAAGAGATTAGGAGTTAGATGGGTTCTCTCTGAACTGACACTCGGACATGTTTGGGATGTGGACCTACAGAAAAATGAGCCTGTTGTTCGTGATGTCATTCTTGTGGCTCAGGGTGAGATGGCCTTGGAAGAATTCTTGAAACAGGTAAGGGAAATTTGATGGCACTATTTCCTTCTGAAATACATTGTATCAAATCCACAAGTGTTTTAAAATGTTGCTAATTGAAAGAACCCATTTTTATTAAAAATTTGTGCATGACTCAATAGTTAAAGACCAATAACAAGATTACAATAAAAAATCATTACATATTTACAATACCATTAATATTAGTTAATAGTGAATTTTATTTTGGGGCACTCAATAAATTACATGTTTACCACTTGTATTGTGGTTTGACATCAACGTCTCTAAACTTTTTATGATGACAAAGTTTATTGAAGAAAATTGAAGTAACTGTATTACTCTGAAAGAGTCATTGTATATTTTTGGTATTGATAAAGTTTATATATGTATATCAAATATTGATACAAATTTAGGTCAGTGAAGTTTGGAGAAGTTATGAGTTGGAACTTATCAACTACCAGAATAAATGTCGTTTGATCAGAGGTTGGGATGATCTGTTTACCAAGGTTAAAGAACACATTAACAGTGTATCCGCTATGAAGCTTTCTCCTTACTATAAGGTAAGTACATTGTTCATGGAGATTTTATGTCTGAAAAATATTTATATTAATTGAAACATAACAAATATATTATTTACTTTGACCAGCAAAATAAATTTTAATCTTCACTAGACTTCTTTGTGAAATTTAATCACATCTACATACCTATACTAGAAGATCTACAGATTCAAAGTCTTGTCTTAAATGCTGCATTTAAGGAATTTTAATCAAAAACTTTGCACAACATGATTGTTATAACCCCATAAATGAAGTAAAGAAGGTATATAGGAATCATCCTGTCCGTCTTTATAAGATTCATATGTAGACAGTTATTTTGAGTTCTTTTTTAAAATAATAAACATGTATATAGCAATTTGAGGAAGATGCTTTGGCATGGGAAGACAAACTTAACCGTATCAATGCCTTATTTGATGTCTGGATAGATGTACAAAGAAGATGGGTATATCTAGAAGGAATATTTACTGGTAGTGCCGATATAAAACATTTACTTCCAGTGGAAACATCAAGATTTCAAGGGTAAATAAATAACTTTTAATATTTAAAGCAGGAGTTTCACTTGTGGTTCAGGTTTGGGTTCAGGAAGTCATTGGGACTTTAAAAAATGTTTAGTAGTCAAGGACAAAGATTAGGAGTCTCATATGTATTTGGCATTATTTAATTGTATCCTGTATTCACTTTTTAGTACATGTGTTATACACTGCCTTCCATAAATTACACAAATTTATATTTGCCATTGGTTTATAGGATCAGGATTGCGGTGACACGTAATATTTACAGACAAACTTGTTGATCTTAGAAACATCCACTTTTCTATTTCTACTATGCTCAGTCTGTTTCAATCACTTGTAGTTGTAAGCATCCTCTGTAACGGCCTACTCTTTTTCAAACTCTACAGAGGTGTCTTTAGTATGCACTGAGACACGGGACCTCAGTTTTGAGTCTCATCCATAAGACTACTGAGTTAAAAGTTTTTTACAGCTCTAGTGTGAGCAGGAGATGAAAATTATCTCTGAAAATTCCTGAGTAAGGTTTGAACCCACAGCCCTTGACTTAGAAAGCCACTGACAGTACCACTTGGCACTGTATGCCCACACACAGTCTATTGATTGCTGAGTTCTTCCTTTCTATGTATAATTCCTAAAACACATGTATCTAGACGGAGCCAGAGATCACACATGGTTTCCATGAGAAAATTGCATGAAAATGGCAGAATTTTAAAGATCTTATGACAAAAGATAGCATCATTCTTTTGACGATGTTATCTATGACACCAGCTATATTTTAAGATTTTTTTTTGTAAAAGATTTATTATACAGGAATATAGTTTTAATAGTCACAAGTTGAAATTTTGGGTTGTCTATTATTATACTGTATCATATCTTATTCTCAATTTAGAATTTCCAAAAAAAAAAAATAATAAAAGAATTTGACAGATTATACAAAAAATTAAAGTTCAACCTTTGAATTGATATTGATACATGTTTATAATAATACATGTACTTTTATAGGGTGAGCACAGAATTCTTAGGTTTGATGAAGAAAGTTACTAGATCACCCCTTGTCATGGATGTAGTAAATATTGCTAATGTACAAAGACAGTTGGAAAGACTTGCTGATTTATTGGGCAAAATACAGAAAGCTCTGGGAGAATATCTTGAAAGAGAAAGAGCTTCATTCCCAAGGTGAGTTTATTTTAGATTTGGATACTGTTTAAATCTTTTGCTGGCATATTTGACAAATTATGGGTCCAGATGGAAACCTCTTTTTGGGTTTTAGATTAACAGGTGTGTTTGAGATTTGCACGCTGTCATTGACCTAGATAAATTCTAATCTCTTGCTGGAATATTTGATGTATTCTGAATCCAGATAAAATTTTATTTTGTATTTAAGTATAAAATGACTTTAACATCCAACAATTTTTTAGGCAAAATGTGGGATCCTCATTGACTTAGTGGTCACTGTCTAAAGCAAACACCTTCAAATCATAGTGCCTATCCCCACTTGGTTCAAATCCCATTTATAAAGATTTTAGTGTGAAAAGTTTTTCAAATCACCTGCTGAATGTTGGTTTTCTCCATGCTTTGTGGTTTTTTCTACCATCCTTGAATTTACCGCCTTCACTGGGGAAGTAAAAAACCTTTACTCTACTCTCTGCTCCATGATAAAAGTTGTATATTGATCAGTCAAAATATAGAAATAAATTTTAATCAAGGTTTGCATAGTATTTTATTGTCTTGTGTACAAAATACCGGGGCAGTGATTTTGTTTGCTTACAGGTACATGTACTACCAAATAACGGTAGTTTCTTCTAGGCAAAAATGACTAAAATTTCCAATTTGTCCACAAAAATTCACCATCAGTGATGCACTGAAAAATTAAATCTAGTTGTTCTTATACTCACAAAATATCAGATAGTGCCACAATATAATGTCTAGTGGTGTGCTGTATTACCGGAATACTGGTTTACTGTGGTACTGACCAGGTACCGGTAATACCGCTGTAAATTCTTTGAATACCGGTATTTTAACAATCAACATTGATAATTGTTGAAATAACAGTTTGAATTTTGATGTGTTCATTTGAATTTTGTTAAAATCTTTGTTTGACAATAATCTTATTTAGATATCAAGTTTTGAATCAACTTGGTTGAAATACAGACAATTCTGTGAATTTATTGTGTGTTAGCATCCTTGATATTCTCAAAATATCCAATGCCCAAATTCCTTAGCTGTTATTTTAGATAGGAATAGATATACTACATGTATTTCGAATCTTAATGGATGTGTGGTATACCGTGGTATTTGGTAAAATACCGTGGTAATTTTTTTCTGCTGTATCCCATCTCTAAATTAATGTCTTTGTAATGAATATACTAGATATCGCCAGCATGTCATAATGCAGGGAAAAATCTTGAAGGCAGAAGGTAGTTTTTAAAAAATGTAAAAAATGTAAAAAATGTAACAAAATCACTGCTGAAAAATTTAAATAAAAGGCATTATTAATTTAGTTGAGAATTTTACAGGAACTCGTGATAAAAAAACAAAACTTGAAACTTTCATGATAATTTATTGACAGATTCTATTTTGTTGGAGATGAAGATTTATTGGAGATTATTGGAAACAGTAAAAATGTGGGGAGATTACAGAAACATTTCAAGAAGATGTTTGCTGGTGTAGCTTCTATTTTACTGAACGAGGACAGCTCACAAGTCATGGGGTTATTATCACGGGAAGGTGAAGAGGTAAGCAGTTGTTTTCATTTCTGGTAGTCAATATTGCCATTGGTTACTAATTTGAGACAAATTCTTTTAAAAACTAACCTATTTTAGCAAATTAGTGACAAAATGCTTTACAAAAACACTATATTTTCACAAATTATGGAAATATGGCTACTAATAATTTAAGATTTTTGGAATTCTAGGATAAAGCATACATTACCATCCTCTTAAAACTGATTACAGACTGATATCTTCAGTTTATCAAAAATGTTTGATGGCTGTTCCTGCTAAAGTATAGTAGTATTTCCTAACAGTGTCGTAAAAATATTATCTTGTCTAAATCCAGTGTTCAATCCAGAAAGATAGTTGAAAAAAAATGATTCTGATTAAAAAGTAACAAGTCTCAGAGCCTAGAATATATTTGACATTCTGTAAGTGAAAAGTGCCCATAGAACATCCAATTGTAATACAAAAAATAGCATTACAATTTGAAATAAATACAGTCATTTATGAATAAGAGGCCTCGTGTTGTTACAATTTCTCCAGAACTGCTAGGGTGATTTCATTATTATTATTTTTGTAGAACTTGTAGTGTTGGTGCTTCAAAAATATAACAAAAAATGAAATTCTCAAATTGTTAAATTAAGGACCCTTTTTGCATATGGATGGTGATTTATGTATTCATTCTGCTGCATTAGTGTTTTATTTTTTACATTACGTATACTTTCTGTTTTTCTCAGGTTAACTTTATAACACCTGTTTCAATTGCTGCACATCCCAAGATTAATGAATGGCTAACCTTGGTGGAGAAGGAAATGAGAGTGACACTAGCCAAACTATTACATTCTGCTGTACAAGATATAACATCATTTAAATCTGGAAAGATAGATCCAGCTCAGTATCTTCAGTGGGTAGACAAATACCAGGTAAGTTGTGGACTATTACAGTCCACTGTACAAGATATAACATCATTTAAATCTGGAAGGATAGATCCAGCTCAGTATCTACAGTGGGTAGACAAATACCAGGTAAGTTGTGGACTATTACAGTCCTCTGTACAAGATATAACATCATTTAAATCTGGAAAGATTGATCCAGCTCAGTATCTACAGTGGGTAGACAAATACCAGGTAAGTCATGAACTATTACAGTCTGCTGTACAAGATATAACATCATTTAAATCTGGAAAGATAGATCCAGCTCAGTATCTACAGTGGGTAGACAAATACCAGGTAAGTTGTGGACTATTACAGTCCTCTGTACAAGATATAACATCATTTAAATCTGGAAAGATTGATCCAGCTCAGTATCTACAGTGGGTAGACAAATACCAGGTAAGTCATGAACTATTACAGTCTGCTGTACAAGATATAACATCATTTAAATCTGGAAAGATAGATCCAGCTCAGTATCTACAGTGGGTAGACAAATACTAGTTAAGTCACTTGCCAATGATGCTGACGCTGTGTACCACTACGGTAGCTCAGTTTGTAGAATGCTCACTTCACATTGGGGAGTTGTGGGTTGGAATCCCATCCAGGGTCTGACCAAGACTTGAAAATAGGTAGTAACTGTTCTTTTGTCATGCAATGTAGTCACAGGGTCCTTCGGAAGAGACCTTAAAAAATTGATGCCCTGTGTCATGACAAGCATGGCATGTTAAAGAACCCTCCCTGCACATTTCCATGAATTCAATGCAAAGGTAGCTGGTGATGTCACAATATAAGTGATGATGGAGTAAATCAGAAACCCCTGGAGAAAACCACCAACTTTTGGCAAGCAGACTGACAAACTTTCTCACACTAGGATCTGTCTGTGATGGATTCGAACCTAAGCACACTTTAGTGTATGGAGACCTCAATATTAGTTTTAAGAGTATGTACATGAAATTTAGGCTGAACAATCTGCCCTTATGATATTAAGTTGCATTTTGATAATTTATTTGCATTCTGCCTTTTATAAGTAAGTAAATGTACCTGTTCAAATTTTTGGGGTTTTGTTATTTCCTACTTTTTTGCAGGGTGTAATATTGGCAAATTTATGAAACTTGACCATAAGCTTGAGAATATATATTATTTTACCCATGGTACAAATTGTCTCAGGAATTAGTACAATGCAAATAATAAAACATTACTTACAGTATATAATATTATCCTTTACAGGCTCAGTTAGTAGTACTGGCATCACAGATAGCATGGACAGATAGTGTAGAGAATGCTTTACAAGCTGTATCTGGAGGACAGTCTGACATGAAGCCAGTAGAAGATGCCTTACAAGTAGTTAACAATACCCTTAATGTTCTGGCTGACTCTGTATTACACGAACAACCACCTGTCAGAAGGAAGAAATTGGAACATTTGGTAGGTATTCTAGATGTATTGTAATGGGCAAACATGGCCGAGTGGTACTGGCTTTCAAAGTTTGGAAATTTTCGCGATCGTTTATTTTGGCGTAAATTCGCGAGTGAAACAAGTTGTGAAAAAGTTTTTCGCGAAATATAAGCAGTAATTACAATTACAACTATAGAGACGCGATCAGGCGAAATTAAAAGACATGAATAAATATTAAAGTGCGTTCACGCGAAAATTTCCCAATCTACAGTGCTGGCTTTCAAAGTCGAGGGTTGTGGGTTCAAACCTCACTCAGGACTTGGAAATTTTCTGAGATAATTTTCATCTCCTGCCCATACTAGAGCTGTTAAAAAGCTAGATACTTGTATAGTTTTTCTGATCAGACTCAAAACCGAGGTCCCATGTCTCAGTGCACATTCAAGACACCTCTGTAGACTTTCAAAAAAAGAGTAGGCCACCTGTGGCTGCTACAGAGGATGCTTACAACTAAAAAGCGATTGAAACAGACTGAGCAAAGTAAGATGGTTTATTCCTATATAAGTTTCAAAGCTTTTACATACATTGTACAGTTTGCTAAATGCTTCTCTAGATCTTAATGAAATTTTCCATGAAGAATCTTTTGGTGGAGTAGATATGCTATTGGCTATTCATGTTTTGATCATGTATGGTTGAGAAAACATGTGTATCACAGGTTATGTTTGTTTGTAGGACACTTTTAAAATGGCATCCCATACATACATACATTGTACATTCAGGGCTCAGATAATTTTAATCAGAATAATCAGATGTTGTGTACTTGGCACAATGTAGTTGTTATCAAAAACAAACATACTAATCTATGTTTGAATCACAATCCAAAAGCAAAGTAAAAACTTTGAAATTGACAAATTAAGTTAAACATGTGACCTTTCGAGGGAAGTGAGGTTGGTTGCCCGGGAATGAGTAAGCACTTACTGTTTAGGTAGCTACACCCACCATATGTGTAATCGAAATTGAGTGAAAGGATCATGGAACTATGGGTTGTCAAATATATCCAAGGCAATCCTGGACACAGAGACATCAAACTTATCAACAATACTGTGATGGCTGCCTTAAATCTTTTTGAGGACTTTGATAAGACTAGGCTTGCAATATCCCTGGGTCAAAAATTTATTTGTAACTTAGAAAAAAGGATATTTTGTGTTATGTACTATAGTACATTACTGTTTATATTTTATAAATTAGATCACTGAACTTGTCCATCAAAGAGATGTAACAAGAAACTTAGCCAAGAACAAAGTTACTGGACCTAAAGACTTTAGCTGGTTGTGTCAGATGAGATTTTATTTTGATCCTAAGAACACAGATGTACTACAACAGCTCTCCATTCATATGGCTAATGCTAAATTTAATTACGGATTTGAATATCTGGGAGTTCAGGATAAACTTGTACAAACACCACTAACAGATAGATGTTATCTTACAATGACTCAGGCTCTGGAAGCTAGACTTGGTGGATCACCATTTGGTTAGTATAAAAATGATGACGATTATTAGTTGAAACAATATTTAATTTGCAAATCATAATTAATGAATAACGTATAGAAACAGTTTTTACAAATCATGATCCTGGAACAAGAGTAAAACTTGTTTCCTGTTGATAATGATGCACTAGTATTGAGCCAAGGGACAGGAATTTTTCCTTGATTATCTGTCATTTTTGTAATAGGTATGCAAAATGTTGGTTTTTTTTTTAAGGCATTGCAAAACAAGTTGTAAATCCCTGCTGAATCATTTTTGACTTTACAAGCATACCCTTAACCATACCACTATCGCTTCATACATGGGAAGTCTTTGGTTCAAATCTGGCTGGGGTCCTACCAAGACTTGAAAATAGGTAGCGACTGTTCTATCCCCAGGTACTCAGCATTTAGAAATGAAAGTCACGTTTTTCTTCAAAAGAGACCATATATAAAAGAGCTTCTTTAACATTTAACTTCTGTAGAACCTTGTTTGTTACTTTCTAAAATACCATGAAGGGACCTTAGTGGCCAAGTGGTCTTTGGTGTATGCTTACAGATCACAGTGCCTCTCACTGCCTAGGTTCGAATCTCACTTGGGACAGACCATAATGTGAGAAAATTTTTCAGTTTTCTTGCAGAAGGCTGTTTTCAGGCACTCTTGTTTGCTCCACTATCTCAGAACTGACTCAGTATAAGTGAAAAAAATCTTGACTTTGGCATAAAACTGTATTACTCACTCCACTCAAATACTATAGACAACTTGAAATTAGAAAAAAATTTCTTCTTTGACAACTTTCCCATATTGATAGCTCTTGATTCAAAATCATTGGAATTTGAGATGTTGATATTTCATTTTAACTTAATATGCAAACAATTTTTTGTTATTCAGGTCCGGCAGGTACAGGTAAAACAGAATCAGTCAAAGCTTTGGGTAATCAGCTTGGTAGATTTGTCTTGGTATTCAACTGTGATGAAACATTTGATTTCCAGGTAAGTAATGTAAAGTCCATCTCCCCTCTGGTTAATAAATTATCTCCCTTACACCTATTACACTGATGTGTTATAAATTACTAATTTATAAACTAGACTCTGGTCAGAAATAATAAATCTGCGTTTTATCCAAATAAAATGGCTCTTTATTTATCTTAATTATTATAAGACTGCATATTGGTATTTGAAAAAGTTGGCTATACTGAGAGTTTACTGAGATAAATTCTGAACAAGATCCTTATGAAAAAAAATTGACCTTGGGATGAGGCAAAAAAGTCCTTGAATGGAAAAATGGGGAAAAAATCAGACAAATTATATTCTATAAATTCAGTAATTTGAGTAAAGAAATAATTTACATGAAATAATATTTCAGGCAATGGGTCGTATTTTTGTTGGTCTGTGCCAGGTTGGAGCCTGGGGATGCTTTGATGAGTTTAACAGATTAGAAGAACGAATGTTGTCAGCTGTATCACAACAAATCCAGACAATTCAGGAGGCATTGAAAGATATTGTCACTGCAGACAAAAAAAGTAAGTTATATGATAGTCAACCTTTGTAGAATTTACAGAAGATCTATGCAGTGTTTAATCCAGAAATGTAGTTAATAAAGTCTTCCTGACCCAGGTCTTAAAAAATTAGGGGCAATGTTTTCAAAAATGGGACCGACATAACTTGAGCTATTTAATTTAAAAAGATCAGTATTGAAACATTAAATCAATCTCTCTTTGGGTAGGGTAGTGAGAGGGGTTGATGATTCTATGACCGAGTGGTTTAAAGCATGCACTTATAGAACTAACAACATAAATGTTTTCCAAAACATATCACTCACACCTTAAAGGGGTGTTGATCACATGGTATAGGCAAACAACATTGACCTGTCACTTTGACCTTTCAATATAAATAATCATTATGGAGCAGTACATTTACATGTATGTATAGAGAACACAGGTGTTTATTTCATCTACACCATGGGAATCCTATCACCACCCATATACAGTATAAACTGTGTATAAAGACCACCCAGGGGACTGAGCAAAAGTGGACTTAATAGACAGGTGGACTTAATATAGGGGGTCACCTTTTATGAACGAGTAAACATTTATTGTTGCTACTGGTATACAAATGAGTGAAAAATATGTGGTACCTATTAAAATACTTAATTATTTAAATGTTGTTTTTTTAAGAATTATTTTTTTAATTGATTATTCAGAATTAATTATAGAAAATATTTGAAAGTGTACTTTAATCTTGAGAGACTATATTTCTGATTACATGGTTACAGTTTATCAGTATACACCTGACTGATTGTCTTTGTTGTCTTAAGAAGCAGGGTGTCACTAATTAAGTGATGGGTATAGAAAACATTCTACCTGTAAATAACAAATACATGTACTATTTTTACCTTTTGATCTAATGGCTTCAGTCATTGACATGAGAATAATGAGTTCATGTACATGTATTTATTCCTCAAATTTTAACTTGTTATAAGTCAAAATTATACTCTTTAACTGGAAATTGTAAATGTCACTATATATACAATATTCAAAGAATTATCATTATAATAATTATATGATATTATATATTTGTTTAAACTGTTTTGCATAAACATAAAATTCTAAAAACTAAAAACAAGTATATTGAAAAAGTGGACTTTATAGACAGGTTGATGAGTCATTTGGGACTAAAAAGGGTGGACTCACATTAGACAGGTGGACTTTATATACAGGGTCATTATGTAGTAAAATCCATATGGGATACTTCAGACCGGTTGCTATAGACAGGTGGACTTTATACAGAGGTGGACTTTATAGCAGGTTATACTGTATATGGGATAGATCATCCTATATGAATATTCCTAATAAAAGGTCAAGCCAACAGGTCAATGTGGTTTGATTGTACACACAAAAATTTGCAATTCTTGTAATTGACTTTATTCAATTACCAATTTACAGGTGCCCCAGTTGTGGTAGAACTAATAGGCAAGCAGGTCAAAGTGAATCCAGACATGGCTGTATTTATCACCATGAATCCAGGTTATGCAGGAAGATCCAATCTGCCAGATAATTTGAAGAAGTTGTTCCGTAGCTTTGCTATGACAAAACCAAACAGACAACTTATTGCACAAGTCATGTTGTACTCCCAGGGATTCAGAACAGCTGAGAAACTAGCTAGCAAGATTGTACCATTCTTCAAGTAAATATATTTTTATGCAGTATTATTATTATATCCCGCC
Source organism: Anadara kagoshimensis (assembly GCA_021292105.1). NCBI lineage: Eukaryota > Metazoa > Mollusca > Bivalvia > Arcoida > Arcidae > Anadara > Anadara kagoshimensis. The sequence goes on from CM037858.1 coordinate 52,151,687, forward strand.
TTTTGATGAAGAGGGGATATTAATTTGAACAAAAGTGCAAATCACAAAAAAAGAATCTGCTGATGGGGGATCTTAATTTATTGAATTTACTTGTTTAAATAATTAAGTTACTTTAGGAAACAGCCTTATTTGTCCCTTAAATAAATTCAAACTTCCATCCTTCTATTAGTCTTTCCATCCATCCAGACACTTTTTTCCAGAGTAATTCTACTAAACTATCACATACTATTTTACAAAACTATGAGGCACTATTTCATGAAACTTGATGCAAAGTACCAACATAGAGAGGAGATGCGTATATTGTTAACTCGGGTTGGTTTGCTCATTTGCCTTGGAGTTATGGCCCTTTGAACATAAGTGTAAATCACAAAAAAATGAACCTGCTGACCGGGGATCCTAATTAACTGAATTTGCTTGTTTTATTTGCATTTGAAGTAATAACCAGACAATGCAAAGAAAAATTGTGGGGAAAAAATGTACCGATCTAATAAAATGATAAAGATATATCTTAAATGGAAAAAAAATTGAAAATGATGATATATTTTTTCAGGTTATGTGATGAACAACTGTCACCACAATCTCACTATGATTTTGGTTTGAGAGCTCTGAAGAGTGTATTGATCAGTACAGGCAATGTTAAGAGGGACAGGATAGCTAAGATTAAGGAAGGTCTGTTGGAGCGTGGTGAACCAGTAGATGAAGGAGCCATTGCTGAAAACTTACCAGAACAAGAGGTACTTTAACATATGTAAATTTTGTAAAAACTTGTATATAATAGTCTGACCAAGAATTCAAAAAAGGTAGTTACTGTTCTTTCACAAGCACTCAGCATTTAGAATTGATAATCAAGGGGTAGGGTCTGCAGAACTGATGCCCCATGTCACGATAGGCATGGCACACTAAAGGACTCACCCTGCAAATTGCCCTGTGGACACTGCAAAGGTCAAAATTTCTGCCACTTGATATAAATGAAATATTCTCGACTGACATAAAACCCCATTTAATCAATCAATCATCTTTTAATATTTAGTGTTGTTGTTAAATACAGTGCTTTCCCTGAAAATCTTTGTAAAATTACCATTACCAACTTAATCAGGAATGCTTGTTATCTTTCACCTTTTAAAGAAAGGGGATATTGAATTCGAGTTTCCGTTTGTCTCTCCTTCCATCCGAAATTCTTGTCTATGCAAATTCTCTAAAACTGTAAAGCACAATTTCAAGAAACTTAGTGCATTGCATCAACATTGTTAGGAGATGTGTATGTCATTAACCCAAGTTGATTTGCTCATTTTCTTGGGAGTTATTGCCCTTTGAACATAAGTGCAAAGCACAAAAACGAACTTGCTAGCAGTGGATGCTAATTCACTCAGATTGCTTGTTTGTTATTAGCATTTCTATATTTTATTTACAGATATTAATTCAGAGTGTTATGGAGACTATGGTACCAAAGCTTGTTGCTGAAGATATTCCATTATTACACAGTCTCCTATCAGATGTGTTCCCAGGCGTGTCCTACACACCCAATCAAATGGCTTCACTCAGGGCAGAGATTAAGAAAGTATGCCAAGAAATCTATTTGTCTTATGGAGAAGGTGATGAACCTGCTGCTCAGTGGGTTGATAAGGTATGATTATTGAAATTAAAGATTTTGGGGGGAAAAAAGTTTGATGGCCGCACAAGAGCCATCCTATTGGAGATTTTTATCTAGTTGGTACCACTATGGTAGATCATTTTTTAGAGAGTTCGCTCTGTTTATTGGAGGTCAGGTTTTGAATCCTAGTCAGCTTTTATCAAGACTTGAAAATAGGTTGCTAGATATTTCATCTATCTTGTGATTATTTTCTTTAAAACTTTTAATTGAAAGTTATATAGATTTTTACAGTTATAAAGATTGTAAAAAAAGAATGTCATCAGTATCCGGAAAACCATATCCATGCATCTGTAAAATGTTGAACAGCTAATTAAAAACAAGAATAAAAAAATAAAGTTAAAAGCATTAGCATATTAATTGGAAATTTATTTTAGTGAAAATTAAGACTGAATGATTCATTATTTGTACTTTACCTACTGTGAATCGAGAAATTTTAATGCATTTTTTTACTTTTGCGTAAATTCGCAAGTGCAGCAAGATGCGAAAATAACACTTTCGTGAATATTTGATTGTTTTATAATTACAGTGCAAATATATTGACCATTTTTTGATGGCGCTAAAATAAAAGTGCCAGAATATCTTGAAATTACGATTGTTGCTAAAATTAACTAATGCAAAAATTTCCAATTTACTGAACTTTTTGCCGATTTTATTGCAGTCTTCGTAACATGTTATACAGAATTCTTGCAAATTTTGATTGATTTTGTCTAAAACCTTTGTGAAAATTTTATTAAAATATTTGTCAAATATTTGTTTAGGTTTTGCAACTCTTCCAAATAACAGAACTCCATCATGGATTGATGATGGTTGGACCAAGTGGAAGTGGAAAGTCCACAGCCTGGAGAGTACTGTTGAAGGCACTGGAACGCCTGGAAGGAACAGAAGGAGTGGCTCATGTTATAGATCCAAAGGTAGATATACCTGTTATTGTTTCCTTTTATTTTGTTTGGAATATAAATGCACAGTATTGTTTAAGTTAATGTCAACTGAGAGAGAGAGAGATGAGAGAGAGAGAGAGAGAGATCACTACATACAACTTAGCACTTGAATGTGCACACAGACACATATGAACACTTATGAACATGTGTGAATAATTGTCAACTGAAATAAGTATGTCTTTGGAAAAACACCACTATGTAACAGCATTAAAGAGAAAGAGAGAGAGACAACACCACATACAATGTATGTTTCAAATGAATATACAGCCATATGTAAACACTTATACACCTGATCCTGAAACAACGGTTTGGCTTCATCAGGACATTTGTTTATTTTTCAGTTCCTTAGTATAATTTTATGTTGATTATTATTATTTTTGTTTGTTTATTTTTAGTCAATAACCAAGGAAGCTTTGTATGGTAATTTGGATCCAAACACAAGAGAATGGACTGATGGATTGTTTACACATATTCTAAGAAAGTAAGCTCATTAATACATGTATTGATAAATACTACCAGAGCCCCATTCCACCGTCATGTATATTCTTTCACTTTGGCAAACTTGTCATTCAGCAGTGATTATTCAATTGACAGTCAACAACAAACAGTATCGAAAGGTGTTTGCCTTAGATTTAAGATTGCTTCCCAAAGACATAATTTTGAGACATGATAAATTTTGTATCCAGCTGTTAGCAACATGCATTAGTGAAAGTGTATTCTACCATTCTGAATAGGGTATGAATGATAAAATTGATTAAAACTTGTGTGCAGATTACCAATATGAGTTATTTATTGGGCACTTATAATTCTGTGCCCGTGTCCAAATCTAGAGGAGATATACCTAACTGATAAAACATGTGATACCGCTGATGGATCACTGTGACTGTCACTGCCAGGGTTCACGCTGCCGTTCACTTTTTTCGCAAAATGAGAAAAATAAATAAATTTGGCGATAAAAACTAAACATTGGCGAAAGTGATGGCGAAAAAAATGTTTACATTAACAGGTTCACTGCGCATCGCGGACATGAGCAGAGAGTTGGTAAAGCAACTGGTTTCCGTCTCCGCGTATGTGTATATCAAACGATCAATCTAGTGAGTTCCGAATGGGTGTTTATTTGGGTCATCGAAGCCATGCTCATGATGTTGAATTAACAAAAGCCCACGTGTGAAGGTGTTAATTACAGGTGGATTAATCAGTTAACGAGATTAATTAACGTTGTCAGCAAGTGATTACCAAGCCGCGACCCGCGTCTGAATAATATCCCAAGCGCATTTAAATTTACAGACAAACACAGGTAATTTAGAACGATTTATTATCGGCGATAGATCTTTGGAAGCTTGAGCGCTTTTCGATAATCACGAAGCTTGTGCCTCATCTTTGATCAACCGATCGATAGACTTATTAATGGACATGCGAAGTCAAAGGAATCAGATTATTGGCGATTTTGGTGAACGAAAACCAACTGACGAGAAAAACACAAAAAAAAAAAAAAAAAAAAAAAAAAACAACTGACGACTTGGAGAATTTGACTATAGCTCCAAAGTTGTCACTGAATAAAAGAAATAAAACAAGAAAACTGTTGTTGTTTTTCATGTCATCAGACATGCATTGTATTAGACAATTTTATTTCTCCTAAATTTTCGCTAGAAATTACAGTTAGATCAGAAAATATCTTTGGCCCAAAAAAATTGTATTTGGCGAAAAAAAATTAGTTCTGGCGAAAGTTTTGGAGAAAAAAATATTGAAGTCAGTGTGAACCCTGACTGCCTAGTTTCCAATCCAACATGAGGTAGATACTAGTGTGAGATTTATCCTCTGTATGATTGATTTATGATTAATATGACCTGGACACAATATTATCATTTAATGCTGTTCAATAGACAAACATGTGCTTCTGTGGGTGCTTTGGCAAGTGGAAGAAAAGCATGGTTGAACAAGCTTTAATATTACTTGTTGTACTACTGACATGTTTCTATATGTAATGTTATTACCAAAGATAAAATCAAGTTGGAAAGATTTTGTAGTTCCTACATCATTTATATAGCTTAGCTTTTGTTTTTAATTGGGATCTATAATCATGGGTTGATTATTGAAGCAAATATTTATTCAGTCCTTACAATAGTTATACATACAAGTCATGTTAAAAATGTAGTTTTGAATTTTTTTTTTTTTTTTTTTAAATCTCAATATTTAAATGCTATTACTTGTTTGTTTGTTTAGAATCATTGACAATGTGAGGGGAGAGTTACAGAAAAGACAATGGATTATATTTGATGGTGATGTTGACCCTGAATGGGTAGAAAATCTGAATTCTGTATTAGATGAAAACAAACTCTTTACATTGCCTAATGGAGAACGTCTGGCCATACCACCTAATGTAAGTTGAACAGATGATCTTAACTTAAGTCTATTTTAGCTCATTTTTATGAAGTTGGGTTTCATTTCAGAACAAATTGCCTTTCTCCGTCTATATATGTTGACCCTACTTCAGAGAAAGCAAACATTTTACAGATTTTCAATGGGACAGGTACAGATTAATAGAATCTTACACCCGCAATAGTGTGAGACAGAGATATCTCAAACGAGGATGAATATATTCCTGTCTAGAACGAGCTTTAGCGAAAATATTCATCCAAGCATGAGATATCTCTGTCTTACACTGTTATTGGTGTAGGATTCTTTTTCTCACACATTTGCAGCATGAAAACATGATTTATAAACAAAAAATTGCATCAAATGTTCAGTTTTCAGGCCATCATCAGTGCCTTCAAAAAATGATGTAATCAATTTTTGTTGACGTTCTCACATAAAATGATTATGACGTCATCAATTAAGCTTGTGTAAGTGATTGTGATGTTGAGATATTGTTGGTTGAGACAAGTGATCTCATCCCTAGGGTGAGACAGGAAAAATCTCACATGGGTAAAACACAGGATTTCCATGTCTCATGGGTGAGAACATTGATTCTCTTAAGTAGGGTAAAAAAGCATAACTTTGAGCCTTTTGGGATAGATCTTATTGTGAGTAAGTTTGTCAGTTCACTTGCCAAGCTTACCAAGGGTTTAAGGCACAAATGAATACTGTATATTGCTTTATTTTCACGGTGTCAAATTTTCGTGGTTGACGATGGCTAGCGTATTCGTGGTGTCATATTTTCACGTCTTATCTGATTTAAGGAAAACGACTCTAGCAAGATTAATGGGCTGGTAATACCAGTGTCTATTCACGGTGGTTTAATTTTCGCGGGAATACACTTGACCACGAATTTAGCGAAAATAAAATCACAGCGAAATATAAGCATTGTACAGTATATAAAAATAAAACATCTATAAATTTTATCAGAATCTTCATTGTACATCATACATCGGAAACTTAAATTGGCTTTGAAATTTTTTTATTGTAAAGAATTTTCTTGATTACAAATTATTACTGTAATTTTTAGGTAAGGATTATGTTTGAAGTACAAGACCTTAAATATGCCACTCTGGCCACAGTTACTAGATGTGGCATGGTGTGGTTCAGTCAGGATGTATTATCTACAGAGATGATATTTGAGAACTTTTTACATGTCCTGAAGAATTGTCCAGTAGAGGATAGTGAAGAAGAAGGCTTGAAGGCTCTAGGTGGTCCAGATTCCAAGGAAGACACAATATCACCATCTATGCAGGTAGGTAGCAGGATACAATATTGTAAAATCATTGGGATAAAGACATGCACATTATTTCAGATCATGTAATACTGAAATCGGAAAAGTTTGAGTCTGTTAATATTTGTGAGAATGGTAATTTCAAAATACCCAGATAATTTTATTTTAGCATCCTCAAATAATTGTCAGTGATATAGTAAGTAGATTGTATAAAATTTAATATTTGCAAAGGTTTATTTTTGCATCTTGTTACTTATGAATAAAACAACTGCAGACATTACACAATTTACAGTATTACAAGTTGAAAGCACGTATCAAATTATAAGTCATACCTAACATAAAATGAAAAGGTAGAAAATAATTGTTCCTTCAAGATTATTTGCTAATGACTGGAAAATTGGTTATGCAATGTAATCAAAAACAAACATACTAATCCATATCCGAATCACAATCCAGAAGCAAAGTAAAAACTTTGGAACTGACAAGTTAGGTTATACACGTGAACTTCCACCATCCAGAAGCAAAGTAAAAACTTTGGAACTGACAAGTTAGGTTATACACGTGAACTTCCACCAGGGAAGTGAGGCCGGGTGCTCTGGAAGGGTAAGCACCTCCTGTTTAGCTAGCTACACCCGCCACGTGTGTAATCAAAATTGTGTAAAAGGAACATAGAACTTTGAGACGTCAAAAATATCCAGGACAATCCTGAACACAGAGACATTAAACTTGTCAACAATACTGTGATGACGGCCATAAAACTTTTTGAGGGCCTTGATAAGCCTAGGCTTGCAATATCCCTGAGTCAACAATTTATTTGCAAGCAGCCTACTTCGTTGTACAAAGTCCCCATAGTGGGAACAAGCTCTACCATAGCATATTAATTGGGAAACAAATACACCATAAGCAGGAGGTATATTGCTGCATAAAAAAGGAAAGATGACAATAGAAAAATTTAAGTCATCACGTTTGTCATAAAGTTTCAAATGTAGCCTTTCGTGTGCGTCATAATTAACTATACTCTTGTCTTTGAGCAGAAACATGGAAATGCTTTCAGATTCTACTTCTACATTGTACATTACTGACCGTTTAACAGTTTACAATGCATTTATGTCAAGATAAAGATCCTGATATGTTTTAATTTCCAGGTACAACAAGACTGTGCTACAGTTTTAGGACCGTACTTCTCATCAGATGGACTGGTCATTAGATGTTTAGAATATGCTGTAGATTTAGATCACATTATGGACTTTACCAGGATGAGAGCTCTAAGTTCTCTGTTTTCTATGATAAATCAAGGAGTCAGAAATATATTAGCTTACAACAGTAATCACTCGGACTTCCAAATGCAGGTGTGTATATGTCATATACATGGACAATAAATCCTCACTTGTTCAGTCAGAATGCGGCATTATAAAGGGATTTGGTGATAAATCAAAGGAGACATACAAAGAATAATATAAATGAAAAAATAAGGTTTGGAACTTCAAAATACGGTGATGATAAGCAAGGTGGCAGAGTTATCAAAAACATTATAATGAAGTTTTACTGTACATTTGTTCAAAATTTTCTTGGGAATGTTTTTACCAGGTTAGATATTCATGTACAATATAAGCACATCTTAATTTATACATTAATTCATAAAAAATGTTGATTAAAAAAATACAAGTACATGTACATTTGAAGAAAGAAATATTGTATATTTGTATTTTATGCATTTTTACTGAATGCTGGATTTGATACAAGCATTTTCATGTTAAATGCTACAGTACTGTATGTCCTGGTTTAATTTTAAAATTTAATGGAATATACATGTAGTGCCAAAATTTGCTTAAAGAAAATAAAATAGTTGTGCAGGATATGTGGGAATTTGGGTTGGATTGAAGGCAGGTTGGCGTAGAATGAAAGCATGAAAATGTACAATCTACAATGTGTTGTGTAAAAGATAATATTGCCTGTTGTATGTATTTACTTTGTCTTAAATTACAGCAAGACCAGGTAGAGAAGTATATTACCAAATATCTGGTATACAGTTTGTTATGGGCAATGTCAGGTGATGGACGTCTGAAGATCAGAAAAGATATGGGGCAGTTTATCAGAGGAATTACCACGATACCCTTACCACCTCCCACTCCACTTAACATCATTGATTATGAAGTAAGTCTAAACTTATAACTGTAATTCTTTACTCAATAAGAAAACTAATTGCACTTCCCAATAGATCTTTGGCCTGTTAACAGAGCATATGTGCACTTTCATATTGGTAAACATACAGTTCGCCAGTGACTGTATGCACAAGCACACTCAACCACCCATATTCAGTGTTTTAAGATTGTTTGCTATAGATTCAAGATAGCCTCACAAAGACATAATTTGCAAAGTTAAAGATTTTGCCACTTCATCTATAGCTGGAGATGTCTCAATATAAGTTAAATATTCTTGACTTGAACATACAATCGCATTCAATCGATCCTTGACCAGCATGTAGTTTCTTGATTCAAGAATATTCAGGATAATTAAAATGTACATTAAATGACACCTCAGAAAAATAGCTTTTTAACAAAATTGAATACAATATTTACCATCATTTTCATACTCACAACAAAATAAAATACAAGTCATATTGTTCCTTTTGTTTGACACATAATTTTGTTCCCCTGTTTTCTGGAAAAACTATTTTTACATTTAGATCTTTATGATCATAAACTGCAATTTTTTGTTGGAGTAGATTGGCTTTGTATTTTGGTCATGCACATGGATGGGAAAACATAGGTTTTCCTGTTGAGGTACATTTGTGGGGACGCTTTTGAAATGACATCCCAATTGAGTTATAACTTGGTAATACTTTAGTAAATCCTGCTTTATATGTTTTCTAGGTATCAATATCAGGTGAATGGCAGCCATGGCAGGGTAAGGTACCACAGGTAGAGGTGGAGACCCACAAGGTGGCATCTCCAGATGTAGTTATACCAACTATAGATACAGTCAGACATGAGGCCCTGCTGTATACCTGGTTAGCTGAACACAAACCGCTCTGTCTGTGTGGTCCACCTGGCTCCGGTAAAACTATGACATTGTTTAGTGCACTAAGGTCGTTACCAGATATGGAGGTTTGTACTCAGCTATTCATTATTAAGTCACCCAACAGCAAAGTTAAAGCTAAAAATGCTGACATTATTTGTAATGAGGTTGTCTTAGGTGGCCTGCTGTTGACTATTATAGTGAGGACTCAACTTTTAATTAAACAAGGCCCATATCCTTAATGCTCATCCGAGGATATGTCCCATAGCTCATGTAAAAAGTCCAATGGTCAATTACATTAATTGCAGAGAACATCCAAACAGTCTGCATTTAGGACCAAAATGCAAAAATATTTGCAATTTATTTTATTTTTTTCAGCTTTTGGCTCAGCTGAGCAAAACATTTTGAAATTTCAGGAAGGAATTTTACAATAGATAGCTAACTTTACAGCCTTTAATAGAAAAAAACCAAATCAGTTAACACAATGTTGAAATCTGTATTATTCATTGTAAATCTACCTTTTTGCAGGAAGTATTTAGTTTAAATTTCATGGAATGACAAATGTTTAGTGATCTCTTATCACACATAAATTGTCATACATGTACTGTATAAACATTTTAGGTTGTTGGTTTGAACTTCTCAAGTGCCACTACACCAGAACTGCTGCTGAAGACATTTGATCATTACTGTGAATATAGAAGAACACCAAACGGTGTTGTTTTGTCACCAGTGGTTTTAAACAAGTGGTTGGTCTTGTTCTGTGATGAAATAAACCTGCCAAGCATGGACAAATATGGTAAATATATAGTACAAAAATAATATCTTTACAACAACATTAGAAAGTTGAAGGAAGTTGAATTTAGTAGCAATATCATTCACACGTTTAAATCTCATTTTGTACATGTATGTTATCAATCAAGTGCTGACATTTCTTAATAATTTTTTGTGTCCCCTAAATGAAGTGGGGGACTTATATAAATATTATGTAATGTATTCAATTTTTCTGCAACATTTAGTTTGCTGTTTTTCTCAAACTATGTCACAGATCTTTATGAAACTCCATGGAACTTTCTGAATTCTTCTAAAACATTTAGTCCACACTCTTGTTGAAAACTATATACTCTTCTTGAAAGCTTTATGAAACTTTACAGGAACAATCTTTAGGTTGAGTTGATGTGTCATTGGCTATTTGATCTACATATATTTTCTATCCACAGGAACACAGCGTGTAATTTCATTCTTGCGTCAGATGTTGGAATACGGAGGATTTTACCGTGCTTCAGATCAAGTATGGGTTAAGTTTGAGAGAATACAGTTTGTTGGAGCTTGTAACCCTCCTACTGATCCTGGCAGAAAACCACTATCTCATAGGTATATCATGTGTGGTGATTTATGAATGCATAAGTAGTTTTATCTTAGTTGTGAATTTAAATTAACTTTGCTTATATTTTGTTGTCCGTACTGTTGAATTGGATAAATAACAGGGCCCCACGAATGCTGACAATGTCAATTGACATTGAATATTAATGTTTTGGAAATAAACAAACAAAAAATCAACACAAGCTGGAAATACCCCCAAACCCCCACCCTGTTTATTAGACAGTTAATGATATTTCCTTGACAATTGCCTGATAATCATATGATATGAGGCTTCATGATTACTCAATTGTGAGCTCTTAAATCGATCAAACTTTATATGGGAGAAAAAACAAATAATAGATTTTTGATACAACATTTTCCTAGCCAATTTGGTGTTTTTAACCAATTTCCTTGATTTTTGTGGGCAAAATGGTTTGTTGTGATACTTGTAATTTGCTACATTTTGTTATCTGCCAGTCTACATATTTGTATAATTATAATATAATAAGCCATTATCATTTATTTTTTACAGATTCTTGAGACATGTTCCAGTTGTGTATGTTGATTATCCAGGCAAACTTTCACTTACACAAATTTACGGAACATTTAACAGAGCAATGCTTAGACTTGTGCCCAGTCTTAAACCCTATGCTGAGCCACTTACTAGTGCAATGGTAGAATTCTATTTAATGTCACAGGTAAGCTTTATCAATGTCTTTGCTTTAGCTACATTTGTTTCCATGTTACTATTACTTTCTGGACAGCTGATTTCATTAGAGTTCACCCTTTATTACCACATGACACACACACCTATTTTTAGCTCACCTGAGCCAAAGGCTCAGATGAGCTATTGCAATCTATCACCGTCCGTCGTCGTCGCGTCGTCCGTCGTGTGTAAACTTTACATTTTAATCTTCTCCTCCAAGACTACTGGGCCAAATTTAATGAAACTTGTTGATTATCATGCCTGGGTAACAGCCTTTCAAAATTGTGTTCGGGGTTTGGCCACGCCCAACAAGATGGCCACTGTTACTAAAAATAGCAAAAAGACAAAAAAATCTTCTTCTCTGAAACCAAAAGGTGCAGGCAAATTTTGATTGGATATTTGGATTCAGCATACCTGGGAACATTAAAATTGTGTTTTTCATGAAAATCAGACGAAAAATAGGTTACGCGTTTTTTGCGTAAAATTATGTAATTTTTAAAATGAGACATTTATTGTTATAACTTCATAACGGCTGAAGATAATTGTATGGAGTTTTCACTGTTGATCTTGTCTTGCAATTTTCTTCCAATTGATGTCAAGGTCGAAGGTCAAGGTCATGTCCCAGTTTTTGACCTTTGATAAAAAAATCCTATTTTTTCAACATTTCTTGTGATAATGGCGTAGGATTTTCAGTTATTTGTAGGTATTGACATGACGATCATTTTGATACATAGATCAGGGTCATGGGTTCAAAGGTCAAGGTCACAGATGTCCAAGAATACCAAAATAGTTAATTATCTGCAAAACTATGAATTTTTTGTATAGGCATGTATATCAGAATATTGTAGGTATGGGCACAATGGTCATTTTGATATATGAATGAAGGTCATGGGTTCAAAGGTCAAGGTCACAGATGTAAACAAGTACTGAAATGGTTAATTATCTCAAAAACTATAAACTTTTTGTATAGGCATGTATATTGGAATATTGTAGGTATTGGCCTAGCGATCATTTTGATATATGAATGAAGGTCATAGGTTCAAAGGTCAAGGTCATAGCTGCAAACGAATATTTAAATGGTTAATTATCTCAGAAACTATAAACTTTTTGTATAGGCATGTATATTAGAATATTGTAGGCATTTGCACAACGATCATTTTGATATATGAATGAAGTTCATAGGTTCAAAGGTCAAGGTCATAGATGCAAACTAATACTTAAATGGTTAATTATCTCAGAAACTATAAACTTTTGGTATAGGCATGTATATTAGAATATTGTAGGTATTGGCCTAACGATTATTTTGATATATGAATGAAGGTCATAGGTTCAAAGGTCAAGGTCATAGACGCAAACGAATACTTAAATGGTTAATTATCTCAAAAACTATAAACTTTTTTCTATAGGCATGTATATTGGAATATTGTAGGTATTGGCCTAGCGATCATTTTGATATATGAATGGAGGTCATAGGTTCAAAGGTCAAGGTCATAGCTGCAAACGAATACTTAAATGGTTAATTATCTCAAAAACTATAAACTTTTTGTATAGGCATGTATAGTGGAATATTGTAGGCATTTGCACAACAATCATTTTGATATATGAATGAAGTTCATAGGTTCAAAGGTCAAGGTCATAGATGCAAACGAATACTTAAATGGTTAATTATCTCAAAAACTATAAACTCTTTGTATAGGCATGTATATTAGAATATTGTAGGTATTGGCCTAATGCACATTTTAATATACAGATGTCTTAGCTGTTTATAAATAATATATTGTAGCTAGACTTTAGATATGTTATATATAGCATACTTATATAATAATTATTATAATTAATTTGCAAAAATACTTGCATATTATTGGCCCTTACTGCTGAAAATTTTGATATTCTCTTTTATTAATGTCATTGACCATTGAACCTCTGCATAAGATATGTACTCTTCCTCAGGTGAGCGTTAAGGCCCATGGGCCTCTTGTTGTTGAATCATCATTTATGTAATGTAAAGCATAGGCTACTAATTTTTTAGATAATCTTTCAAAAAGAAACCTATTTTAGCAAATATGTGAAGAATACTTGAAATTTGACTATATTTTCACAAATTTCAGAAATTTGGCGACTAAAATTTTTACCAACATACAGTTGGTAAACTGAAAACAGCTGTAAAAGTACATGTATATTTTCTTCATATTGTGAGTTACTATTGTGGTTAGGAAGTGATGGTTCAGTGGATGTCTTTGTAACTTATAAAATGCTTTTTATGTCTAAACCATTTTGTTAGTTCAGTATTGTATTTTTTTATGTACATGTATCTTCTTGCCTCAGAAACAAGTTATTTTTTTATTTTCAACCAAACTCCAAAAGCTTTTGAATAAATTTGAACTGTATCCTAATAGACTTATACCCATGTTTATATTCCTTGTAGTCAAAATCACCATTTGCTAATCATTTCTGAGACATTCTTTCGAAAAGTAACTTATTTTTTCAAATAAAGGATTACATTTTCATAAATTTGAAAATTTGGCTACTGATTAATTTCATATTTGTGAAAACCTAGTTATAAATATATAATACTCCTTTTAGTGAGATGAGGTGAAGGTCAGGCTTTACTTTAAATATTCACTGTAATACAACAAACATGTCTTTGTAGAAATTACTGCTGGATTTTATATTCTCATTTAAACTTGAGTGTTGTTTTATTTGGAAATAAATGTTTTCTAACATGTGTTAGAAGTGATATTTGATTGTTTTAAATGTGTAAATCTGGAAATCATTTCAGAAAACTGGTGTAGGTATTTTATTTAACTACTTAATTGTGTCTAGCAGTGTGAGCTAAATTAATATACTGTGATATCATTTATTTTTGTGGTGTCCAATTTTCATGGTTTTTAAAATAAATACCTTTTTGTGGATGTTGACTTTGTGGTCTGTGATTTCTGTTTAAGGTATATTTGTAATAAAGCAATTGACATGTGAATCTGTGGGTCAGGGCATCCACAAAAACAATGAAAATTGGGACCCCATGAAAATGAATTAACTCACAGTACATGGTAATCACATTTTCTTTTCATGTACTTTAATACCATTTTCATGAATTTTCATCATTATTTCATTGTAAAATATGATACTTTGATTGACATGTATTTTGGAGCTTTATAAATATACTTTGTGTGAGTGTGTGGATTTTCTACTTTCTATTTAATACTGTTTTTCAGTGTTGATACATTCATAACTCTTACCATTACCATGTAGATAAGATGCAAAGATTGTACAAAATCATTTCAGTTGAATTGATTGATTGAATGGGGTTTTATGAAGTCCCAGTCAAGAATATTTCACTTATAAATCAAGGCATCATTGATGGTTTTATTTTGGAGGTCTTTAGTTTGGTTTTTCTGCTAAAATGAAGACAGTGCTCCGAAAAGATGCACTAAAACGAAACTTTTCTTATTCTTTATGTAAAGTAAAATCAAATAAGTTTGAGTTAATATAAAGTTGTTTACAGAAGCAGTTCACCTTGATTTGAAAAGTTTTTGAGTAAGATTTATTGAGTAACACAAAATCTCCCCTTATAAAACTTCAAATATTGTATATATATATATATATAGATAAATGTGAAAGGTTTAGTGTGCTCTTAAGTTTTACATACAAATGCTGAAAGGTCACAATACAGTTTATCAATTTGTTTTCATCGCATTGCTAATTTGTCAATGCCTGATATTTAAACACCCCTTCTAGTTTATACTGAGGAAAAAATCCTAAATGTCTATAGGTCTTGACTGCCAAAATTTGTATGGCTTGTAAGCATAATTATCATTGTATATTGTAGGAAAGATTTACTCAAGATATGCAGCCTCATTATGTGTACAGTCCTCGTGAAATGACCCGCTGGGTCAGAGGTATTTGTGAAGCCTTGCGTCCATTAGAGAACTTATCTATAGAGGGACTGGTCAGAATATGGGCACATGAGGCTCTCAGGCTCTTCCAAGACAGGTATGTATATGCATTTGATTTCTATATTATTCTTCAATTGAATTATACTGTGTATGTTAGCTAGTAATTTAATACTCATTGAATAGTTAAGATTATAAATCGATGATGAAATTATTGAGAGTTCCAATCCCAGCCAGTCTGCCAGACAATTACATATACCATATTGCTTTACCCTGCTTGAACAGCAACACAGTCTTTGTCAATTTGATTTGACACATAGTCAAATTGTTAAGTCTCAACAATATTGTAACATCAGTAATTAGCAATTTAATTAGTTAGGGGGTATGACTTTAGGCATAATGACAGAACCTCAAGCAATGAGGATTGATCGGTTTGACTAGAATTGTGTTTCACACTTAAAGATAAGTTATTTTTGGTTGTTTTAATTTTAAAAAACTTCAAAATCTGTTGTCAAATCAACTGTACAAACTACCAGTGTAACTTCATAATGTGTCTCATTCTCACATGATATTTAATGGCAGTAATAGATCCAGCTGCCTTGTTATAAACTGATATCCCATCCACAGTAATGTCTTCTGCTCCAAACTGCTTCATGACTTTGAAACTGGGATAAAGAAAAAGGGCCCAATAGACTTGACAGGAGACACGTGTCCAATAGGGACACAGGCATAGACTCAGGGTAAACCTTTTCTTTAACTCTTAACTATTTCAGGCTTATTGAAGATGAAGAGAGAAAGTGGACTGATGAGAACGTAGACATGGTGGCTCTGAAACATTTCCCCAACATAAACAAGGAGGAAGCTCTGGGTAGACCAATACTGTTCAGTAACTGGTTATCTAAGGATTATATACCTGTAGATAGAGAAGAACTTAGGGAATATGTCAAAGCTAGATTGAAGGTGAGAAAGAGGAATTTTAATGGCTTAAAAAAAGTAACAAATCGGTTGCTAGAGTGTTGGAGGTTACAAGTTTAACCAAGGGCACCTCTACAGTTACAAACCTTAACTTTTTATTGGTCCAACATGTTGGTGAAATAGACTGCCTCTGTGGCTCAGAAAAAGAATTTCTGCCATGAGAGCAAGTTAACTCCAGTTGGGTCATACATAAGACTTAAAAATTTATATATCTCTTCTTGTTTGGCACTCAATATTAAGAGTAGAAAGTATTGACTGGTTCATACAGTGTCAGTATAATGTGACTGGGGAAGTGGTATACCTGTATGTGGCAAACTGACTTGTTGAACTAACGCATTTAAGTTGCCTTGAGTGTGTACTAATGCAAAGCAGACCATAAAACTGCATTTTCACCTCTAATGCATACATTAACTTGTTCTTATATTAATACTTTAAGATTAATAAATAGCTGAAAGAATGCTGATGGGACGTTAAACAATATTACAACAACAGCATTGAAGTATACAAAACAACAACACATCCTGTATAACTTGTTTATTGTTTTAAATTTTTTACAGGTATTCTATGAAGAGGAGTTGGATGTGCCACTTGTACTGTTTGATGAAGTATTGGATCATGTTCTCAGAATTGACAGAATCTTCAGACAGCCACAAGGTCACGTGTTATTGATAGGGGTCAGTGGTTCAGGAAAGACAACTCTGTCTAGATTTGTGGCCTGGATGAATGGACTTAGCACTTATCAAATTAAAGTACATAATAAATATTCAGCTGCAGATTTTGATGAAGATTTGAGAATTGTTCTCCGTAGATCAGGAACAAAGGTAAGTTTGTCATACAGGTTCCAAATTAAACCAGAGAGTGGCAAATGTCACCAGACAGGTCCCCTCTATAAATGCATAATTTTATACAGGTTGTCCCAAAAATGAGACTTACACTGATACTAATGCAGATGCAGAGGATATAATTCCATAATATATGATACAGCTGAAAGTTTGTATCAAAACAAGCTTCTTATACTGTAAAATCAATTATTTTCATGGTGTGGCTCTAGGAATCGATACCATTTGTTGGCCAATAAATTTGTATTATGAGGTTCTTTTTAGGGTAAGCTTGTAATATATACTTTCTCATTAGCATGTAAATTCTTGGATCAGGGTGGCCACAAGAACTCTTGTTTTGGCTGTACTAAAATAGGGTGGGTGAAAAACCCTCCTGATTGGCCTTAATATATGATATAAAATTAGCATCAGCTTAGCTTCAGTTTCACATATAGTACAATAGAAGAGTCAGGTTGAAAATGCTACAAGTATAATAGTAAAAGAATGAATACCTTATGTGTTCGTTTGGAAAGGACACAATTATATAATAACAGTTTCCCCATTAAAAAACTCAATATCAACCCAATTTAACATAACTTAAAAAACAACAACTAATGGTTTTATACATTTGTTTTGTTTTACAGGATGAGAAGATAGCATTTATAATGGATGAATCCAACATTATGGATCCAGGATTCTTGGAGAGAATGAACACCTTACTGGCTAATGGTGAAGTACCAGGCTTGTTTGAATCTGATGAATATTCAGCACTTATTACACAATGTAAGGAAGGAGCTCAGAGAGAAGGTCTAATGTTAGACTCAGAGGAGGAACTTTACAAATGGTTTACACAACAGGTATATTTTTCTTACTTAATCAATAAAAGGAAGTGGTTAATGGAGTTTTACACCCCATTCAAGATTCTTTTACTTGTATCATGACAGTTCAGAGATGGTGGAGGAAACTGGAGTGCCTAGATAAAACCACTGACAAACTATCTCACTAATCTGTCATGAGTGGAATTTGATCATAGGTGGTAAGAGGCATCAGCAGTAAAATTTGCTTTAAAAAAAGGTAAAATTTTTATTAACACAAAATGTCAGTCTCGTAGCATACTTATTACCAATTCAATTCCAATGAGTTACAGGCTTGATATTTCTGACTACCTGGAAAAAACAATTTCTCTTTGTCATTTCTCATACCCAATCTTTATATGTTTACCTGTACAGGCAAAAAATAATGATTGTGAAAATGAAAAAAAACAAAACTTGTGTGGAAATGAAAAAATAATTTTATGAAAGTTGTGCCTTACATCTTATTTAATCAACAATAAATGAAAGCATTATTATTATTATTATTATTACAGGTTATGAAGAATCTACATGTTGTATTTACAATGAATCCATCATCAGAAGGACTTAAAGACAGAGCTTCTACATCACCAGCTTTGTTCAACAGGTGAATAGTCTTATCTTGTAAAAAATATAGGCACCTGTTTATCACATCTCATGCAAAACTTGTGTATATGCCCATGTCTTTCTGAAGTTGTTTTAATTTAAGTTACACTATATATTTTAGATTGGATTGGTTTTACAACATAGTCAACACTAGGATCTGTCCCCAAATAGGATTTAAACCTAAAAGTTGAGAGGCACTGTGATCCATAAATGCACATTTCAAACCACTCTTTCCCCACCCTCCAATATTTTAGAATCATGAAACCCATTTGTATACCATTTATATGACTTCCAAATACTTTGATGATAAAGGTGGCAGAGTTTCCAAGGGGCATTATAACAGGGGTTTCACTGTATTGGTTTATCTCGATATTTTACCAGACCACAAATTTGTTGCCAGTAAAAGTATGTTGTAATTTTATCCTAATTGATATATTTAGGTGTGTATTGAACTGGTTTGGAGATTGGTCAAACGGTGCTCTATATCAAGTTGGTAAAGAATTCACCAACAAAGTGGACCTGGATAAGTCAAATGTAAGTTATGACTTTCATTCTATTACTAAATTGTTTAATTTCTCAAAATTAAAATTAGTGTTCAAATTCTGTCTAAAATTATGGATTAGAATTATATAATTTGAATAATTTGCTTTTAAATGATGTATTGACATTACTAAAAAAAAAACCATAAAACACTAGACCCAAGAGAAAAAATCAGAAGGGTGATTAAAAACTTTTGAAGTTTTAATTTAAAGAAGTATACTGCAAAAAATATTGAATCATCGATGTTTTTACATGAAAATAAATCTCATATGTAACAAAAAGTGATGTACAGTACAGTGTGAGTTGGACATCTGACCTTTAACTTAAAAGTTGAGTGGTTGTTCAAGCTATCCAATTCAGAAGAAAAAAAACACTACCACCACCACCAACAAAAAATAATAGTTGAAATAATGACTTTAGGTTAGGTTAATTGTTACTAGTATTTGTGGAAATGTTCTACTGTAGTTCTGCTGTTTATAGTTACTTGAAGATTTATCAATCTGCTTTTTAATTAGATATTTCTCTTCTTTTTACCAGTACATAGTACCAGATCATATACCAGTATCGTATGATGGTTTACCAGATGTTCCATCACACAGAGATATCGTCATCAATGCCTATGTGTTTGTACATATGTCATTACATCAAGCCAACTCCAGAGTCGCCAAACGTGGTGGACGAACCATGGCTATTACACCAAGACATTACTTAGACTTCATTAACCATTTTGTAAGTTTTAAAGTTTGAAAAGAAAAGATAATTTATCCTGTCATATAAAAATTAGCATCCAGGACTAGATGTACAGCATGAATATACTGTTTCTTTTTGACAAGGCATATAAAAATCAGGATTTTAACAGGATTTTTATTGCAACTTTGGGAAAGGGACCTTGGGATGGAATTTGGAAAAATCAATAATAAGGGGAAAAGAAGACAATCATTTTGACATCATTTAATGATAATCTTGTGGTATTGTGTGTCTAGATAGTTTAATGATACATGTCATACATGTGTTATACTGTAACAGAGATAAAAAGATAGATTGATATAATAAAACTGTAAAAATCACTTGAATTCACATCACTGAATGCCTAAATGTGGGTTACAATGAGGATATACTAGCTAAATTTATGCAGCAAATATTAAAAAGTTAACTAATAATAAGGTGTTTTGAATAGGTTTTGTGGTTTTTTCTTGTTCATTATGTTGAAAGTAATTTTCAAAAAATAAATAAGATTGGAGAAAAAATCTAGTTGTTACCTATAGAATTGATTTTCTTATAACATGGACATCATTTGTACATGGATTCATAAACATATATAAAGCTTTAAATTTTATTACACATGTAGGTAAAACTATACAGTGAAAAACGTTCAGACTTGGAAGAACAACAACTACATTTGAACATTGGTCTACAGAAGATCAGAGAAACAGTAGAACAAGTGGAAGAATTACAGAAATCCTTGTCTGTGAAACGTATAGAGCTAGAAGAGAAAAACTCTGCTGCTAATGCTAAACTCAAACAGATGGTAAGTGTTGTATAAGTTTGGTGTTCTTTCTTCAATAATAAAATAATAATTTTGGTTGTTTTAGAAAGGTCTTCAGTTGAATTGTTTGCTTTAGACAGGTTAAAATGTAAAATGCTTTTACTATGAATTTAAAGATCTCTTTGTCTGGAGTATTTCTTACAGGCAGCAAATCAAATAGATTCTTGCACCTCAAATTAAAAAATCCATAAAAAGATTAGTGAAAGATAACTGCATTTTGCACCCTTCCCTGTGCTAGATAGCCTACACTGTTTTTTCTGCCAAAATTTTGAAATAGATTTAAAGTGATTGAGGAATACAAAGAAAGTCTTGACATTCAAAGCACCTGACCTGATACACATCCAAATTTTGTTCATGTGAAATTCATGTGAACACAATTTGGCTGTGTAACTTCAGAAACAAATGTACATATACTAAAAGTTAATATATTTACTATTTTTATTGATGATACAAGTTCATTGATGATACAAAAACTAATGAAATGTCATTTTTAAAGGTGAAAGACCAGCAAGAAGCTGAAAGGAAGAAGGTGATGTCACAAGAAATTCAACAAGCTCTATCAGAACAGACTAAATTTATAGCTGTAAAACAGAAAGATGTCATGGAAGATCTGTCTAAAGTAGAACCAGCTGTCATAGAAGCTCAGCAAGGTATTTGGTATTTCTGTGTAACTGTAGTAAGAGGGAGAGTGGGGTACAAGAGAGAGAGAGAGAGTGAGAGAGAGATGGATTTGGTATTCCTGTGTAACTAGTAAGAGAGATATTACTTTGGTATTCCTTCATGTGTATTTGGGTGAAGAGAGACAGAGGATGTATTGTACATAAATATGTGTAATTACGGTATAGTGATTGTGTGTATGTACAAGATTTTTTATTTTGTAATAGCACTTTACTTGTATTTTATTAGTAAAATTGCTACTGTAAATTATTACATGTTACTTAAGAAATCATAGTTAAATTCTTATTATTTTTGGAAAGTCACGTTTACCTCAAACTCCTTGCTTAAAGGAACAAGATTTCATTTGCTTTGCATAAAAAATGGAAAATCCCTGCAAAACTCCCTTGCATGAAGAAACACTGTTGTTTGAGTGAAATATAGCTATTTATCTTTGCATAAAGAAGCATTATCTCTGTCTAAAGGAATATTATTTCTCTCTTCAACATAAACATGACTTTCTGTCTTTGCTTTTAAGAACAGAGCTCTCTTCTCTTTTCACTTAAAGGGATGATTTCTCTTTCATCTCTTTCTGTATGAAGAAGCAATTTCTGTGTACCAAGGAACATTCATTTTGCATAGGAAATCAATCTCTCTTTCAAGTATGGAACAATATATCAATGTATTTTCTTACTTCATTGTGACTATCAAAGAAATGTAATATGTATATCTTCTCCTTCTTGGCATACATATATACGTTTGCTGAACGGCTTCTTTACTATAAAGAATATCTGATACAGAAATGTTACTAGATGTGTAGGAATATCTTATCACAGGGAATGCTCTCTCTCCTCTCTCTCTCTCTCTCTCTCTCTCTCTCTCTCAGGGAATCTTAACTCTTTGCATTAAGAAAAAATACCTCTTTGCATTAAGAAAAAATACTAGAATGTGATAGGAATTTAATATCTCTTGACATATGAAACACCATCTCTCTCTCAAAAAAAAAAAAAACAACCCTAAGGTTGTATATACATGTATATACCCACAATGCAGAACTCATACCAAAAGCTTCCTTGCATACACACAGTTCCTTTGGCCTTGTTTTACATAAAGGCTACGACCTTGTTTTACATAAAGGCTACATGGCACAATTTTTCCTATTGTTTAGTTTCATCCTTTAAAAATCATTTTTAAAACAATCAAAAATCTAAAGAGGGTATTTTAAAATCATTAGTTTTTACATGTGTTCAGAGGGTCTAGATATAATAAACATATTGATCTGTTTAATGTCCAATAATGATTCATTACATCTTTCCATTCATCTACATGTATGGATTTGCCTTTTTGTTTATGCAAAGAATAAATGTAAATTCATTTTATGGAGCCATTGGTGGGGATTGGGCTTATATTTTCTGTGTGTGGTGTCTTTTATTTTGAATGGCAGTGGAATGAATGGATTTTATTTTTACAACCTTTTGGTTTATGTTCTGATAATTTTGTTATTGGAAGTGGCATGGTTGGTAAAAGCTTTGTTTGGTTTTATTTGGTTTGGTTTACTTTTGTGATTTTATTTATTTTTTACCATTTTACCAAAGAATAAATAAATAAATATAACTGAGTATTGATATTTGAAAATAACAATTATTCATAGTTTTCAGTTATTTTTTAGCTAATTCTTTAAATAGCACAGAAAACATAATCAAATTTGGCATTTATGTTCAATTTTTGACTTGTACACATCTTGAATATTGGTATGGTGATGTGTATTTACAGATGAATTTTAATTCTCTGTATATATTAAAATAGAAATTTCTGTTCTATAGTGTGTTTGAAATTTTGCATGGGAGTGTTTTTTAGTTTATTGGCAAAAATGTATAGATATTGCAAAACATTTTTTTAAAAATTATAAAAATACAGAAGAATATTAATTACTCCTGTTCATCTCAACAGGAAGTAGAAAAGAATTTTGTTTTGGCTAAATCTTATGGTTCTTGCATTATTTTGGGACAATTTCAAAGCCTCTTTCTTAACTTTCACACCCTAAAATATCTACTCAATACTCATTTATGACTTGTTTGAATACCATACAAATTTCTTGTTATAAAATATAAAGTTTATAACATTGTTACTGGGACAAATTATTTTTAAAATGTTTTTGTATTGTTTTTTTCAGTTGACTTATCATGTATCTATTAAAGATATAAAGTAATTATATCCATTCTTTTTATGAATATATACCAGTAATTTTAACTTTTAAATCTTATCTCTTATGACAAGATATATTTAGATTTACTCTATATAATCTGAAATATATAATTTTCTAAAGTTTTAAATCTTGATACATTATATTTCTCATACCTGTCATCTGACTCTTTGGGCTCACATCAAAGATTTGAACATATCATTGATTACATGTAATAAGCCAGTTGCAAGTTTGGCCAAACTATCAACTTTTTCATCATGAACTGATAACAATTACTGTATTTCCACAAATCCAGTGCACATGGAAAATGCAAGAATAAATACAGTAGATATCTATGTATGGATTTTGAACAAACTTGGAACAATCGTAAATCAACACAGAACTATGTGTTACATACCAAATTTAGGTGCAAGGGTAAAGGTCACAAGGTCAAATCTTAGCAATAACAACTCAGTGCTATTGGGGACAGGGGTTATTTGCCTTGGAAACCATACTCTTAATGTCAACATGAGAATTGACATCCAGTGTTCATTTTTGGGTTAAATCTTTTGATGAGACTAGACTTTCAGATAGGCTACATTGTTTTGACAGCTCTTCATAATCAATTGAAATTAAATATTCTTACCTGGTCATGCAAAATTTTATAAATATACTATTATTTAAAATTTAGAAAGAATATTTTGCTAATGTCTTCTATCATATAAAGTAAAATATGAAGGTCTGGTTAATGATCAACCTATTTGAAACAAATCCTTGGTCATTGTTCAAAGTTAACTTCATATATTCGGTTTATTGGTTCACAGGTATTTATAATTTCATTTTCTACAGGATTCAGAACTATTTTTTATATCATTTATAGAATCATTGTCATTATTCATTGTCATATTTACCTAGCATAGCTTGCAGAGAAAGTTTTCTTTGTGATGATTCATTGATATATAACAGCTTTGTAATTTTACTGTTTAGCAGCTGTTAGTTTTTATATATAGGGACAGAGTAAAAAAAAGTTTTAAGCAATTTTTTCAGATCTGACCGATAAATTTTCCAAACTTTAGCACCTCAGTTGGCTGGCCATGCTATGTCCTCGGTGAAAGGCAGGCCACTTTAGCTGAGAAGTACCTGAAAGTTTATCTAGTTCTGAAGACTATGAATACATACTACAAAAATTTGATACATAACAAATGTACAAACAGTTAAGAGATATCACTTAGTGGACCAATTCAAAATTATGAGAGAAAAAATATACAAAGAAAACTTCCTCTGCTTTATATGGTGATTGTATCAGCTTGCATGTAATTTTTCTTTGCACTATTTTGTTTTATTCATTGTTGTTTAGCTGTAAAGTCTATAAAGAAGCAGCATCTTGTAGAAGTCCGATCCCTCCCTAACCCTCCACCTGTCGTCAAAATTGCCATGGAATCTGTGTGCACGCTGCTCGGTGAGCAAGATTTGGACTGGAAGTCTCTAAGAGGTGTAATAATGAGAGACAATTTTATATCTACTATTGTAAACTTCGTAACAGATGATATTCCGTAAGTTTATAGATGAAGAAATGTAGGTGTAGTGTTTTGTCAGAATTTTCATAAAATGTATACATGTATCTATGGTAACAAGAAATCAAAAATGTAAAAACAGAAACATAATAAATTTCAAATTTGAATGGAACAGTTACGGTGTCACAAGTTGTGTACCTGCATATATTTTGGTCTTTTTGAAATAAAAGTGAAAAAGTCTGCTAATTTATCAAGCCAAAACAGACTTTTTACCTAATAAATGTTGAAACTTCCCCTACAATGAATATTATGTGGAATTGAAGATGATGTGGAATGGATGTGTTAGTTGGAAACAAGTTACCATAGCAACATGTATACATAACTACTAACACAAAAATATTGTATTCTAACTCACATTTTTTGTCCTCCCAACTGTAGCTGTGAAAGGAATCAAGAAGAAGGATTTAGTGGAAATCCGAACAATGAGTAATCCACCAGCTATAGTTAAAGTGGCCCTGGAAGCCATTTGTTTGCTGATCGGTGAAAGTGCACCCGACTGGAAAGCTATCCGCGCTATTATCATCAAGGATAACTTTATACCTTCAATTGTCAATATGAAAACTGACGATATTACGTAAGTTTGGTATCTGTAGTGGTTTGAACTTCAGAAAAATATGTGGACGTAATTCAAGGTGTGGTAACTATGGTAATGTTTCTGTTGGTCCTTTTGAATGGTAAGATGTCTTCTTTTAGGTTGGAGACATGTGACGACAATTTTGAAGGTATTGGTAATGTATTGTATAAAAAGTGACGTACATGTCATATATCAATATTGCCTATGTTTTAGGCAATGGTCAGTCAACAAGTATCTTTGCATATTTAGAACTACATGTATTTCGTATATTATACTTTCAAATTTAAAAAAAAAAGTAAATTTTAAAATGTTTTACATGCAAAAAATTGTTCTGTATTGTTTATATACAACAGGAAAATGTCCATATAAATGGCTTAAAGATAAGAATTAATGAATTATTAATTAGTAATATGATCAGTGCTGACATGTCAAATTAATTTACTATCAAATTCACAATGCCTGGTCATATTCTTACAAGAATATCTAATTTTTACTTTCAGGTCAATGTTAAAATTTAATAATAATGAAAACTTGAAAACAAAATCAAGAAAGTTGACAGTCCTACTTTGGCAAGCACATGAATTCCATGTCTCTGTCTTTAATAAAGTTTTTGTTTCAAAGGTCGTCAAGCTATGTCTCTGTAGTTCTTATCTTCAAATTCAAAAATTAAGTTTTTCATTTGTTCTTCTTTATTAAAATCTATTGGTTACAAAATGTTTTTGTTAAATTGCATCTTTTTTGTTTTTGTTTTTAGGGACGACATCAGAACAAAAATGAAGAATAAATATTTGTCAAACCCTGATTATAATTATGAGAAAGTGAACCGTGCTAGTTTGGCATGTGGTCCTATGGTTAAATGGGCCATAGCTCAGGTAGAGTATTAAGGCTTTGTAGTTAAATCATTAAAACCAGATCTATTCTGGAAGTCATACATAGTTTCTGTAACAACCATTGCCTTTTACTGTCTAGGTCAGAATTTACATTTACTAGTGGTGATAATTTTAGCAATTTTCATGATGATATAGTAGCCTTATTTAAAGCCACCACCTTTAATATTATTTTGTCACCCTTCAAAGAAATTTCTTGCATAGCGATTGGTTAACTTGCCAGGGTACATAGAACTATGTTTGGAAATCTGCTGGGGTACATAAACACACGTGACGTTTAGCGGTAAAAGGGAAGTAACTCGTACATCTCTGACGTCTAGTTACAGTAAACAAACATGGCAACAACGTATGCAAGTCACACAAATTACGAAATGGTAGTTAAAAAAAAATCCAACTGGTAACGCTTTGAAGGGTGACAAAAACATTATACAGGGCTTTGGCAGGTTACACAGCCCCATGTACCCCATCAAAGATGAATGTACCCCGAGCTGAAAAATCTTTGACGGGGTACATGGTACCCTGTTATTGAGAGTTTTTTCCATTGTGTATAAACTATGCAAAATAAATTCACAAATCTAAAAATGCTTTTATTTTAGATCAACTATGCAGACATGTTGAAGAGAGTAGAACCATTGAGAAATGAACTTAAGGCTCTAGAAGATCAGGCCAAGGACAACAGACTGAAGGGAGACGAGGTCAACAAAGTGATCGCTGAACTAGAGAAGAGTATCTCTAAATACAAGGAGGAATATGCTGTACTTATCAGTCAGGCTCAGGCCATCAAAGCTGATCTTAGTGCTGTAGAATCCAAGGTAATGTTATCAGTCAGGCTCAGGCTATCAAAGCTGATCTTAGTGCTGTAGAATCCAAGGTAATGTTATCAGTCAGGCTCAGGCCATCAAAGCTGATCTTAGTGCTGTAGAATCCAAGGTAATGTTATCAGTCAGGCTCAGGCCATCAAAGCTGATCTTAGTGCTGTAGAATCCAAGGTAATGTTATCAGTCAGGCTCAGGCCAACAAAGCTGATCTTAGTGCTGTAGAATCCAAGGTAATGTTATCAGTCAGGCTCAGGCCATCAAAGCTGATCTTAGTGCTGTAGAATCCAAGGTAATGTTATCAGTCAGGCTCAGGCCATCAAAGCTGATCTTAGTGCTGTAGAATCCAAGGTAATGTTATCAGTCAGGCTCAGGCCATCAAAGCTGATCTTAGTGCTGTAGAATCCAAGGTAATGTTATCAGTCAGGCTCAGGCTATCAAAGCTGATCTTAGTGCTGTAGAATCCAAGGTAATGTTATCAGTCAGGCTCAGGCCAACAAAGCTGATCTTAGTGCTGTAGAATCCAAGGTAATGTTGTCAGTCAGGCTCAGGCTATCAAAGCTGATCTTAGTGCTGTAGAATCCAAGGTAATGTTATCAGTCAGGCTCAGGCCATCAAAGCTGATCTTAGTGCTGTAGAATCCAAGGTAATGTTATCAGTCAGGCTCAGGCCAGCAAAGCTGATCTTAGTGCTGTAAAATCCAAGGTAATGTTGTCAGTCAGGCTCAGGCCATCAAAGCTGATCTTAGTGCTGTAGAATCCAAGGTAATGTTATCAGTCAGGCTCAGGCTATCAAAGCTGATCTTAGTGCTGTAGAATCCAAGGTAATGTTATCAGTCAGGCTCAGGCTATCAAAGCTGATCTTAGTGCTGTAGAATCCAAGGTAATGTTATCAGTCAGGCTCAGGCCATCAAAGCTGATCTTAGTGCTGTAGAATCCAAGGTAATGTTGTCAGTCAGGCTCAGGCCATCAAAGCTGATCTTAGTGCTGTAGAATCCAAGGTAATGTTATCAGTCAGGCTCAGGCCATCAAAGCTGATCTTAATGCTGTAGAATCCAAGGTAATTTAATGATGTGAAAATGTTTGTGTTTAGAAAAATAATATAAATAAGTTAAAATATCCCCAGTTTAACTTGGCCTAGTGCTCGAAAGCATGTGCTTATGTATCATAGTGCCTCTTGCTCCTGAAAAGATTCTGGTATGAGAAAATTTATCAGTTTGTTTGCCAAAGGTAGGTGGTTTTTCTCTGGGCACTCCAGTTTCCTCTACCAGTCCAGAACTGACTCTCGCTATAAGTGAATGAATCTTGACTGGGGTTTTAAACATCATTACTCCACCACACTCTACTTGCATTCAACTGGAAGTATGACTTGTTGAATACTAGAATTTTTGTGAAATTCCAATAAACTTATTATATGTGGAATTTAAATGTGTCTATTTGAACTTGCAGGTCGAGAGAAGTGTAGCCTTGTTGAACAGTCTTGGTAATGAGAAGCAGAGATGGGAGGCTGGAAGTGAAACATTCAAGAGTCAGATGGCTACAATTATTGGTGATGTTCTGTTATCATCAGCATTCATGGCATATGCAGGTAAAAGTTTTGCTTCTCACTGGGTATTTTTTTGAGTTATTTGAATAGGATATATTTATGTGGCACTAAACAACATCAAGACATTTATTTCAGTATAACAGTTAAAACATCATGTAAAATCTGTACCTTTTTCTGGGAGCTTTTAGTTGAGTTTCGAATGACAAAATTACCACTTATTTAGCTCATTTGGTAGAGTGCTCACTCTGTATGTGGAAGGTCATGGTTCAAATTCAGGTCAGGACAGAACAAGATTTGTTTTTTCACCAAGCACTCTGTGTTTATAAATAAAAGTTATGGGTTCCTTTAGAAGAGACCCATTGGCATTTACCTGTCCACTTGACCTTTAATTGAAATATTTATCACAGACCAGTACATTTATGTATAAGTGACAGGTGTTGTAGCATCTATGTCATGGAAACATGCATGTTTGATGTGTTAACTGTAAACTCTTATACTACCTATGTATAAGGTGGATCATCGTATATAAATTTTCCATATAAAAGGTCAAACAGACAGGTCAATGTTGTATGCCTATAGCTGTCCCATTGAAAATCTGAAAAATACCTGTGTTTGTGTTTTTGTAGGGTAAATAACAGTAATATTTAAGAGATAATTCCAGGATATTTACAGTATTTGTTTTGTATATTGTATAGTAGTTTAATTTTGTGGGAATAAAATTTCACAGTTCAGACACTAGAACTTATTCACGGGTATAAAATTTTGCGGTCAGTGGCCAGTGTAACAATTTTCTGTAAGGATTATCTATGTGTAAGTTTAATGAATGCTACATGAAAATATTCACTTGGTATTTAATTTCCCACTATTAATTCAAGTCGCGAATATAAGGAAATTAAATCTCCAGTGAATAAAAGCAACTATACAGTACCAATGATGATGTATATGTATACAACCTATTTAAAAAATTTTCCAGGTTACTTTGATCAGCAGATGAGGAAGAATCTATTTACAAGTTGGTCATCACATTTACAGCAAGCTAACATCCAGTTCAGAGGTGATCTGGCTAGAGTTGAGGTAAGTTGACAAGTCTTTAAATTCTTGATAAGCAGTTACACTTCCTCTTTGGTAGCTCTGTTGGTAGAGTGCTTGCTCCGTAAGTTGGAGGTCGTGAGTTCAAACCCTGACCAGGTCTGACCCAAGACTAAAAAGTGGGTAGTGGCTGTCCTTTTGCCAACCACTCGGTATTACCAAAAGAAAGTTAATTATTTTGGATGGGAACTTAAAATAAACGAGATCCCGTGTCACAGTAGGCATGGTACAATATAGAACCCTGCTGTATAATGCCACCAGCGCATCGCATAGGCAAAATTTCTGCTCTTTTGCCTATACCTGGCGATGTCTCGATATAAGTGAAATATTCTTGACTGGGACGTAAAACCCCATTACTCTACTCACTCATTCTAAGTTGAATTAATGAATAGGAAAACCTGGATCCATCAACATTTGTTTAGACAGATAATGTTTTAGCATTATAATAGGGTTTGGTTATCAATTGAGTGAGGTTTATGAAGAAAAGTTATATGGAAAAAACAGATTTTGGGACTTTGAACTAATTTGGGGATAAGTTAGGTGACTTAGTTATTGAGGGGCATTATAATAAGGCTTTACTGTATTAAAATTCTATGGTACTGTAAAGGTATTTATTTTTGCGGTGTATTAATTTTTGCTTATTTTGCGGTCATTTGTTTTGTGCGAAAATTAATATCAAGCAAATTGCTTATTGTGTTATAGTGCATATTTCAAAAAGGCGAAAATTTAATGTTTACAGTATTGAATGAATATATGAAATAAAATTAGAGTTAAAGAGACCACAGAATTTGATTTGAAAAATGAAAAATATTGATGACTGATGACAAATCCCTCTCTGCTCATTGGCTTAGGCAAACTGCAAAAGGCCAAAATTTCTGATACTTCTCCTATGGCTGGTGACATCTCAAAATCAGTGAAATATTCTAACTGCGACGCAAAACCCCATTCAATGGATCAGTATTGTATGACCTGTCCTGTCAGTGTATGGCTTACATATATACACAGAGGATGTTACCATATTACAAAACTTAAACCATTATTCTAATGTCATGTTCTATCTGTTTCAGTATTTGTCAAGTGCTGATGAACGTCTGCGTTGGCAAGCTAATGCGTTACCAGCGGATGACCTGTGTACAGAGAATGCCATCATGTTACAAAGATTTAACCGTTATCCACTGATCATTGATCCATCGGGTCAGGCTACGTCTTTTATCTTGAATGAATACAAAGAGAAGAAAATCACTAAAACAAGGTATTTATAAATGTATTTATGTTTGAAATCACTAAAATAACGCCATGATGACAGTAATTTATGGTAATAATCAAACACAAACATATTGGTCCATGTTCAAAAGCAAAGTTAAAACTTTGAAAATTAGGTCAAACACAAGAACTTTCATCTGGAAAATGAGACAGTGCTCTGAAAAGGTAAGTTTTTAATTATTTTTACAACAGACATTATAATTTATAACTTTATTATCTTTATTTTATTATTACAGTTTCTTGGATGACGCTTTTAGAAAGAATCTGGAAAGTGCCCTACGTTTTGGTAATCCATTGTTGGTACAGGTAAGTTAACTTATTTAATGAATGTCCTAAAAGAATTATTGGCTGGGTGCTCTTTTTCTTATTATTTTGCAGTACAAAAGATAAAGATAGTAGCCTTCAACCTAATGACAAATTCTGCAAAAGCACCCTACATGTATACATGTATATATTATTTTTCCAGGATGTAGAAAGTTATGACCCGATCTTAAATCCAGTATTGAACAGAGAATTAAGGAGGACTGGTGGTAGAGTTTTAATCACACTCGGAGATCAGGACATTGATTTATCACCATCATTCACCATCTTCTTGTCTACCAGAGATCCAAATGTAAGTACTGATGAACTGAAATGAAATACAGTAAAACTTTGTTATATTGCCCCTCGATAACTTGGCCACCTCGCTTATCGCCACACTATTTTGAAGTCCCAAATCCATTTTGTTTATGTTTTTCTTTATCTGCCTCCCCCAATTTATCGCCAAACCCCTTTATAACACCAAAATTTTACTGAACAAATGGTGGCGATGAATCGAAGTTTTACTGTACTAAAATCCTGGGAATTATACTGTTAAATCATTCATTTTTGTGGTTTTCTATTTTCATAGTTGGTTCCTTGTAGTGGTTTCTGTTTAATGTTAGGTGGTGCTAACTTGTAGTTTATATTTTTTTTGTTCACATGTAAATTCATGGGTTGGAGTATCTACAAAGACAACAAAATATAGGATACCACGAAAAAGTAATGATTTCACAGTTATTTGATTTAATCCTTCTAGAAAAGTTTTCCTAATTTAAAAAGTTCCCTGTTGTTCAATAATAATAATAACATAATATTAAAATACAAGAAAAAAAAACTTGCAGTATTTGACTGAATTGCAATTTAAACTGGATAAAATTATTTACATACCAGTACATTTACACTTATTTATTGTGCATTTCAGGTGGAATTCCCTCCAGATTTATGTTCTAGGGTGACCTTTGTTAATTTCACTGTCACCAGAGGAAGTTTACAAGACCAATGTCTGAACCAGGTACTGAAAGCAGAGAGACCTGATGTTGATGCTAAGAGATCAGATTTACTGAAATTACAAGGTAAATAAATACAACTTTTTTTCCAGGTCAATGCTCCATGATCACCTTTCTTAATTGCACTTGTATGTAATGATGTTTAAGTACATTTCCATTTCAACCCTTCTTGCTCTGTATGTGGGAGGATGAAGTTAAGATCCTAGCAGGATCTATTTAGACTTATGAATAGATAAGAAATGAGAGTCATAGGGTTCTTCTGTAAAGAACCCTATAAACCAATGAGTGGCATGTAAAGAACCCTCACTGTCTTACCCTGAGTTTAATGCAAAGGTATAAGTTACTGCCACTTCATCTATAGCTGGTGATGTCTCAATATACAGATAAAATATTCTTGACTTGGATGCAAAACCCAATTTAAACAATCAATCAATGGATCATAATGAAATCAAGTGTCTTCCTCATTGACATCACAAAAAGCTCAGTTGGATTTTAAAACACTTGGCTTTTTGATCACAAGTCTTTAGCCCAAACTACTTATATTTGTTTCCACATAGTAATGATATGAATTATTGTTTTATTGTACAGGTGAATTCCAGTTAAGATTGAGACAGCTGGAGAAATCTTTGTTACAAGCTTTGAATGCCTCCAAGGGTAAAATCCTGGACGATGATAGCATCATTAGTCACTTGGAAACGCTGAAGAAGGAAGCTGCTGATGTAGCCAGGAAAGTGGAGGAGACTGATGTGGTTATGGCTGAGGTGGAAACTGTATCACAACAATATGTACCTCTGGCTTTATCCTGTAGTAGTATCTACTTCACTTTAGAAGCATTACAGCAGGTAGGGAACTACAGGCACTCGTTCTAGCTTTTTGTCTTTTTTCAGATATTCCCTAATGTTTTTGAAATTAGTGTTTCCCATGATTCAGACAGAATAAACACTAACTTGTGTTTCCAATAAATAAATGCACACATTCATGAAAAATATTTAAATTGAATGGTCAAATTAATGTTAATGTTGTTTGTCTATAAAACAGCATTTATAGAGTTGATAAATTTCTTTACATTGACTAGGCGGAACATTAAAATTAAAAACACTATCAAGTTAAATAAAAACGATTATACAGTAAAACTTTATGATAATGTCCCATCAATAACTTTGACAACTCACATAGGCTACACTATTTTGAAGTACCAAACTTTTCTTTTTTATGCTTTTCTTTAAAGGGCTCCCTCGATTTATTGCCGACCATCTTTATAACACCAAAATTTGAGTGAGCAAATATTGGCAATGAATCATGGTTTCATAGTACTTTTCTAATATTTATGATGTTTTATTTAACAGGTACATTTCCTATACCAGTATTCACTACAATTTTTCCTGGAGATTTTCCATTCCGTACTCAACAACTCCAATCTTAAAGGTATCAAGGAATATGCTGCTAGATTATCCATCATCACTGGAGATCTGTTCCTGGTAAGATTATTTATTTATTTATTAACTTATGGTAATTTTGTACTTGTATTGGCGGTTTAAAATAAGAATGAAAACATAATTGTTTTTACGACATATCTTCATGATATATTCGTAAAATAATCGTTTGTCTGTGAAAATCCACTATACACATGATACATACAAAGTTTTTGTCCTGTCCGTCAGTCCATTCGTCCATCATATGCATTTCTAAATGGATTTTAATGAAACTTGGTACAAATATAAACCAGCATGTAAGTTTTTGTCATGAATCCAGTTTAGTTATGTGACTTGCTCAATTTTCCTCATGGATTGATAAATTTTGGGTCATAACCATGAAAATTCTGTCATTATTACTGATAATCTTCCACTGTGGTAGCTGCTTAGTTGGTAGATTACTTCCTCCTTAAGTGGGGTCATGGGTTTGAACCCTAACCAGGTCTGACCCAAGAGTTATCAGTGGGTAGTGCCTGATCTTTGGCCAAGCACTCGGCATTACAAGTCACAGTTCATTCGGATGGGGACTTAAGATAAATGAGGTCTCGTGTCACGGTAGGCATAGCACAATAAAGAACCCTGCTGTATGATTCCATTAGCACAACACACATTCAAAATTTCTGCACCTTTGCCTATAGCTGGCAACATCTCGATATATGTGAAATATTCTTGACTGGGACATTAAACAACATTATTCAACTCCCCCTACTCATCTGATAATCAATTATGTAATTTCACACAAACAACTATTCAGAACTTAATAGACTGATTTATCATTTATAATAGGAAACGTTTGGTAGAGTCGGACGTGGTATGTTACATCAGGATAGAATCACGTTTGCTATACAACTGTGCAGAATCCATCTCAAAGGAGTAAAGAGGTTTGTCTTAAGTTTTGTTTTTTTAAATAAATCAGATCTTTTTGTATTTTGGCCTATTGGTAATACTGTATACTGCCTTTTTTTCACGGTGTCATATTTTCATTGTCTTATCTGAATCAAGAAAAGCTTAATGGGCTGGTAATAGCCATGTGTTTTCGCAGCATTTTTATTTTCGCGGGAATATACTGAACGGTGAATATAGCGAAAATAAAACCACAGTTTATGCGCTATAAGTAAATGTATGTAAATTCCTATTGTGGGTGTACAATATTAACGTGAGCAACTCTTCTTATATTAGTCTAATCATACTCCAGCTTATTAATCACATCACCTATCAACACTTGCTAGGTACAGAATTAGGTGTTAGAAGTTTATCAGTTCACTTTCCAAGGGTTTTTGGATTAATTTTTCAGCACTCTGGTTTTCTCCATCATCCCGGAACCGACCACCTCAAACCTCTAAGTAAATGAAAGAATCTTGACTGGGGTGTAAAACACCATTAATCCATTTTTCTGCTCGTTATCATATACTTACAATAATGATTATTTGTTATTGTTTTACAGTGAACCATCGTATGACGCAGAGTTTAACCAGTTCTTGAGAAGTCAAGAAGGACTGTTAACAGAGAATGCTGGTGCTGCCATTCAAGGACTAACACATCAACAGGTAAATTCATTGCACATTAAAATCACTGTTACGTTCAGGAAATAATCTAGATTTGTATTTCTTTTCCAATAATCCTCAGTTTCCATGTTTAGTTAACCATACAAGGTTAAAATCAGGGACATTAAACAAGGTAATTGGGGATCTTATGTAAAAATAGGGACATTTACACAACAGTTGGGGAACTTTTTTGAAAAAAAATTAAGTTCATTAAAAGGGTCAATATCCAGGACTTATAACATGTATGATTTACTCGGACAAAAGTTTAAAGATCGATTGGTGGTATTGGCCCATCTTGTACCTTCAATGCTCCAAGTTTACAGTGCATGTCTTCTGACAACAACACACCGCTGTGGTAGCTCAGTTGGTAGAGTGCTTGCTCTATAAGTGGGAGGTTGTGGGTTTGAACCCCAACCAGGTCTGACCCAAGACCGAAAGTGGGTAGTGACTGTTCTTTCACCAAGCACTCGGCATTGCAAAATGAAAGTCTGTTTCTTTTGGATGGAAACTCAAAATATATTAGGTCCTTTGTCATGGTAGCTTTGGCATGATAAAGAACCCTGCTGTATAATGCCATCAGCTGAATGCATAGGCAAAAATTCTGCACCTTGGCCTATAGCTGGTGATGTCTTGATATAAGTGAAATATTCTTGACTGGGACATTAAACACCATTACTCAACTCAACTATTCTGACAACATTTGTAAAACTTTATGATTTTCCTTTTTGTAAAAGTTTATCCATTAAAATCAGGTAAATAAGAAAAAGGATCTTTCAGATTACTGTTACCATGGCAATAAGTCAAGTAGCAAAGGGGCATTAAAACAAGATTTTATTGTATTATCTGAATAAGATACCAGTACTTTCCCCAAAAACAAAATATTCAATGTGATTTATTAATTTTTTCACAGCAAGCATCAATGGTGAGATTGACAAAGCTTAAAGCATTTAAGAATATTGTACAAGAAGTCAAAGGCAGTGCTGTAAGTATAAATGGACATTAAAAATATAGTACTAATTTTATTTCCAAATGACTGGGTAGTGAGATACAGATATCAAATTGTGTGTGTGTGTGTGTGTGTGTGAGAGAGAGAGAGAGATAGAGAGAGGGGAGGGGGAGAGGGAGACGAGAGAGACTAAATATATAAATTACAGAAAAAGTGACTTGTGTAATGATGCATAAGTTAAAAATAATCAAATCCACCAAAGTAGTATTAAGAAGATACATGCATGTCAGTAGGTGACTGTAATTTCAGATACATGCATGTGTTTTTGTATTACAGGAGTTCCAGTCCTGGTTAGAAAGTGCTACACCAGATAAAGATGTACCCGAGCTCTGGGATACAGATAAACCACTTAGTAAGTACATGTAACAAATGTTTTACAGTCAAACCTGTCTATAAGGGCCACCCAAGGGAACCAGTAAAAGTGGCCTTTATGGGCAGGTGGTCTTTATCTACAGATTCAAATAATATGAATAAAGAAGAATTGAGACAAAATTCTACTGGCCTTTGTAAGCAGGTGACCCTTATATAGGGTTGACCTTTAAGGCAGGTTGGACTGTATATCACTCTACAGTAATTGGGGCTTTGGTGGCTGAGTGGTCTAAAGTGCAGGCTTAAAGATCACAGTGCTTCTCACCACTTGGGTTTTAATCCCACTGTGGACAGGTCCTAGTGAGATGGTTTGTTAGTTTATTTTCCAATGGTTGTGTGTTTTCTCTGGGCACTCAAGTTTTCTCAACCATCCATGAACTGACTACCTCAACATGAGTGAAAGAATCGTGACTTGGGGTGTAAAAGCTTCATTACTTCACTCGGCTCTTATAATATACATGTATATATAAATGAGAATCAAGAAAAAAGATTTAAATGGTAAGCAGAATTACCTTGTATGTTCCACTAGACCATTGGTAATTGGCAAGTAAGGAACTTAAAATACCAGTAGAACTGAATAAGATATTTGTCATTACTCAGGGATTGACATTAACACTAGCCCGCTTACCTGGGGTAGTAAAAATTGGTCAGGGCAAGTGAATCATTTCTTAACAGTAGCCAAACAGGCTAGTACTTCATCTTAAAACAGTGATATGCTAAATACAGAGCTTTTTAAAAGTAAATATTTCAACAATTCAGTGTACAATCTTTTCACTAGTTTGTATCTTTTATCATCATGCTGTCATAATATGATGATGATGACAACGATGACGAAGAGTTCTTTAGAGAAGATATGGGGGAGGTTCACCCTAATATCTCGGGCTTTGCAGGTGCAAAAGCTGGTCTAGACAACTTTAAGCAGGGCTAGTGATTTCTAACAACTACTAGCCCTGTGGGCACTGTTGAAAAGAAATGCCATACCCTGTTACTTGTGTACTTCATTATACTAATTGAGTAGAGGGAGAAATCGCAATGCTTTTATTTTGATGAGCAGGGATGTAGATGTATATAGTATTAAATAATATTTGTTATCTTTAGGTGACATTGGTAAATCTGTCCATGGATTATTGGTAATTCAAGCTTTCAGACCAGACAGACTTATTGCTATGGCTCGTACATTTGTTGATAAATGCTTGGGAGCCAACTTCCTACATAGTGCTGAGAAGGAACTTAATCTAGCTGGAATTGTTGAACAGGAGGTAAGGTCAATTATCATCAGTTGCCATTGAAATGAAATGGCCAAAAACCAAGTCATACTTGTATCTTGATAAACAATATAGAAAATCATCATAAAACCTAAGTTTCTTGTCTCGCTTTCAGCCTTTATGCTGGTTTGTTTTTAGAATTTACAAACAAACATTATCTTAATCTCCTGTAAAAGTTATATGTCTTGCCAATTAAGCTTTAGATTCAATTTTGAATTATAATTGAGATTGCTAGGCATCCAGTTACAAGTAATTATTGTATTAATATGGAAGAGCGCTTCGTCATTGTAAAATCTGCCTGTTTTTTTATTCCTGGTAGCAAAAATCATTGCCATTGGCATCTAGTTTCTGAGGAATTCTTTCAAAAAGATTTCAGCAAATTTGTAAAAAAGAATAATTTAAAATAATATCATTTAAAAGATACATTTACTATGTTTTCATAAATTTTGAAAAATGGGTTAATCATTTTAAATTTTTTAAACTTAGTCTGCAGTTATTCTAATTTAGATTCAAATATCATAGTACCTCTCATATCATTTACAAATTATGACAATAATTTGAAACCTCTATTTGTATTTCAGATCAAATCAGCTACACCAGTTTTGATGTGTTCTGTACCAGGATTTGATGCTAGTGGTTGGGTAGACGACTTAGCCACAGAGCTCAGTAAACAGCTGTCATCTATTGCCATAGGTGAGTTTCTCTCTCTCTCTCTCTCTCTCTCTCTCTCTCTCTCTCTCTCTCTCTCTCTAAGTGAATAATTAATGATAATTGACTCCTACTAACACCTCTACATGTATTTCTTCAGACGTTAAACATTCAGACAACCCCCAATTTTCAAAATTCCATAAAATTCCCAGATGTTTGAAAATGAAATGATTAAAAACTGTCCAAAATCTTTAAATGATTGTTGTATAGCCCTAACAGATGCAATGCATTGTGATGTAATCTGTTTATTGTGTTCATATAGGATCTGCTGAGGGATTCACACTAGCAGACAAAGTGATAAACTCAGCCAGTAAATCAGGAAAGTGGGTCATGTTGAAGAACGTACATTTAGCACCACAGTGGTTAGTTCAACTGGAGAAGAAGTTACACAACTTACAAACACACCCAAGTTTCAGACTTTTCCTGACTATGGAAATTAACCCCAAGGTAAGATATGACCAACTTCTCATTTATTTACACAGCCAAAAAATTTCATGGGAATTCTACTTGAATTCACATTGAACTTCCATTAAATTCACATGAAATTTGTATCTCTTATTGAATTGGGTTTTAAATTTCATTCAAAAATATTTTACTGATATCTACTGAAGTTACAGGTAAAGTGGCAGAAATTTTTACCTTTGCGCTGTAGTTGGATTTGATGGTAAATTGAATGGAGTTTATAAAGGAAAACATTAAAGAAAAGGATTTTGGGACTTTAATATAATGTGGTACTACATAAGGTGGCAAATATATTGAGGGGCAGTATATGTATACTAAGGTTTTACTGTTCTAAATTAAGTGAAATACTGATATTTTTATATTGTAGCTGCCGACCAACTTGTTGAGAGCTGGACGTATATTTGTGTTTGAGCCGCCACCAGGTGTCTCTGCTAACTTATCCAGAACCTTCAGTACAGTCCCAGCATCCAGAATGTGCAAGGTATGTGATATGTTGATTTTACAGTTGTACTTGTTTGTTCAGTCTGGAGTAAAAATATTTCTTTTTTGCCAGTAATTAGCATGATAAAGTTAAAAGAGCTAATATCATGTCTTTAAGGATTCCAAGAGTACACGTTCATGTTTCGTGGTTAGTTAGCAAACATTACAAAATCCTTTGTTGAAGTACTTTAATGTCTAAGAGTCAATCCCCCAATTATGATTTTCATCTGATGCAGTAGAACGCAGTATTTTATAAAAATTCAAAAATGCACTTTTTAATAATCAAATATACATGATATATAAAGACAAACTCTTTATATCTTGCTGCATTGACTTAAGAAGCTTAAGTTTACAGTTGGCAGCAAGAATATTAAAAGCTTCGTCCATGGAGGCAATCATAATCAGACTGAATGTCTATATATTCCATTTTCACACGATCCATATTGTCCCAGAAAACTCAGAGTACACTCATGTATAAACTTGTTTTTGACCAATCATCTTGCAAGAAATTAGTAAAATGGGTAATTTTATTTGTTCTCTTGTTTATCATTATATCTATTTTGTATATTTTGTTATAGGCACCAAATGAGCGTTCTAGATTGTACTTCCTGTTGGGCTGGTTCCATGCTATTGTACAGGAACGTATGAGATACACACCATTGGGCTGGGCCAAGAAATATGAATTTACAGAATCTGACCTTAAAGTAGCCTGTGACATGTTGGATACATGGATAGAATCTGTTGCTATGGTAATCTCATACTTTTGATATTGCACATTCCTTGTCAGTTTATAACAAAAGAAATAATACTTTCATTATTGTAACAATTGATTCTTGTATTAACAGAAACATTTGTGGGAAAGATTTTTTTTGTAATTTTGCTGGAAGAAACTTTCCCACTAATGGCATGCATATGTTTTTAGCATTTTAAATCATGTAAATTTTGATTTTATTGACTGAATTTTGAAATAATCAGTCGGCCAATGGTAATTTGATTTGTCAAGATCAGTGCTTCAGATTGTCGGTGCGCCCGCGCCAATCCCGCATTATTTTAAAAAATGGCGCATAACATTTTCTTCTAATGGGTCCACGTGGCGCATGGTTTTTCTTAGCCAAATTGATCGTTAATAATTTCTTCCCAAAACTACATATTAGATT
The DNA here is from genome assembly GCA_021292105.1 of Anadara kagoshimensis. Taxonomy (NCBI): domain Eukaryota; kingdom Metazoa; phylum Mollusca; class Bivalvia; order Arcoida; family Arcidae; genus Anadara; species Anadara kagoshimensis. The sequence continues at coordinate 52,192,590 of CM037858.1, forward strand.
CCATGCGGTTTTCCGATTTGACTTTCTGTTTTCGTTTTCTATCGGAAAATCTCTAGCATCTTTGTTTATCTCATAATCAGCATGTAGACAGGACTCCCGACAAGCCCCTTCTCTTTGCTCTATGCGTCGGTTATTAACATTAATATTCAAAGGGGGAGAACTCGTAATAAAACTTTTTATGACCTCGGACGTTGTCGTTCATTTAATATGCTAGCGGCAACCATGGCTATGAGATGCAGACGACTCTATTCACATTTTTTAAAACAACACAAAGCGCAGAGAAGTAGATACATAAAATGAATCATGGAGTTGAAAGAGTTTAAAATATATCATAAAGGTTAACAAAGTATAAATTAGCAGATGACAAGATCGCTTTTGGTGCATTATATGAAGATGTCAAGTGCCGACTTTCACTTTCAGTCACGTGGTCGTGGCATAACATTTAATTATGTGGCAAAACATGACCCACTATAACAAGAAATGACCCCTTGTTATTGGACCTGGTGGGCCCTTGTGGCCCACTATCTGTAAAAACAATCTGAAGCACTGCAAGATATACCATTCATATTTCAAAGAAATATGTACAATATGTTCAAGATATTTGTCTAAAATTGAAATCCTAGAGCTGACATCACTATAAAACATGATAGATTTACATGTATCTGACAATTTTATTTTTTCCATTTTAGGGTCGGACAAATCTGCCACCAGAGAAGTTACCATGGGATGCTATAAGAACATTACTGTCGCAGTGTATCTATGGAGGAAAGATTGATAATGATTTTGATCAGGTAGGCATTAATGGATGAGTAATACTATTTTAGTTTAATTGACGAGATAAGGAGATGCAGATATACATTATAAGAATAAGAGGTTTGTCTCCAAATTTCAAGACATGATGGTAAATTTTAATTAAAAACTAAAAATTGTTTAGCCATTATCTGAATTTCAAGACATAAGTTGTAACATAAAAAAGCAAAATCTACATCTGTAATGAAATTCTGCTCTATTTAATACATATGATTGGAATTATATAAATTCAATATTATAGTGTAATATAAAGGTTTTAAAAACCAAAATTCTATTTTAATGGCTCCAATTTTCACTTGAATAATTTATGTGTTCAAATCTATTTTCTGTCAGTTCAATTCTCACTGTTCTACCACATGGTTAATACTTTCTTTATTTTAGCGTCTATTGACAACATTTGTCAACAAACTGTTTTCACCGAAGAGTTTTGAGGGTGACTTTGTCCTGGTTAGTAACCTTGATGATAGTAAAAAGAAGATATCTATGCCAGACGGTGTTCAGTAAGTTCTACTTTGCCTATAGATGTTTTGGGTTGCCTTGGTAGCAGATGATCTAAAGTGCATGCTCACAGATCTTGGCATTTCTAGCCTAGGTTCAAATCTCATTTAGAACCGATCCTAGTGTGAAGTTTGTCAATTTGATTGCTAAAGATCTTCAGTTTTCTCAACCTTACCTGGAATGACTGGCTCAATATTACATGTAGATCAAAAAAGTTTGTCAGGGGTGTAAAACTCTATTACTCCACTGCACTTCACAATTCTGTAATGTTTTACAGATCATTTTTTGCAATGTTTTTTTTTTATATAAAATTTAAAATTGTGAAAGAAAATAGTTACCGGTACCTTCATGATGTTACCTGTGTGTTTTGCTCGAATTATTGCAGAACAAATAACAACAAATAAGAAATTGTTGAGGATGTTTCATCTCCAGTATCAAAATCAAAGACACAATACAGTAAAAAATCGTTATAATGCCCCTCGATAACTTTGCCACCTCACTTATCGCCACACTATTGTACTAGACTTGAACTAAATATTGTTTGAGGTTATGGAGATTGAAAATGATCCTTTTAGTTTTAATTCACTATTGTTTTTATTTTATGAACAAACTTCTTTTTGTCATAAGCAGTTTGCTTGATTTTTTTCTTTCTCAATTTTAGACGAGAACAGTTTGTACAATTTGCTGAAAATCTTGAAGGTGAGAGGCAAACTCCATCATGGCTTGGTTTACCAAATAATGCAGAGAAAGTTTTGTTGACCAACTTAGGTAATTTTAAACTCTTAATACAGAAGTAAAATGTTTATTAGTATTTGGGAAGTATTTGAAAACCATTTGAACACCTATGAATATAAATCTACTGAGGCAATACTTTTTTGCCTAGTGTAAACATTTTTCTCTTCTGAAAATTCATTTCAGGGCACTGGTAGCCAAGTGGTCTCAAGCACACAGCACCTTTCACCACCTAGGTTCAAATCCCACTTGGGACAGATCTGGTGTGAGAAAATTTGTCATTTTGCTTGCCAATGGTTGGTGATTTTTCCAGGCACTTTGGTTACTTTCACCATTCCTGGACTGACTGACTAAATTAAGGGAATGAATCTTGACTGGGGTGTAAAACCATTACTCCACTCCACTATTCTGAAAATATTATCTTCCCCTGAAGAAAAATTAAAATCGTTTTGCCAGTTTTAAGGCTAAGTGTTCTTGTTTACCATTTCTTATTTGAAGTTGTAAATCGGTTTTGTAGCTTGATATAGGCATAAAATTCCATATCTGCATTTCATTATATCGATTAGGTTCACAACTGATTGCTAAACTTATGAGGATGCAGCTTCTAGAAGAAGACGATGACTTAGCTTACGCAGCTTCTCCTGAGGAGGAAGAGAAACGTCTTGCTGATGGACGCCCAGCATGGATGAGAACACTTCACAACTCTGTAACAACATGGATGAAACTGGTTCCTAAGGTAACATATTGTAAATCACCATAGCATGTTAATATTTGAGAACAGTAATGCGTTTGTCTATCCATTCACAGTTTGTTTAGTAATCCAGTTTACTAAGTAAGAGATATAATTATTACATTATTGTAAATTGGGAAAATTTCACTTGTTTTATTTTCATGAAAATGTGCAAGAGAGTAACAAAACAGGAAAATAAAGCTTTTTTTCCCAATTATCATGAAAGTCATAACGGTTTGTTCCCTTTGACTATTTCAGATACCGTAACACTCTTTTGTTTATCAAACCAAACTAGATTTAATATCTGGTAATCCAAATAGTAAATTTTATGCTGATTGTGGTTGATTATTGGCTATGTGGTTGGATACTTTAAGTTATCTGTATTTGTCTTGATGAGTTATAAGAAAATTGCATACTTGGGTTTTGAAAGTTAAAGACAGTTTCTATCTTAAACACAAGAGGCCTCAGTTACTGTGTAGTCTAAATTGTATGCTTACAGATAACAGTACCTCTCCTTGCCTAGGTTCAAATCTCTATCAGGAAAGATCCTAGTGTCAGAAAGTTTGTCAGTTCACTTGCCAATGGTCAGTGGTTTTCTCCAGGCACTCTGGTTTCCTCTACCATTCTTGGACCGACTAAATAGATGTAAGTCATCTTGACTGTGGTGAAAAACACCATTATTCCACAGTCTTCACTACACTCTTCTCAGATACGGCGTTCAAGATGAAATTTTTATCTGGTATATGTGGTAAATGTGATATTTATTTCATTTTCCAAAGGAAAATACTTCTTTATACATGTCTGATTTCCTCAAAATAAATATATAAAATAACAAATTTTATTTCTCAGCTAAAAGCGGTAAGACCAGTATTAAGGAAATGTAAATTCTTGTGACATGATCTCAGTGTATTAAGTGCATGATTCTTGGTTTACAATCTCTGAAAACATCTGATGACAAAACTTATTTGGTGGTTCTCATGATGGACATAATCTATGATCACTCAACAACTGTATGCATGTTATATCTTGAAGGCTAATATATACTGGTATATTGGTTTTTTGCTCCGTCAAATTCCACCAAGAATTATGATTATGATTGACTATCTTATCAGTTAACAAGGGCCTCTTTGGTTAAGTTTTCTAAAACATGTTTATTGATTTAAGTGCCTTTCTCAGCATAGGTTGGAATCGCACATGGGGATAGGTTGTATGCAGTTTATGTACCATAGATTGGTGGTTTTCCCAGGTTCTTTTGGAAATGTAAATTCTTGGACATGATCTCAAAATGCTCATTGTTATATGATATCTCCTAAGTGTATGTACCAGTACTTTTGATTCATTTTGCCAAGGAGTCATATCTACTGTTCTCTGCAAAACAGAATTACATGTAAAACAGGGATGAAGCTTAACTATTTTGAGTTGAGGCCCAGTTTTAACGGTAATAAATAACTAAATGTGTAAACATTTAGGGACCCAGATAGATTTTTAGGAGCCATGGACCACTGGACCCCTGATGATTTTAATCTCTGTAAATCAATTTAACACCATTCTGCTGTATTCTTCCTCTGTATCTGTAAGCATCATCTTCAAAGCAAAATCTGTATTGCTTTCTATAATTGATACTTGATGTAACTGACTAACGGGGTGTAGGGGGCAGGATATGGTGTGTGGGATGATGGAGTGTTATTATAATTGGGACATGAATGGATATAAGAACTGTTTATACATGTATTATGATATTGGTTACTTAAGTATAGAAAAACCTGTCTGAATTGAAACCTTCTTTACACACTTGGTGGGTGTAGCTAACTGAACAGGAGGTGCTTACCCTTACAGAGCATCTGGCCTTACTTCCCTGTTGGAAGTTCACGTGTCTAACCTAACTTGTCAGTTCCAAAGTTTTTACTTTGCTTCTGGACATGTTTCAGACATTGATTAGTATGTTTCTTTTTGATTACACTTATAAAACACAGGATGTTTTTATTGCCCTGTATGGGAGAAAATGTAATCTGAGGAATAAAACAACATTCCAACCAACTGACAACCCAATCAGTATAGAAGGATTCTGCTCAGACAGGTTTCACTATTAAGTATGTTTGTGTATCACTTAACACTAATGTTTATTTCATATGAATTATTTTGTTTGTTGTCATTTTAATTTCATATGATTTTTCTGTAAACATTACTGGCATCAGAACCCTCTCACAGGCTATTTATTCTTGCCATCTCTCTCTCTCTCTCTCTCTCTCTCTCTCTCTCTCTCTCTCTCTCTCTCTCTCTCTCCTCTCTCTCTCATTTTTCTTGATCTTTGTAAAAATAACTACATTCTTTTCATGTGACATAGAAATGACATTAATCTTTCATCTAGCTTCGGTAAATGAATGAAATTGTGAAATCATGATGGCATGAACCAAGCAAAATGGCTTCTGATGTTGGTAATAATATTGCAGTGATTACACATGTACATATAAATTAATGCAAAATTTGAATTTGTACCACGTGGTACAGAATTTACCTATTTAAACCAGGGCTTTTGAAGCTGTACATTACAAAGTTAATCAAGTCATTATTAAAGTTGTATCTGGTTTAGTCTTTGTTAAAAAGTTCAAAAGTTTTAATAATTTTATTGGAATTATTTTTTTTATTGGAATTATTATTTTTTAAAAAATTTTACAATTAATTGTAATACATGTACTTTATTAGAATTTTAAAAAATTAGTACTTTTATTGAATTTGAATTATTTTCAACTCTTATTAGAGATTATGTGATATAACTAGTGATTTTTGTTGCAAAACAAAAGAATATGTTTCATAAGGCCTGGTTAAACCTCCCAAATAACAAGTATTTTATAATACTACATATGCACCAGTTTTAAACTAATGTACTAATTTGTAAATATAGGAGACTGATATATTGGTAAGTTACTAAGCCATTAATGCACACACTATATAGCACATTTGTCATCAAAATTAAATTTGATTTGAAATAAATTACTAAAAAATGAGGTAGGTATTAACACAGAATTTATGGGAAATTCTGAAGGATTTTGATAAATTGAAAATCCCATTCCTTTTTGCTTTTGCTTTTCAATTCATTAAAAATACCCTTCACATTTTTTTCACATAATGGTAGATGGTAATGGGTTATTTTTAACTACTATTCCCCAGAAAATCTCCAACCATTCCCCAAAAATCGCCTATCATTCCCTGGAAAATCTACAGCCAAGATACACTTTCCTATTTACAGATTCGCCGTCACCTCGACAACAACATAATATAAACAACTGACAAATGTACCGATTTCCTGGATTAAAAAAAAATGTTTTAAGAGGCTGTGAAGAGTCGCATAGTTTTGACTATTCAAATTTGTTGAGTTTTCTGTTTTTATTCGAAACAAAGAATACACATGTGCTGATTCTAAAACATGATTACTGTAGTCACTGACCAGCACAAGTACTACTGATAATAATCATATAATTAAGACTAAAAACATATAGTGCTGAAAAGCTGGAAATGAAAAGGTATATCTCTCCTATGAAGAACCTTAAAGAACCTCCTTCCTAGCACATTGCCCTGAGTGCACTGCAAAGATAAAAAATTGCCACATCCATAGCTGGTGACATCCTGATATAAGTAAAATATTCTTGAATGAGACATAAAACCCCATTTAATCAATCAATCTCCTGATCAATCTCCTCTTAGGTGATTTTGGGGTTTATTTACTGCCTTAACATTAATGTATATGTTAACCATCCAAACAATTGATAATGTTGTAAGGAAAAATTTTATTCAGACCCAGATATTGGTTATATTACCAAAAACATTTTGAACATATTTTTTTATTGAATTTAAGGTGATTGGTAATGGGTGAAGGATTAACAAGAAGTTTTAATATTTTTTGTCGTCCAACTTTATGTAGTGGGTGCAGGTTACATTGAAAAATGTTTTGGATATGACGTATATTAAAATTATTATTATTAATGAATATAATTAGTGAATTTGTGTACTTTTTTATCAGTGGAACTAACACTAAAATGTATCCTAACAATGTTTTGTAACATTTCAAAACTAATTTAACAAATTTTTACACTTATTTGTTGCCTTCTACACAATTAATACGTAATAACCATATATCACTTAATTTTCATCTCATGAATATTGATTACATCTCATGAATATTAATAACATCTCATGAATATTAATAACATCTCATGAATATTAGTTACATCTCATGAATATTAACAGTTACCACAACAATAAAAATTATGATTTCTTTTAAATTAGTAAATGAGGATGTCATCTGATTTTTGTAGACTTTGGGAGCAATGAAGCGTACCGTTGAGAACATCAAGGATCCACTGTTCCGGTTCTTTGAACGTGAAGTCAATGCTGGTGCTCAGTTATTACATGATGTGAGACAGGATCTGCATGATGTACAGTTAGTTTGTCAGGGTGAAAAGAAACCAACCAATCACCATAGATCCATGATGGCAGATTTGGCTAAAGGTAAAAAATTGTAGTATGACACATAATAACCAAATTATTTAAACAGGCCTACACTATATATTTTACTTTACTAAGTGTTTGGATAATGGACTGGTGGGGCATCAACCTTTTCAACTGCTGTCTCAGTGAACAGGCACCTTAAAGTCACACTGAGTGCACACTAGTACAAAGCAAACAACTGTCAGTCATGGATATGTGGGGGTAGCCTAGTGTAATCTGGCTGACATTGCACCACAGTGTAAATATTAAAATGTGGCCATACAAGCCTAAGGCTTACAAAAAGTGTCTAATATAGTACCAGTACAGTATAGTATATTCTTCCATCTTCCCATGTTTGAGATAGAGATTTCCGTTTGAAGAAACGATGGAAGAAATTTCTATCTTCACCTCCACGTGCTTATCTTCACCTCCTCGTGCGGCTTTCAGTGACGTAACAATCAAAGGACAATTGAATGACGTCATTTCGTGGAGACGTGACGTCGTCTTGCGGGAAAATGACAACCGAGTCTCCAAAATTTAGATATTTTCACTGCATTTCAAATGTTTTTTTTGGGAGATTAGAATAAATGGCTTTGTTTTCTAGTTTATACTATTGTATAAACCAAAATCAGGTACAATCTGTCTGATAGTCATATTTATTTTTATGTAAAACGTTAAATAACAAAGTTAGATTTACAAAGATGGTGTCGATGTCGATGTGACTGATACGTCAAGCCAAAAATTGTCATCAAAATGGAAGAAAAAGAATCAATCATGAGTTTATCCATGTAGGATAGGGAAATCTCACCTTCGGGGTTAAATATTTCTGTCAGAGACTCGGCAAGCCTCGTCATGGATACTCATGATTGATTCTATTATTCTTTCATTCAGACATTTTGATTTAATTGTAGGTTCTATTGTGCTGCTCAAGCTTTCAGTCTGTGACGACCTTCATCAGAACCAATGATGAAGGCCTCCTACTGTATGAACCACTCTTGTTTGTGACAGTGAAATGCTCTTTATATCCATAGAAAATCAAATTTGAATAAAGATTGATATTTTTCACTTACTTGTACCTAGTTGTAACAAGAAACCTGTTTGCGCATCCGCGATAAGCCCAGAATATATCTGCACAGGGTAAAACTTTGACGCTATGTGAATTTAACATGTTGAAAAACCAGGCAAATGGCGGATTCTGTTGCGCATATGGCGTAAATTGTCACCAAGGACACCACTTCCAGTGTAAACATCGCCATTTTCACCATGTAAAATCCCCATAACGCCAACATTTTCCTTTCTACAGACATACTTTATCACAATCGCAGATGCGCATACAGATTTCCTGTTATGACTAGGTACAAGTAAGTAAAAAATATCAATAATTATTCAAATTTATTTGATGTTCTATGAATATAAAGAGTATTTCACTGTCACAATCAGAGTGGTTCCTACAGCAGACCGAAAACCTTGATCAGCACTTTATAATTACTATCCTACGGCTCCAAATTCCATATTAACAGCCTTAATGCCTTCAAACTTTACACTTTAATCATTTATTTCTAGGTATAATACCCATTACCTGGAGGAGATACACAGTACCATCTGGTATAACTGTAATTCAGTGGATAACAGACTTCTCTGAGAGGATTAAACAACTCCAGGTCATAGTTACAGCTACACAACAAGGAGGGGCTAAAGAACTTAAAGTAAGTCAACTATGTATCTTGTTTACCATAATAAACCTGGGCCTAGTTGCACAAAGCTCAATTTGTTAAAGTTACTGGTAATCATTAATTAAACCATAATTGGTAAATCATTTAGTGTGGTGCTTATAGACAGACCACTTTTCCCATTATCCTCAAATTATCCCCCTTTGTATGATTTAATTGACTACAAATTCAAAATGAAGCTAACACTGTAACATAAATAAGGAATAACACAACTTCATGTATATCAAGCTCAGATGTGTTTATTTCTAATGGATTGCAAATTACTGATACATATCAATAAATATTATCTTTACCTGATGTCATTAAGGAATGTTACTTCTTAAAACCAGGAAGAAACAAAGTAATTAAGATTATCAATACACATGTTTCTCTCCCCTCGGCTACTGTACATTTAAATCCCTAATCAGCTAATTAATATGTTAGCTAAATCTATTAGATAAGTGTACATGTATATACTAGAGGATAACAGGTGAATATTCTTGATGAGAAAGTTGGAATTTTGGGATTATCTTATAACACATTTTTGAGCAACAGATTTCTATAGTCTACTTAGCATACTATAATCCTTTTTGATTACGATGATTAAATTATTTGTTTTGTTACTAGAATCTGAAAGTCTGGTTGGGTGGACTGTTTATACCAGAAGCCTACATCACAGCAACAAGACAGTATGTGGCTCAAGCTAACAGCTGGTCATTGGAAGAACTGTATCTTGATGTAAGTTATAGTTTTACTAAATATGTTTATTTTTATGCCATTTATATCTGTCAATGAATCAAATAAAATACAGAAAAAAACTTGTTTAATTTTTAAGAAAAGTTTGTTTAAATGCCCAAGAAAAGCTTGTTTAAATGTCCAAGAAAAGCTCGTTTAAATGCCCAAGAAAAGCTTGTTTAAATGCCCAAAGAAAAGTGAAAACCAAACCAGATTCAACCCTAAGACCCAAGACCTTTCCATTTTTGTGAGGGGGGTCTAAAATCTGATTTTGATTGAGCCAAGGACTAAAACTTTTGGCCTGCAGACAGTACATGTATATTTAACCCGAAGTTCAGCGGTTTTATGCTGGCAGTTTTCAGTACATATCAATAGGTGTACAAATGTATATAAATTTGAGTTATTAGTAATACTCTTATCTGCAAAACCACTGGGAGAGGCTCTGTTATCCATAAGATATTGCTACGTTATTAAAATGTGGCCAATGGTGCAAAGGCTCTTTTAGATTGAACACAAGTCTGTATGCCACACATATACAAAACATTACTTTAAATGTGGTTATGTCATTGCTTATGTGACATTTTTATTTATTTATTTATTTATTTATTTATTTATTTATTAAGGTTAAAGTTATGGATGGAAAATCTGATGGAAGTATGGATGCTTGTAGCTTCAGTGTAACAGGTATGAAACATTTTAATTTAAATTAATACAAAATAATGAGAAATGGTTAAAGGTACATTCAAATGACTGTGAAAGATATATCCGAAATCCATTATGTTGTAAAAGAAATGTTTAATTAATACAAAATGTTTAAAAGCATTGTCAGAAAGGATAATGGAACATTTATAAATTAAGGATAATTTTAAATTTCCCTTGAGATGGAATAGGTATGAATTTCAATAAATAACAAGAAATTGGATTAAATTTACTTATTTCACTCAAGCTCACAGGAGGTGGTACATGATATACAACCAAAGTGTAAACATTTAATTTTATGTGTATTTATTTTTGAGGTATATGAAATTTATATTTATCTGCATGTTTAAATTTTCAATAAGCACCATAACACAATAAGCATAACATAATTTTCGCTCTGTATTAATTTTACCACAAAACAAACAACTGCAATATAAGAGAAAATAAGTGCACTGCGAAAATAAATATGCCTTACACAGTTTCCTTGCAACAAAATATTATGAGTAATGCAATGAATATTGATTTTTTTTATACAGGAATGAAGTTACAAGGTGCCATTTGTAAGAACAACAAGCTACAGCTGTCTACAACAATATCTACAGACTTACCACTTAGTTTGTTGAGATGGATAAGGTTAGTTTTAGTTTTTTGTTTCATTGTAAATCGGAGAATACTATTACTTAGTTTGTCCAGAGCATATACAGTAAAACACGAATATAATGAACACACAACAAATACATGGATAGTACAAATTCAAATATTGGACCCGGTCGCTCCTCTATATAAGTCTATTTACAATAATATAACAATGTCCCTTTATAACCCAGTTAACAATAGAGTCCTCAGGGCTTCGTTATAAACATGTTTTACTGTAGGCTTATCAGGCCAGTGCATATCCTGGATTTAATATTTTGAGATGACTTAAGTGTACATTACTACTGCTCGAATATCCGGTCAACCCATTGCAAGGTTGAGAGCTTTGGTGATTGAAGGGTCTGAAATGTGCATTAACTGAACACTGCATAAATTTGATTTCCACTTGGGACAGATCCTAGTGTGAGAAAGTTTGTTGCTTGCCAAAGGTCAGTTTTCTCTGGGCACTCAACTTACCTCTACCATCCATGAACATACACATGATTGAAGTCACATTTTCCTTAAAAACTACTGTTTGGTGTCAGAAGTACACAACAAAAGAATACAATTTCTCTATAGCTGGCACCTTCTCAATATAAGTGGAACAACTTTATCTTAGATGTAATAGGTCGGGATTTAAAGAAACCCTGGTCAGATCTAAACAAAACTTGAAAAGGTTGACTGTTCTTTCACCAAGCACTCAGCATCTAGAAATGAAAGTAATATGGTCCTTTAGAAGAGACCTTATAAACCCCAAAAAACTCGCCCTGCACATTGCAAAGGTAAAACTTTCTGCCACTTCACCTATAGCTGATGATGTCTCAATATAAGCAAAATATTCTTGAGGCGGACATAAAACCACAATCAATCAATCAATCATTTCACTGACTCACTATTAGCTATCATTATTTTGTTGTTATTTATATATTTATTTAGACTGGACAGTGGTAAAGTTGGTGAAGGTAAAGTAACTTTACCTGTATATCTGAACGCCACTAGAGCTCAACTACTCTTCACACTGGACTTTGATATGGAAGGAGAAGGATCAGGAAAGGGACACAGTTTCTATGAACGTGGAGTTGCTATCATTTCTTCAGATTTAAGTTAAAAAGGGACAGTTACTTCCAACCAGGAGTTACATATATTTTCCGCTTTCTTCTAACCAGAGTTTAAAGGACACAGCTTTTATTTAAATGGAATTGCTATAACCATGATCAGAGTTTAAAAAAAATTAAAAAGAACATTTCTGTTCAGTTGTCCAATAATGCATGTTTTGTCAACGATCTATTTTCCAGTTATAAATTAGAATTATTTAAGTATTGTATTATGTCGATAACAGAAAAAAAAGATTTATTTATACCCCGAGTGCTATATTGTTATATTTCATTAGTGCTAAACAGTGACTGTGTTATGACTTTTCTACATTCAGCGTTCTCAGTGCTTTGATTAATATTTGGTATGATTTCTTGATGCTAAGAAAAATATTGTGTACACTCTATACAGTCATAGAATGGTTATTGCTTTCATGTTTCATTAAATTCAATATCAAGAGATTGTTAATTTAATTTCCTAATTTAAAATTTTGAATGCATCATTTCTTTAAAAAAAATCACATTTATTATGATTTCAAACTTAAAACATTATACTGATGTTACTATGCTGGTTTGTTCAACAGTAGATTGATTCTTAGGTTTGCCCATACACTGCCATCCATAAATAACTGTAGAAATTTAGACATGGCTTTGCTATTGGTTTTTATTATATAATAATCATCCTGCCCAATTCCATTTATAGAATTGAAATATCGAAAGTTTTTTTTCAGTATTGGAAAGTGATTTTGTAACTTGATGATCTAATTGTATGTAACAAAGTTTAGGTTTTTTGGGAATAAAATTCTTGGAAATTTTGGAAAAAATATATTTAAGCTGAAAAATGGGCAGATTTAGCAGAAAATTTAATTTTGTGAAGATTTTCAGTTTTTAAAAATGTACAGTCAAACCTGTCTATAAATGCCACCCAAGGGAACAAGTTAAAGTGGCCTTTATGGGCAGGTGGCCCTTATTAAAAATAATATGAATATAAAGAACAATTGGGATACAATTTTACTGGCCTTTATAAGCAGGTGGCCCTTATATAGAGGTGGCCTTTAAGGCAGATTTGACTGTATAATACTGGTGATTTATGGATGGCTATGTACATATACAACAATATTTCGGTCATTTATATTTTCTTTGTACTAATATTGGTAATTTTTAGTATATAATGACAATTCAAAGATTTGTTATAACAATGACAGCAAGTAATGAAATTTAAAAAAGTTTACTAAGAACATTTGAAAAAAATGAAATTAAAACTTTGAAAGGAGTTAATTATTATTCACATTTGCATGAATACACTGATACACTTGAAATTTGTTACGACTCGATATGAAAAATAATTGATGTTTTAATCTAATGGATATGGAAATTTCAAATAAACTTCTTTTTGCTTTCACCTTAACAATGTTGTTATATATTTTATACATGCACTACATGTATTATTATACCCCAGCTTTGAGGAAGAGGAGTATACTGGTTGACCTCTGTCTTTCCGTCAAAACCAAAATTTTTGTAAGTTTTCTCAGGAGCTACTAAACACAGCCACTTGAAATGTTTTACGCAAGTTCAGTATGAGGTCACATGCCGCAAGAACTGATTTCAAGTCTACCTGACATCTACTTGTTGTTTACCGACTGATAGGCTAAGGTCAAATATAAGAACACATACCTTTGTAACAATAAAAATTACTGGTAATAGCATGTACAGGTCATTTGCTCAGACTGCTCATGGTTTTCGCCACCCATTTGTTAAGATTATCAAACGATAACCATCATGTCTATGCCTATCTAGGAATGTAAAACCCTCTCCAATTATATCTCAACTAACTTGGATCCTTTAATACGAGACCTTAAAAACTAATGTCATAGTAGACATGATATGACAAAGAATCCTCTCTTACCGTAACAATTACATTACAAAGGTATAAATTATTGCAATGTCATCTGAATTCCCTTAATATATGTGAAATATTGAAGCAGCAATGGTTTCCTGTTAGGGGTTTCTTTGTACTGTAGATTTTCAAGGTTTTATACTTATCTCCCACCACTAGCTCAGTGGTAGAGTACTCGGTTCGTATGTGGGTTTTACGCCAGCCAAGTATGACCCAGACTTGAAAATAGATGGTGACTGCTCTTTCACCAAGCACTCAGCATTTAGAAATGAAAGTCATGGGCACCTTTGGAAGACATCTTAAAAACAGATGTCCCATATCATGGCAGGCATGGCATGTTAATGAACCCTCCCTGCACATTGCCTGAAGTGCAAAGGTAAAATTTTTGGCACTTCACCAATAGCTGGCGATGTTTAGATAAAGGTGAAAAATTCTTGACTGGGACATAAAACCCCATTCAATCAATATATTCATCTCCCCTTGTCAGTTTTTCTTTCAATAGTAGATATTGCTGTTCAATTTCAAATGGTTCCTCAGTTTATCTTGGAAATCATCAATTTGGCGAGGTCTCCAGAGTTCTTTCATAACGTCCGTCGGCAATATTTGGCAGTGTTTGTAAACGCAGGTGAGTCCATTCTTCATAAACAGGTATCAATATTGTGTTGACATATGCATTTATCCACACCTTCATTTGTCATAGACACCCTTATTTATGATCCTTATTCATAATATATTATAGACACTTTTTCATGTTTATAAACACACTGCCAAAATATAGCCAACGCACTATACCTTGAAGTAAAATCTGTGACAGCACCACTTTGCCATGTCAATCTGACACACACACACACACACACACTCATTTTAAATATACCTGAAGTTACTAAATAAGTAAATGAATACTGTAAACATATTTAATTCTGTGTGTATTTATTTTTGAGGTATATGAAATTAGACATATCTGTATAGTTTAATTTTCGTGTTTTTAGATATGCACTATAAGTAAGCATAATATAATTTTCACTCGGTATTTTGCGCACAAAACAAATGACTGCAAAATAAGCGATAATTACAACCCCGCAAATATTATATATACACATTCACAGTATCTGAAGTTACTAAATAAGTAAATGAATACTTATGAACTCAAGATTCAGTACAAAAAAGAACAAACTCAAATTTTGTCTTGATATTTTTTCCTTTTTTTGTTAAAATACAAATTACATGTTTACACAGATGTTTACAAATCATAATAATATAAAAATTACCGTATCATAAATAGAGAAAAATTTATTGCATGATGTATGTTTTCTGTATACTGGGGTATCCTTTTTGTGGGAGAAACCATAAAATCATAATAATAGGGAGTCTATGATGTTATGAATTTTCAATTTATCTTTCACAAAAACTCTCAACTTGTATGTTTTTCTTTGGGAGGAAAATCTGACAGAACTCTTTAGTATTTGGTGGTAGTTAATAATATAACAGTTTTAAGAGTGGAATAATACAGTTTACAACCCAAGATTCTTACACTTACATTGAGGCAGTCATTTCAGAGATGGTGGAGGAAACAAGAGAGCCTGGAGAATACAACTGACCTTCAAAGCAAACTGAGAAACTTTCTCACACTAGAATCTGTCCTAAATGGGATTTGAACCTGGCTAGCAAGAGGCACTACGACTATGACTTACGTGGTTTTAGAGGTCCCCTCAAAGAGAATACAAGAAACAATTAATTTTATCTTAACTTTATAAGAACTTAAAATAATCATTTGTGAACTTTTTAATGCTAAAATATTGTTAAAAATTGAAATTTAGTTTCAATACTGTGCAAGACAAACATTGTAAATTGTAAAATACCTGACTGAGTCTGTAGCTACCTTAAATATTTCAAAGAGATTGAATCTGAACTGTTTGTGATAGAATTTGAAAATTATTCAGTTTAAGAAGTTATGTGACATTGGTGCTTCAGCAATTCAATTAGGGTACAATGAAGTTTATAATAGAACATTAAAACAAACGTTGACTGGACAACACTTGGCAAACACTGCTAAAATGTAGTTGGAATTACAACATAAATATATTACAAAGCTGCCATGGAAATAAATAAAAATTTGAAACCATACTATATTTATACATGACTAACAAGAGGTCCAAGAGCCTTAACGCTCACCTGAGGGTATGCCCTATCTCGTGCAGAAGTTCAATGGACAATTACACTACCGGTAATTAGGTGAGCTAAAAATATTTTACACTTAAGTACTATTTTTACATTAAATAAAAAACAAAAACATGAAAATTTTTGTCCCCTGTCTACAAGTTAATGAATAAATTTTTACAATGTTTTATGCTTTTGAAGATTAGTCTTGTTAAAAATCTAAACATGAAATGAAAAACATGGTATAAACCTGTCCAATATTCCTAGTAACTGACTTTTACCACTGACTGAATGACATGAAAATTAACCTGAATCAAAATCCTGTCATAAACCAATTGGCATAGGAACCAGCATGACAGACTTGTGGACTGACTGAGGGATGGACAGACAGACATCTAAATTAACAAAAAAAAAAGAAAAGAAAAAAAAACATTTCAACAAAAGCAGAGGACAATAAAACTATAATAAATATTTTTACATAATTCATTAACTTGATAAAAACTTTATACATGTATGTATAACAATAGAGCTTTGTACATTGAGAAAAATTTAAATTGTATATATTATTTCCTTGAAATATTCAAACATTTGGATAAGAAGTCATAATCATCTCTCTCACTATAATATATATTTTAATACTGAGGGGATGAGCTATCTTTCTTCTACAGATATATCTGTTAACAAGTCTAAATTAACTGAGTTTATTAATCGAGTTGTGTACTGAAGTCCTGAGGAGATAAGCTAGCATTCTTCTACAGATTTATCTGTTAACAAGTCTAAATAAACTGAGTTTAATAATCAAGTTGTGTACTGAAGTCCTGAGGAGATGAGCTAGCTTATCTGTTAACAAGTCTAAATTAACCGAGTTTAATAATCAAGTTGTGTACTGAAGTCCTGAGGAGATAAGCTAGCTTTCTTCTACAGATTTATCTGTTAACAAGTCTAAATTAACTGAGTTTATTAATCGAGTTGTGTACTGAAGTCCTGAGGAGATAAGCTAGCTTTCTTCTACAGATTTATCTGTTAACAAGTCTAAATTAACTGAGTTTAATAATCGAGTTGTGTACTGAAGTCCTGCTGGTATTTGTTGTAACTGATCCATTACATCTGAGTTTCTGAAAGAAAATAAAAATAAAATACATGTAGTTGAATAATCCAAATATTAGTAAAATGCAATATAGGCCTTTGGCTCAGGTGAGCTAAAAACTTAAAAACTTCTTCAATAAACTATCATGGCAGTTATTTACCATGTAGCACTTATACTATTATTTTGTGACTTCAAAATCTACCATTTCTTCTCTTTTATAAAATGGGACAGAGTGGTTCTAAGCGCACACTTACCAAACGCGCACACTTACCAAACACAGCCTCTCTCACTGCCTAGGTTAGAACTTGGGCAGATCCTAGTGCGAGAAAGTTTGTTAATTCTCTTGCGAAAGCTTGGGGTTTTTTTTCTCTGGGTACTTGGTTTCCGTCACTATACCCAAACTGACCACCTCAATATAATTAAAAGAATCTTGACTGGGACATAAAACTGTATCACTCTTCTCCATTCTTTTATTAAACAAATTAATCAATAAAATTGAACAAGACCTGTCAGAAAAAGCATAGCTAGGCTGGACATATGAAAACTAAAATGTGAAATCTTTGTCCATCACAAAACTGTAGAACCATTGAAATTAATGCTAACAAACTCTAGGGGGAATGCTGAAATATCTTCTGTATTTATTTATTTATTTTTTATTTAATTTGGTATTACTTTTGTATTCCTACCTGATATATCCCAGTACAACTTCTACATCAACATCTATTGTATAGGAAGTTTTATGTGGTATGAACTTCATCTGAACTATTGCTTTCCGCAGTGATTTTAAACTCCAAATCTCCCATCTTAAACTGTCAAAAATAAATCAAGTATAACTAACAAGCACAATTCATTTGACAAAAACTGGTCTTTTTTCATGTCCACTGGTATATAATGTCTTAAATTCATTTTCAATATACTATATTACTAACAGAATGTTTGAATTTGATTATTTATTATTAATTGTTTGCTTACAGATGCACACACACACACACTAGGGATGTGTATTATTAAAATTTTCGTATCATAAAATATTATGATACACAGGTGCTGAATTGTGATATGTATCATTATATATTATTTCAAAAGTGTAGAAAATAAAGACCTTTATTGGGTTTAACGTTATGCATATAACTCATCAGACATCGTTTTAATACAACATTGCTATGGATGCCGTTTCTGTATCTGAATAGCTTTATATGTGACATAATGTGTTTACATTTGGATCATATGAAGCACTCCAACAATTTCATTTGCGTTACTCTATTTGAAAAAAAAGTATATATAGGTATAATTGGATCTGGACAGTCGTATCGTAATACGTATGTATCGGGAAATCACATCATGATATATCGGTATAACGCACATCACTAACACACACTAATAAACATATTGACAAACAATACATGCTGTGCTATGCAATAAGCTCACACCTTCTTTCAGTCAGGTGAGCTAAAAACAATACTCTATTAACTTACCATTGATCAGTAATTGTCACTAAGAAATCCAAGGACAACATATGTATCTCTTTGTATAACACTTTAACATCACAAACAATGGATGACACCTCATCTAGTAGCTGAAAATTAAAGTAAGATCAGTGAAGCTGTTTATATAAAAATCATCAGTACAGAATAATGTACAAATGGATTCTATAAGTAGGGGAATGCCATGGAGAAATCTGATTATTAATATCTATTTCATTATAAAATACAATGTTTACTGGTTCAAACCTTCCAACTAGTAATTATGGGCGGACATGGCTGGTGGTACTGTCAATGGCTTTCGAAGTCAAGGGCTGTGGCTTTGAACCTCAATCGGAACTTGGCTTTTCATCTCCTGCCCATACTAGAGCTGTAAAAGCTCGTTACCAGGTAGTCTTTCAGATGAGACTCAAAATTGAGGTCCCAGTGAACGCTAAAGACACCTCTGTAGTTTTCAAAAGAGTAGGCCATCTGTGGCCACTACAGAAGATGCTTACACTTAGTAGCAATTGAAACAGACTTAGCAACATAAAACCATAAAACCAATACATGTAGTTCATATTGAATTTTACTTGTCAATTACTGTTTTGTACCAAAATATGCTGTCTTCAGACAAACTAACACAATGTACATATAAGTTATTTATCAGTGACAGTTCTGTTGATTTATGCATTTGCCTAAGTTTTCTCACAAAACGCAGGCAAATACAAAACATACATAGACTAGCATGCAAAGTATGTTCTATCAAGGTTTGTTGTAAATACATGTAGGCAAGCAAGGCTCAGTTAAAAGTTTTTCAAACTGCTTGGCTCTGTCCCAAGTAAATCAAGACAAGCAAGGCTCAGTTGAAAGTTTTTCAAACTGCTTGGCTCTGTCCCAAGTAAATCAAGACAAGCAAGGCTCAGTTGAAAGTTTTTCAAACTGCTGAACTCTGTCCCAAGTAACTGGGGCAGGTGTTGTGTACTTGGCACCAAGAAGTTTTTTTTTAACTAACCACTTTAAAAACATATAATTTTGTTTTAAGGATTTTTTAAAATTTTTAACATAACATTCTGGATTAATTATTCAGAATCTAGGAGGCTGTTGGACAAATCAACTTGGCAGCAGGGTCGAGAGGCTGTCCGACAAATCAACTTGGGACCTGGGTCGAGTGCCAATTTGATTCCACTGGTCACTGGGCTGTTTCAACTCACACAGGACGGGTGGCTTAGTGCCTTATCTGAGGACTAGAAGGTCAAAACTCTTACCTTGTTTAAGTCAGCCTCTGTGCTGTATTTATCAAGTAAACTATTTGTATCTATAATATCATGTAGTAACTTATGTAACATCTTCAGTAATGGTGGTGCATCATCTGTAAAAACAAGTTTTACATTTTTCAGTAAAAAAATAAATTACATACATGTACCTGTGTATTGTTTATGTAATTTTTTATTTATTTATTTTATTTTTGGATGATGATGATGATGATACTGATGTTGAAGTTTTTATCAGAAAAAGGAATGTAGTCTTTCTTATATCACAATAGGTTAACTCCTATCCCTTCTGTGACACACCAGAGAAAAAATTAAGTTAAAAATAGATGATATCTTCAGCCAAAGCAGAATCATGAGGTATTAATTAGTCCCTTAGATCTTTTGCGCCAATATGGTACCCAAATGCCTCTTTATATTGAGAGTGTGATGGATATAAACAATAATTTTGACATCGCCATCATATTTCACCATTCTTTTTGACAAATGCTTGGCAAAACTTGTGTTCTTCAATTACAATTACTAGATTTCCTCTATTAGATTCTTACTTCTTATTTCAACATCCATGCTGTATGAGTACTTGTTTTATTAATCTACATGTAACACTATCATGTTTCTATACTTACTTATTTTCTTTTTGTTTTTTAATTATTTATTTTGAACAGATATAAAATCAAGAGCACTACTCACCTATATGTATTTGAAACACTTACCTACTAACCTACTGTACAGGTAAACTGGAGCGAAAGACCTCCAGGTTCTGGCGAAATTTAAACACCAGAATTTTAAATTATTAAAAAATACTGTAAAAAGGCACCAATTCATTGGTTATGAAATTAAGGTTGAGAAATCAAAGGTATGAACAATTAATTGGTTAATTGTTGCCATTCCTAGTATAAACATTACCTATGAGCATGGATTTCAGTTTAAGTGATAATAATCTGTTGGTTCCATCTTTGTTGGATGGTTCTTTACTGATGTGTAACATAAGCGTGTCATCCATCAACAATATATCTATATGGTTACTGTCTCTGTCTTCTATCTCCCACTCTACAAGGCTAAAAATAGAAAAATAAAAATACATTTAGGCCATCTAAATTTAATTCCTAGATTTTCATCAATTTTTTTTTAAAATTGGTGCAGGGAAAATTCTAGAAATTACTGGATTTTCCTTTTTAGTTGCAACTTTTCACTGGCAATCATTAGGGTGTTATTTTAACTTCAAAAGTGTACAACTTACGCCAAAATGATAAGGGTAGTCAAGTATGACTATTTTGTGACATACCTGTTAGTTTTGTCATAATGATATAACAAATTCTGTTTGACTGCTAACATATCATCTATACTGTCTGTACAACAATCCTCTTTATCTTTATCCCAGGAATACGGCTCAAGTCGACTTCTTATATTTTCCATTTCACTGTAACAACAAACCAACAGTGTTACAAAAAATAATGTGTCATAAAAGTGTCACTCAATTTATTGCCAAACCTTTTACGTATAGTTGTTTCATTCTGCCAGGATAAAATTATGCGGTTCAAAAACTGGAACTTATTCACAGGTATAAAATTTTGCGGTGCAGTTGCCAGTGTTAACATTTTTCTGTACATATTGTCTAAGTCAAAGTTGAATGAATGCTACATGAAAATATTCACTTGGTATTTAATTTTGTGCTATAAAGTCAAACTGCAAATATAACAAAATTAAATCTCCAGTGAATATAAGCAACTATACAGTAATGCCAAAATTTTAATTAACAAATGGTGGTGTTAAAACTAAGTTTTACTGTATTTAAGCATTGATCTGATGAGATATAGTTATTATGGTCATATAACTGTTGTAGCTATTCCAGGCAAACTGAATAACATGCATTAGCATTGTTGCTCCCTTTTCACAAACAGTAAAGGAAAGGATATTAGTAGGACTTGCCAGTGATTTTGTTTGCCTAAAATTACTACCAAAAACTGGTGGTTCCCCCATAGGAAAAAATAACTAAAATTTCCCAATATGACTACTAAACTTCCAAAAATGTGAT
This sequence comes from Anadara kagoshimensis, assembly GCA_021292105.1. Lineage (NCBI taxonomy): Eukaryota > Metazoa > Mollusca > Bivalvia > Arcoida > Arcidae > Anadara > Anadara kagoshimensis. The sequence goes on from CM037858.1 coordinate 52,214,619, forward strand.
GCACAAGCTAGTCCTTACCCACAAATATCAAATATTGTCGCAATATAAAATCTTTGCAATAAGGATCCTAGCTATTGCAAGCATATCATAGTTGTGTTTGCTATAGTTTAGAACTTCAATTTTCTCAATCTTGAAGGCAAAAGGTAGGGTTTTTAAATGTAACAAAATCACCACTTACACTTGTAGTTTCTCTATTTGTTCTTGTTGTTCCATCTGTTTTTCTTGTTCTTTTGATTCTTCTATTAGATTTCTTTGGTCATTTTCTTCCAAAATACGCAATTTGTTTTCTAAGTTCTGTTTTTCTCTGTAAAAATCATCAATATCATACTAGATCTGTCACTTGAGAGTCAAATACCCCCTGCCCCCAACATCTATAAGGGATTGATGTTTTCCTTCGGCCTTGACATTTCTGATATGACCTTGCCAAGGTCACGACATAACTTTGGACCATGAAGATTATTCATGTGAAGTTTTACAACAGTAAAAAATGTAAATCAAAATCAGGCAGTCATTATAACATGCAGTATAAAACTACTGAATGCATCCACTGATGAAAGTACATGCATAAATTGTGTAGAGCTTAGAGTACTTAACACATATATGGATTTATTTATTTTTCCTTAAATGCACTAACAAAACTGGTTTCTTTATCCCCTGCACAGGGTTATGTTTGCCTACTTTTTCTTGAGACTAGGAGTAAGTATGGGTAAATTTTGATCCTAAATTTTAAAAAATCAGTTGTAAGGATTCCCGTATTTGACTTGACAAAACATGGGTATGCTGTATAATTCTCGGATTTGAATTTTCAATCCCATTGTTTCTTTCCTCATTTTAACTTGCAGCTAAAGATCCTGAATGACAGCTAAAGGTTGTCACTTTCATGCCTATGTTGTTAAGAAGCCATTTTTAAACGGATTGTATAACACAGGATCCTCGTATTGCACAGTACTTACACATTGCCCTTTGCTCAAATTCAATTGGAGGAAGTTGGCATTTCGCTATATACATGGACTAGAAAACAGTTTCAAATCCAATTTCCGGACAATAACAGATTTTTTTTTTAATTGAAAGTTTTACCTGGCAATCATAAGGTCATAATTTTGACTTCAAAATTGTACAACTTATGCCAAAGTCGTAAGGGTAGGCAATTATGCAGGGAAGTTTTTTAACTGGGTAAATTCACAAAATCTAACATGTTTTAAGTAGTTTACATGTAGCATTCACTTACTTGATACAGTCATTGTATACTTTCTCTTGAGTCTGCATTTCTGAAAAATTAAATTTTATTATGACTTTACAGAAATTATTTATAAACAACTTGAATATCTAATGGTAGGTTTGGCAAATCATTCAAACATCATAATGCATCGGGGAATAACTCATATATTTTAGTTACACCTTGTGACAACTAGAAGTAACTTTGTTATCAAACCAACCCCCTATCCCCCTATTTGAGTTAAAGAATCATTGCAGTTAAGTACAAATATACTTAGCTACAAACTTTAAAACAAGTTAATTCAGTGAATTAGAATCCCCCACCAGCAGGTTCTTTTTTTGTGATTTGCACTTATGTTAAAATGACAATAACTCCCAGGAAAATGAGCAAACCAACTTGGGTTAAAGATATGTGACATCTCCTATCAATGTTGATACTTTGCACCAAGTTTCATGAAGAAGGGCTTCATACTTTTGGAGAATTTGCAGACTAGAATTTCTGACTGACTGACGAACGGACAGAAACTAAAATTTAATATCCCCCTTTCTTCGAAAGATGGGGGATAATAAACTCCTAAAAATTTTATCACCAGTCGTTTAAAAAAATTTAGTTTGAGTAAATTATTTTAATTGAAGTTTTATTACAGAACCTAAAAAATAATTCAACTTACCAGTAAATTCAAGAAAACCAGACTTATTTTGTAATTTTGAAAAAAGTTTGATTTATTTAGAAATCTAAGATAATGAGATTCAACTGTACATGTACTTTGAATATACTTACCTAATTCCTTGTTAGATAAAGCCTCAGTTAGAGTATTGACTTCATTAATTTCTTCTAAGCTTGGCAAATCTAAATTTTCAAGCATTGCAATTTCTTCATCTGCTTGTTGTAAACCTACAAAAAATATACAACTGTTTATATACAAGTAGGTGGTGTGCTTTCATTTGTTCTGCCTGTATCAAGCGTCAATTGACGTTTCATCGGCCATGCCTTTTATGTTCTAACACTGGCCGCTATCATGGTACCAAAGCACAGTCACGGCAACTAATGACATATGAGTCAGTGGCGTCATTAAATGGCACAATTCAGGCCGAGTTTTCATTCTTTTGCATCAAATTCAAGCATGTCAGGCCTTTGTTGGAACATTGTGGCCATCAATTGCACACATACTAAATCTACATTTTTTACTAGAAAAAATAACCATGAAATTAAATGAGTTTGCTTGATATTGTAACCACATTTCATGAACAAGAATTACACTAAATTATAGGTCTCAGTGTGCTCCCATCATGAATGTACATGTATGTAATTACACAACAAAATTTGAATACAAGACATGTATACTAGGCTTCCATTCCTGGTATAGGCAAACATCATTGACCTGTCCACTTGACCTTTTACTAGGAATATTCATGAAGGAGAATCCACCCAATACATGGGTAGTGTTAAGGTCTAAGTTAATACATACACAGTGCACAGGTTTTCTCTATGAGGTGAGTATATCTCATGATGTATACAAAATTAAAACCTGTGCTCCCTATATACATAAATGTACTTGTTCCATGATAATATTTATAAGAAAGGTCAAGCAGACAGGTCAAAGTTGTTTGCCTTTAGCAAAAATCACCATTGGCTGCTTATTTCTGAGAAAGACCTTCAAAAAAGAAAACTTATTTAGCAAGCTGTGAAAAAATACTGTACAAAGGACAATATTTTCACAAATTTTGAAAATTTGACTACTAATAAATTTAAATTTGTGGAAACCTACATGTAGCTAAATCAATAGATGCTTCAATTATAGATGCAGAATGTGTATATGCTTACATTGTTGTAATTCACAGTTCAGTTCTTTAGCCCTTTTTGCTGCATTGTTGATCTGTTTTATTTCTCCACATAGTAATTCTTTCTTTTCCTAAGAAAAATAAAAAAACAGAATTTTATATCCGTATCTAACAAATGGAAATCTGAAATATGCTATGCCACCCAACAATACCTCCAACTTATTCACCAATAACCCATCATTTTTTTTACCACACTTCAACACCGATCTTTTTAAAATTCTGTAGAAATCATTCATTTTTTAGTTGGGGACCACAAATTTACGACCATGACGGAATATTAACCACAAGTAAAATGACAAGATATGAGAATTATTGGGTCCACATTAACACATTTATAAATTATATCTATCCTTACATTTTTACACAAGTGGTGTTTTTTTTGTTTATGACCAGAATCTTGCAAATTCTACTAGCCTAATTGGACTAGTGGGTAAAAACAAGATATACCACCAACTGAACCACTGTAGTGGTAGAAAGTACTCAAGATGATTAATGTATCACTAAAAACGTTACTGTAAAGCTTGTAGAAACTTGATAGATCTTGTAACAGACAACTGTTTGGAGATTGAAATGTTAATTTTTATATACATATATCCTTTTTTAGGTCTTACTTTTAACTTTTAATTTTACTTGATAATAAGCAAACAACTGTTTGGGCATTGAAATGTTGGTTTTTATATACAGCATTGAAATGTTGGTTTTTATATACGGCATTGAAATGTTGGTTTTTATATACGGCATTGAGATGTTGGTTTTTATATACGGCATTGAGATGTTGGTTTTTATATACGGCATTGAAATGTTGGTTTTCATATACAAGTCTTACTTTTAACTTGGCATGATATTCTGTATGTGCATCAAATTTAATCTCCTTCCAAGCCTTCTTGCCAATTTTATCCACAGATCTCCGTAATGTCAGTACTTTGTCCCTTAGCTCTTCACACTATTATAACACACAAATAGAGAATAGAACTTTCATTAATTTGTCTTTAAGCTGCATGTAGTGCAGTCAAACCTGTCTATAAAAGCCACATAATGGAACCAATAAAAATGGTCTTTATAGGCAGGTGGCCCTTATATACAGGTTTAAAAATATAAAAAGAGCAATTTAGATAAATTTTTACTGGCCTTTATAAGCAGGTGGCCCTTATATATGGATGATTTTTAAGGCAGGTTTGACTGTAATTAACTGGATATAGATTTAATTATTAGTTGAATGGTGTTTTTTAAATCCAAATCAAGATTATTTCACTTACATTTTTATTGAGAATAAAATCATCTGTTTTGAAGCATTCCTGGCTATGGTTCATTGTTACAAACCTATCCATACAGAGTGCACCAGTCAGGTCTTTATATAATTTAAAGGATCATGAGTGTCATATTCACCATCAAATTTTTATGTTGTGATTAAACGCAATGCAATGATAAGTTGTAATCAAATTCAACATTGAAGAGAAATCTATTTTTGTCAAACTCTCTCAGCAGACAGCCAGAGAAAGTAGTAGAGATCATTGAACAATGTTCAAAATTAAAAAAAGAACCAAAACAAAAAATTAATACATACATATATTGATTAACACAAAATTCCCTGTTGCCAGAATGGCCAAAATTTTCAAAATTAATTCTAATTGATGACATTGACAGTCTAAACCTAACTGTGACAGGAACTTGGTATAATGGGGTGCGCCACTGTACTACGTGGTCAATACCTTTTAATGTTTTAAAAAACGTCAACGTCACAAATTCTCGGAATAATGTCGTTTTTACGGGAAAACGTCATATTGTGCGATTCCATGTCCATTGGAAACAAGCGTTTTGCAGACACGTTAGAAGGTATAGGTTGTACAGCGGCGAACCATTACAAAATGAAATGAGATGTTCAGATCATTTATAACAGAAATAGATTTAATATCTAATACTTAACTCTGCTGAGCTATATTTGTGATTTAATAGAATCTTACATCAGTAACATTGTAAAACAGAGACATCTTAAATGAAGATGAATATTTTCCTGTCCAGAACAAGCTTTAGTGAGTTCTGATCATCGAAAATATTCATCAGAGTTTGAGATATTCTGTCTTACACTGTTACTGGTGTATGATTCTTTTTCTCACACATTTGCAACATAAAAGCATGATTTATAAACAAATATTTGCATCAAATATTCAGTTTTCATACCGCAATATGTGCCTTCTGAAAATGACATCATGGAATTCTGTTGACATTCCTGCATAAAATGATTATGACATCATCAATTAAGTGTCAATAAAGTGATCATGTTTCATCCAGAATGTCCTCTAATTTTTCACAGAATCAGATTAAAAAGTCACAGAAATCCTATTAATGCAAGAAATGGTTTGTGTGATCTGTCTCACCAAGGGTAAGACAGGAGAACCAAGCACCGATATAATAGCTGGATTTCCTTGTCATATGTGTGAGAAAAAATATCATACCTGTTCAGGTGATAAACTGGACATATCTTTAAATAATTGTGGAGGTTCTACTTTGTATCTTTGTTCTATTTCTTCAACCTCAGTTTCATTACTAAAATATACAAGCAAATTCTGTGAATTAGAATCCTCTGCTAGGAGGTTATCTTTTTTTGTGATTTGAGCTTATGTTCAAAGGGCCATAACCAGACCTGCCAACCCCCTGGGCAACTATTCAGTAAAATCAAGGACATATTTCAGTAAGATTGCACCAGTTTCAGTA